>OY755182.1:17652424-17974421 GCA_963576735.1 Bedellia somnulentella
GATGGACAAAGTTTCTGTTTTTTTAAGGTATAGGATACCCTCCTAATCGTATTTCAGGGAACAGTGACTCATAAAAGGATAAGGCTGCTGCATCTTTCAATGCATGCTTCTTGTCTGTGAGGATCATCATTTAAAGTAAATGGTATACATACATGTACTCACGGCTATATTTCCCTAGAAGGGGTAGCCAGACCTAAGGAATTACAGATTCCTGAGCCACTTTTGGAAGTTGAGTGGGGAAAAGATGGTAAAAACAAAGGTTTTTGGTGATGGGTCTCCAACCGCATCGCCCAAAAATCCCTTAAAAGCCCCAATACCATTAGTCGCTTCTTACGTACACCCACCGTAATACTATGTCATTATATGCAATTAAAGTTTCGCTGTAGCTTAGGCTGAATAAACTTATTATTAAATTCATCATTATTATTATCAAACGGTGAGGGAAAGCATCGTGATGAAACCCACATGGCTAATATTTACCTACTTTGTGTTCCATGTGACAGTGCATTCGTCCAAAACGGCGTTAGGCCTCCCCCTTATCACGTGAGTACACTGTTCAAGCAAAACGTGGGTACTCTGAACACCAGGCCCCTATTTCACCACTCTGACAAGTCATACAATTGTCAAGAAAAAGAATAACTGCGCCGATTTCATTTATTAAATATATTAAATATTCGACACTTTTTTGCTTATCCGATTTTTTCCCTGCAACGGAAATTGAGTTATGTCTAACGAAAAAATTATTCGTTCTCTATACATTATCTTAATATAAATCACAATCAGTGCCACTACTTCTTCTTTCGCAGAGCGCCATTTTTAACTGAAAAATATGACAATAGGCATGATGACAAATTTTGAGAAACTATTCTATAATATTTGGAAATATATTTTAATTATAATAAACATAATATTTCTGGGGAAAATTTAGGTTTAGTACTTAAAAAATAATTTTTGATTCATAAATTTAAAATTTGCACCAAAACGCGTCAGAGTGTCATGGCGTCGCTTGCTTACGTCACTAAAGAGCAGTGTGGCCAACGAAGGCGATTTTTCGCCATTTAGGCTACTCAGATTGGAAAACGGCGACGAAAAAATCGTAAGTTTTAACATTTCTAAATTCTGCTGAACAGAAATCTTTGTTTGATGCCAGAAAAGTTCCTAGCATTATCAAGTCGATTCTTGGTAAATTTGCGCTGGAAGCCTTTGTAAATCCTTGTTCCATAACTGAATTTAGCGCAATCAATTTACACAAAAGAAATTGAAGTTAATAATTATTTGTGAAGTTATATATTTTTATTTAATTAAGTTAATAAGTATTATCTTAAGTAATTCAAATGTAAACAAAGAGAAAGAACTCTAACCAGTGTGACCATCTGCCACATTTTGAAATCGTCAGCTTAATATGCCATAGCTTAAATTGTGGGTCCAAATCTGCCAAAATGGCAGGAATCTGCCACAAATGGTCACACTGACTTTAACGTGACGTCATGCGCTCTGATTGGCGTTCAACATTTCATGGCGGATTGCCGTATTTAGCGATTTTATTTTATCGATTATAATATTCGTCTTGCTTTTAATTATGAAAAGAATCAGAGTTTTAGAATAAGGAATTTTGTAATAATATACACACAAATTATTTCAATGAAATTTACTTGTTGTCATCATGCCTATTGTAACGCTAGTCCTAACGCTAGCCTGACACAGTCTCGATCTCATGTCGATATTTTCCGACAAATCTCTAAATATGTCTAGTTGGAAAAATTATCCTTGTTTCACAGCATAACTGTCATAAAATTAAGTTATCGACAATTGTAACATAATGCCTGTCATGTTAAGAACTATTTGTTTACAAAATATTTTTCAAACTTATCAGTAATCAATTGTTACTGACATATCTCAGCCGACATATGTCACTGACAATTGTCATGTGGGTGAAATGGGGGCCAAGTGACAATGTCACGTGATTTTCAGAAGTATTGGTACCTATGCCAACCCCTTTAGGGATAAACGGCGTGAAAGTTAAAGTTTGTAATAATTATTATTAAACAGTACAGCTGCAATAACTATGTGGTAGAAATAACTGCGGTGGGTCAATCCGAAACTCGATTGACCGCCGGCCGCCGCGGATGTTGCAACTATTTTCACGCCTCAGTAAATGTATGTTGTTAGCTCGCTAAATTCCGCGGTTACTGTGCAAATATACATTTGGCAAATACTGCTGTAGGTCATTAAAATCGATGTTTGAGGGAAAGGAATATATGTCTCAGTTTGAAATTAACATATTTCCGGTTATGGTTGGAAATAATTGTTTGATTGCGGGTGTGCTCTGCAAAATGATATGTTATCATCATCACATAATTTAAATGTTTTTGTTCATGAAAACCTCATGTGGGGATTATTACTAATAAATAAAGGCAAGAAAAATTTCGACACAGGCGGGATTCGAACCCGCGACCTCGGGTATGCGCCCCCGTCGCTCTTGCCAATTGAGCTACCGTGTCAATGCCAGCGCGAAATTCTTCAATCCTTTATTTTTTTTACAAGTTTTAGTAGTGTTTGCGTTTCCTACCTCCTATCCAATCCTATTTCTTTCCTTTATTTATTAGTGATATGTTATCAGTTTGGCAGTTTCCATCGCGGACACACAACGTTTGGCACAATTTCTATACGATGACGACGTCCGTGGCGTAGCGGATAGGTGACTATCATCTCGGTCCGGAGGTTGCAGGATCGATTCCCACTGAGAGCAACATTTATGTGATTAGCCTAAATGATTGTTTCTTATTCTTGGACGTTATTTATATGTAAATTATTTAGTATTAAATATATCGTTGATTTAGTATCCCATAATACACATGTTCTACTTAGTTTGGGGCTAACTTAATCTGTGTTTGATATATCCATATATATTTATTTATTACATATATTAAGATTACAGTCCTTAGAATATAGCTAGATTAAAAATAATTCAATACCTGTGTATACAGCATGTACTTCCTGAGTACAGAAAGATTGACTTTTCCAATGAATTTGAGCGAAACGTTAGCCGCGTCGAATATCGGTATTTCCCCAGCGGGAATATCTTCATCCTCTGTCAGTCGGGTGTCGGCCAGCATGAAGAAAGTTTTCACAGAATCTATGAAGTTGAATAAGTCCAAATCTGGGTTGTTCAGCCTGTATATGAACACTTTGTAGTTCTCCTTTGTTTTGTTTGGGAGGGGGATCAGGTCTCTGGAAGAGGTAGAATTAATTAAAAAGACATAAATTTATTTATATACTTATTTGAGAAACAAATGGTACACTATATTTCAAGGCACAGAAAAATACAGAGAAATTCTAAAGCTATAAAGTTTTTACCAATAGTTACATAGTTGATATAAAAAATCGCAAATTAACATAAGTCTCAAAAACCAAATAATTGTACATCGACTCTGATATTGATAATTTATAGAGATGAGTTCATTTAATTTATAAATAATAAAAATACTTATCAGTGACCAGAGATTTATAATTAGGAATACAATATGGGTAGTGACGGGTATTTTGTTAACAATCCTAATTTATAATCCTTATTCACTTCTTACGAAACCGCGGCAAAAATGTGTTTTAAGCGGAAAAAAAACAGAGAGAAAATGCAAATACCAATAATCATACATACATATACTAACGGCTATAAAGCTCTGGGTGGGGTAAGGACTTTTGGAAGTTGAGTGGGGAACATATTGCAAAGTTAAGGTTTTTGGTGATGGGTCTCCAACAACATCGCCCAAAAATTCTTTAAAAAGCCCCAACGCCCTTAGTCGCTCTTACAATCTTCCACGTGAAGAAATGGGATGGTGCTATTCTTAGCCTTATACTACTAAGCTGTGTAGCGCCGGCTTAGAATAGCGCTACCCCATTTCTACCGGTGGGTGTACGTAAGAGGCGACTAACGGTATTGGAGCTTTTGAGGGAACATTGGGCGATGCGGTCGGAGACCCATCACCAACAACCTTTATTATACCATCTTTTCCCCACTCAACTTTCCAAAATTGGCTGAGGAATTTCTAATTCCTTAGCTCTGGCTACCCCTTCTAGGGAATTATAGCCGTGAGTATATGTATGTATGTAAGCTTTTATACTTTCTCTCATCGTCTACTCAAAATCAGCCGATTAACCTCAACCTTGAATCCCCAAGCCCAGCATACATTGATTAGAACTGACCTCGAGGCAAGGTCATTGCCATCACGGATGTATGTCTACGTGCTTTGCATTAGCTTACTCACTGTTTTATAAATAACATAGACAAAACATGGTGTATAGGGTCGCTGAACATAATAAAAATCTCATATTACTTTGTTTTGAAAAAGCTTACGTGACTTGATATGAGAGAAAGGGCAGGTTTTATACTGAGATAGCAGGTGGGATGTGACTGGAGACCTGGAGACCCATCACCAACCAATCTTTAATATTATTTTTCTACTGAACTTTCAAATGTTGTTAAAAAAAATATAATTAAAAAGCTCTGGCCACAACGAAAAAATTGCAATTGAATTAACAGCTTTAATACAATAAAAATTCTATGCCGCAAACAAATCTAACCAAAAGTTGTATTAAAAGTATTTGAATATGAGATTAATGTTTTCAACATCAGATTTTGTTTTAAAATGCAGATTTAGGATACTCGTATGTTAATAAAATACTGACTCCTAGTCAATATTTGCAGTTGTATACCCGCAAGGGTCAAATGTGAGAGGATACAATTATATAATACAAGATCTATGTAAACTCGTACTCACGTGATCTGAAACACCCGCTGTATCTCGGGCGCCCAGGGGTCGCGGTTGCAGAACAGCTCCGGAGCCGAAGACCTGATGGTGAAGAAGAGGTCCACCGTCTTCTTGGTGCGCTCCAGACTGCCGCCGCAGGACGTCAGGAAGCGCATGAGGAGGATGTCCTCTGGGGCGAATAGAATGCATTGTTGTATTATCATTGTTTTGTTTTACAAAGGGGTAAAGTTTCATAAAAAAGTTTAGGGGTGTATCAAAATTACTAGATTCTACTTGTTATTTGTTCTGTAGTACTCTCTGAGTACCAACTGACCAATATGGATAGTTAAGGCTATAATAAGAAAGTACTAAGTGTATATAATTACAGCGCCCTTACAGGGTGTCACATTTGTATCTAGTCAACTCATTACCACCTAATCCCACAATGTGACTTGCAATAAATATATTTGAATTTGAATTTGAATTAACTATACTCTTACTATCAAGTATGTTAAAATTCGGAATCAACGATTCTATTGCTAGTTTTGGATATTGTCAAAGAAAAAATAGACAAATAAAAGCCGGTTTTGATAGGTTTTTGACCATCGCTGACTAAAAACTTAAACTTAATATTATCGCAGAGTGGGTACCTACTCTAGACACTAGGTGGCGCCGTCACTAGATGTTCAGAAGTATTGGTACCTATACCAACCCCTTCGGGGATAAACGGCGTGTACGTTTATGTTTATGTTATAACGCAAAAAGTGTGACTGGCCTTAAAGTTACATAAGTATTTAGTCTTCGCCGTATTAATAATAAGTAAGTGATAATCGGTTATGTTTAGATATTTGTAAGACACCTAAAGTTGTATTCTGTATTACACAGAAGAGTCTGGGAAGTAACTCAATGCTACGAATATTTCCGAAGTATTGGAAGATATACTTATATAATCTGAACATTACATAAAAATTATATAGTTCCCCAGTTTTCCCTGGACAGTGCATCCACGAGGATATCCAGGAGGCCTAGCACGGGCGCTATTTTATCGTGACGATATCGATTAAAATGAGATGGCAGTATACGATAGTAAGTAAGTGCGTAAGAGATGGCTGCTTTATACCACGCGATATCTTGTTAAAAGGTCGCTCGTACTAGCTATGCAGGGGCTAATCGCTGCTCTGTTTGAATACACTGCCATATGACTAAATACACGGTTTCTCTTCAAGATCCCCATAATCTATGTTGACGATTAATTAAATATTAATCGAAAATATTTATTTATTCATGATACTTAATAAAGATTCGACGTAATATCCTTGACTTTGTTTTGGTAGACAGAAAAATCAACATATTTGTAAATTATATAGTGCTTAATTTTTGTCGTCAGCTATTTGAAGGCATTCGACAAACAAACATGTATTTAACATTGCTAAAACCAGGAAATAGATTCACAAAATAGATTTTTTATTTCTGTCAGTCTCTATAATATAATATTTAGGACTCATTTACGGCAAGAAAGACATAAGCGATTTTAAAAAAAATTATAAGCTTGCAGCACAAACTTAGTATCCTTAGGTACTCTTTATTCTATGGCTTGCAGCTTAAGCTATGCTTGGGCCAAGTATCTATTCGCCTTAATTACTTTAAAAAAAATCAATTAAAAATACGTTATTTAACTATACCAATTTTCCGAGGTAAACAAATACTAGTAAGTAGTGCTGGAAAAAACCCACTCAATTTTTATGCGTCTCAATTATAGTCAAATTGAAAATCGTGCAAATTTTTTTTCCGGTTAAAATGCTTTATACCTACCAAGAATCTCATACGTAACTGTATTATTTTGAATTTACAAAAAATGCCACATTCTTTATGATTAATTTAAAAAAAATGTACACCCTCCATAGTTTGAATTTTGGTCTATTGGATTAAAACCGTGAATTTAAGTATCCGTAGAGCTATCTATCATTGCTCTACATACGCAAAGAACTTAAATTATTGAGTGTAATTTCACAGTGCGAATATCCGTAATTTGGTAAGATCTACATACTATTTCTACGGTTGATACAACAAGCTAGTTGATACTTAATTAACTATTAAATTGATATATGAACCCCGGTGTTTCCACATCTAGGTCGCAAACGTTCCTTAATACAAGTCGTTGGAGCAATATTAAGTAATTTGAAATTGGAAGCCATATTCAACCTATGATATTTTTTTATTATTTTTATTTATAGATGTTTATATTTGCTGTGTAGTGTCGGCTCAGAATAGCACCACCCCATTTCAGCCGGTGGGTGGACGTAAGAGGCGACTAACGGTATTGGGGCTTTTAAGGGATTTTTGGGCGATGCGGTTGGAGACCCATCACCAACAACCTTTATTTTGCCATCTTTTCCCCACTCAACTTCCAAAAGTGGCTAAGGAATTTCTGATTCCTTAGCTCTGGCTACCCCTTCTAGGGATTTATAGCCGTGAGTATATGAATGAATGAAATAAGCTCAAATTTTATTCTCATTCCACTCATGAGAAAATTTAAAATTAAAAGAACAACTTTTTAGGAAATGTTATTTTTATACACCTTTTAAACTTTATTTCACCATCTTTTCACCACGCAACTTCCAAAAGTGGCTGAGGAATTTCTAATTCCTTAGCTCTGGCTACACCTTTTTGGGATTTATAGCCGTGAGTATATGTATGTATCTTTTTAAACTCTCGCGGTTTGTAGACCTTATAAACATAATAACCACGTGACCACGGCACCAGTAGGACCTACTGCAGTAGGACCTACTGTACCAGTCAGTAGCACCTGGTGTGCCGAGACGTCGGGCAAACATATCACGTAAATGATTTAGAAATATTTCGTTGGTTCATCCCGATTATTATGTGTAATGTTATTTTATTATTTAATAGGATTTAACTATAATAATTATAGTAATAAAATTCTTTATTGACTAACAATCATAACACACCTTAATACAAAGAATAAAATAAGAAGTCCAGTACAAAAACAAAAACATGTGACACAATTGACTTTGTGTCCCGAGTCAGAAATCACCCGAGCCTGCATCGTAAGCATCTAAAGCGCCATGGACAGATGAAAATCCGCAACCCAGTCTACTCAAGGTAGATGGCACAGCAGAAATCCAACTGTGTGGTGCCTATAGCCAATTGCGATGATTAATTTCTTATACTGGCCTGGAGCTTTATTAAATCATTTTGTTTTATTGTGCGGCTTTTAGGCCACTGAATAAAGTTAAATTAACTACTCTTTGTTATTCCACAATAAAAGAGGAAGAATAATAGAATAAAGTGAAATTGAAAAAACTGCAATCACAATAAAATAATTGCGCGTACAAATTACTGCCGCTTTAGATAATATAAAAAATTGGGTCTGCAATAAATTGGTATTCAGACATCAAAATAAAAGTGTCATCATTCTGTTCTGTCTGCACCGACTGACTTTACCGTATGACACACATACCACTTTGTACGACTTTTTCCTACTTTTTTTTACTTAGAACTATCTTTATGTTTACGACCGTAACAGGTTCATGTGGGTGACAGATCTTATCATTATGATGTGTATAGATCTACATTCTAACTTGGTTTCACGGTTCCGGTGTGTAGAAGCAATTATAATAATGTTGTATTAACAGTGTAGAGTGAAAAATGTATCATTGCATTGCTAATATTTTGATGAAACTATTGGGTATATACTTTGGTATATTGGGTATATGCTTGAAGATTGAAGATATTTTAATACAAGTATGACTTATTTAAAGGATTATAAGTACTTACCAACATCATGTGGCAAGTGAGGCTGCTTGGTCAGCCAATCCTTCAACACTGCCAACTCCTTTGTGGAAACCATGTCTTGGCCTGGTTTCGGCAGAAAACTGAAAGAAAATATTATTTTAGTTAGGATTTTTTTATATCCTCGGGCATTTTTTTTATAATATATGTGTATGTATGAAATCGAACACCAATCTATCATGCAGAGAGGTGTGGCCGTGGGTTCAAATTCCAAGTCAGGCCTACAACAATGTATCTTTTCTAAGGTTATATAATTATGGTGAATTTATCACGGTTGTTAGCGGTGAGGGAAAACATCGTGACAATACTTTCTTCGCATTGGTATCATATCGTATCGAATTTAGGTTTAAGAACTGTTTTTACAAAATATAGTTTGACGACTTGGTGAAGGTCGTAAGAATACGATGGACGAGGATGACGATGGAGACGTAAGGTCTTTGGGGAGATCAGAAAAAAGTAAGAGTTATTGCTGAATCCTTTTCAGACAAAGCGTCATAAACTTACTTTCGGTTGAACTTTTACATTTAAAGATATATATCCAACCTCATTGCGAATTCACGTAACAATTTCAAAATTAACCTTTGTATATCTCATTGTATCGGTAGAACGCAATTAAGAATTTGATATTGAGTATTGAAAATAAACTTTTAATACAAAAAACGTGGTAAATAGGTAGTATTCAGCGACATGATAGTCCAGTGGGTAGAACACCCGCCCGAAAACAGAAGGGCGTGAGTTCCAATCCTGGGTCGGGCCTACACCAATTTGTCTTTTCTAAAGTCATATGTGTGGTTAATTTATCATGGTTGTTAACGGTGAGGGAAAACATCGTGAGGAAACCCACATGGCTGAGTTGTACTTAGTCATGTGACAGTGTATTCGTACAAAACGGCGATACACTATCACGTGAGTACACTGTCCATGCAAAACGTGGGTACTCTGAACACCAGGTGACAAAGTCACGTGATGTTCAGAAGTATTAGTACTCTGCCAACCCCTTCGGGGATAAAACGGCGTGAACGTTTATGTTTATGTTATTCAGCTATATATACTAAGCACTTTCAATACTATTGCTGAGTCACAAATCAAGCAATAACGTCTGCCAAGATTTTCTTTACAGGAAAGTCATTGACACGACACGAAACTTGCCTTTTATTGAAAGTACTGTGTCGTGTGTATGACTTTGAATGAATGTCTTGTTGTTTGTGAATACCAACAGGTTTAAAGACTTCTTGAAGGCACTATAAGCCAGACTTTCTTGTTTGGAGAGCCATCATAATGTAAGTACTTATTTTAAGTATTATAGTATGTTTAGTGTTTGTTAAGGTGCGTACGAGTTGAAAATGACAAATGGCGGACTGTATTGTGCAATAAAGTATTTGATATTATAAAGATTTCTTAGTGTATTTCTATCCAAATTTTGTGTGCTGTTAGTGTTGGCTTCTATTTAAGTGATTGTTTGACCCAGTAGGCGGAGACCAACCTTACCCTATTTTTCATGTCTTGAGCTCTTTTTATATCTATATAATTGCTGTGTAGTGTTGGCTTAGAATAACACTGCCCTATCCCTTCTCGTGGGTATTTATAAGAGGCGACTAAGAGTATAGGGGCGTTGAAAGTGATTTTAGGGCGATACAGTTGGAGACCCGTCACCCAATACCTTTGTTTTACAAACTTTTCCTCAAAAAACTTACAACAGTGGCTGACGAATTTCTTTCTTATTCCGAGGTTCTGGCTACCCCTTCCAGGAATTTATAGGCGTAAGTATATGAATGTATGTATAATGGAATGACTTGTGGCATGGGATACTAACTCCGAGATATATTTATTGCCTTTATATATTATTTTATAAAAGATTGTTTCCGTGTTTGTTTGTCTCTAATGAACAGGCTGGCTCCGTCACCAATCAACTGTTATTTAAATTATTTTGTCTTTATTATCCTTCAAACCTTAAAAATAACAAAGACTATAATATAGTCGCAAAATTTTAAGATGAGTGATAAGTGATTTAATATGACGTTTTTATTGTAGTGTGTTACAGAATATTGAAGAATTACTTCACTCGTTCGAGACTGGGATGGACCGCTAGCATACATAGAAACACTATTCTCAACTAAGAAGCAATAATTTGTATTAATGATATAGATAGGGCCCTCAGCGGGATTCAAACTCGTGACATCCAGACCCTGTAGCTAGTCATCTACCAACTAGGCCAACTGGGCTAAACGTAAATTTATAACTAAACTTATCTATACTTATAATAAATCTGTAGAGAGGTCAATTCTGTACATGAAATATATTTTCAAAATAACTATCAGGTGGTGATTAGGGATAGATACTGATGCCAAAAATGCAATCAGTAAAATTTTTGTCTGTCTGTCTGTCTGTCTGTCTGTCTGTCTGTCTGTCGGTTTGTATGTTCCTTATGGAAACAAAAACTACTCGACGGATTTTAACGAAACTTGGTACAATTATTCTTCATACTCCGGCGCAGGTTTTTGTATACTTTCCAGCAGAGAAGTAAAGGGGAATTTTGGGAAATTTGGGGAAAACGGGAGAAGTTACTCCATTTTTTAAGCTTCCGTCGCGTGTGCAGCCTTAATGGTTAAACTTACATAGCAATCATGTGTGGCGGAAATATTCATCATAAAATTATCTAAAAAAAAAACCTCAACAGTTTATGTCTATCTTTTACGGTTGACTCACAATAACACGTGTAATTCCTGATAGCTTAGCAGTTCGGAACATCCTGATTATATTTGTTTACTCTTACGTTTGTAAACCTCTCACTCATCCCTAATTTAAAAAAGGTTACATTATTACCTATTCAGTAAAAAAAGAATCATAGAAATCGGTTGAGAAACATTGAAATTATACATGAAATAAGCCATCGCGCCCGTGATCGAAACCAAATCTTTACTAATTTACATATAACATACTAGATGGCGCCAGTAGTTGCCAGTGTTGCCAACGAAGGCGATTTTTCGCCATTTAGGCTACTCAGATTGGAAAACGGCGACCAAAAAATCGTAAAGGCGACTGGTCGCCTTTTAGGCTACTCGAAAAAGATTAAGTTTACTTTAATTTACAATCTAATTACAACACAAATAAGCACAAAAAAAAATCTACATAAAAAGATATACGACGATCGAGATAAAAAGATGGTAAACCCCTTCACCCATATTGAACGTTTTATCTCTAAATACCTCCGAGATCATGTTGGCACTACTATGAAATATCACAGATGGAGTTGCGAATATTTAGTTTCGAATCTACCGATTATTCGAATCAGTACGTTAATTAGAACTATTCGAATCAGTATTTTTTATCCGCTTAACCTTTAAAAGCCTTATACACGATCACTTTCCGACCGCGGGGAAGTCTGTTGTTCATACCAATACTTGGTTGATTTCAACGGCCTTGGTCAGAATAGCATCTGCTCCGATTGAACTGCTCAAGTTGATTCTAACCACCGACCGTGTAGAACAAATATAAAGATTGGTTGTTGCGACCAAGGACACATGGTCACGCCAAATTTAAAATCTTTTCTTTCCTTAACTTTAAAATACAGTACACTAACAATAAACACGTTTTGATCTACTAATAAATAAAGGAAAGAAAAACTTCGACACAGGCGGGAATCGAACCCGCGACCTCGAGTATACAATCCCGTCGCTCTGCCAATTGAGCTATCATGTCAATGGCTGCCAGCGCGAAATTCTTCTATCCTTTGTTTTTTTTACACTTTAAAGTAGTGTTTGCAAAAATGTTAAAAAATTGAAAATTAAAAATATCTGAGGTAGGGAACGCAAGTTCAAGTTTTTCTTCCCTTTATTTATTGTTAATAATCCCCACATGAGGTTTTCATTAACAAAAACATTCAAATTACGTTTTGATACTTTTATTTTCTTTAAATAACTTCAGACTCTAGTTTAAACGACTTGTAGGTTTAAGTGTGAAGTACTGATTTTATTGTATGTACAGGAAGTTAAAATATAATACATAAGTAAATAGTTAAAAAAGTGGTTTAGTAGTTTAGGCTACTACTTTAGGCTACCTCATTTCAAATTGGGCTACTTAGGCTACTCAAGCTTTGAAAATTAGGCGACATAAGGTCTTGACTTGTTGGCAACACTGGTAGTTGCATCCTACATAACGTAATGATTTATTTTTTAGATTGTTATAAATACTTCATGGCGTTTTATTCTAAAATTTGCTATTAAACGGAAATACTGAACCGTTCATTAAAGCGCATTCAAAATCACCAAACTAAACTGTTAAGGGAGTGCTATAAATTTAATAAATTGAAAACATTACGCTGAATTTCACAATGCTTAAGCAGGGACTGAAGAAAGAAACCTCAGATATTTAAAAAAACAACGCTACCCGTGCGAAGCTGGGACGATCCACTATTAATTAATAATAAAGCAAATATTCGATGCAAACTAGCAATCATGTGCGAGAAAGTGTAAGTTTTTTATCATGTATCTGTCAGAACTAAAAATAAATATATTTTTTGCATATAACAAGTGTAATTTAATTCATATTATTGTTTGTTTTCCAATGGGGTCGATGAATGACAATAACTGATATCATTTACGACACTACTATATATATCCAAGTAAACATTTCAAAAGTGTCTTACTTCTAATAATGAAAAAAAAAGCGAAAATTTAGTGTAATTTCGGCTATGAATGGCACTAACCCATTTACGCACGCTTAATACTACAGTGACCTAAGTCAAAATGTTGATGTGTTGAGATACAAGACTTCACAGACCTTAAAATCATGCTCAACAACATATGCATACGAGATGATAAAGACCTAAGTGAAATTGAACCATTTTGTGCTAAGAATACGGGTGTTTTCTCGTGCCTATGTTGTAGAGCATGCTTTTTAAGGCCTGTAAAGTATTGTAACTCAATTCATCAAAATTTTGACATAGGTCACTGTAGTATTACAGTACATTCTTCGCGCGGGTGTCTAATGAGACGATTTAAAGTATTGGTGATTTTGAAGTCATTGTTGGGCGATTGTGCTGGAGCCGATCACCAACGAAATTTATTTAACAATACTTTCACCACTGAACTTCCAAATGGCGGAAGAATTTCTACTTCTGAAGAACTAAGCCGCTTTTAAGATTTGTAGCCGTGAGCATATGAACGCATGCATGATGAATGTCACTTTGGTTGGAAACTTCAACCAAAATAAAAGTGGCTGAGGAATCAACGAATTGTAGATACTCGGATCATTATAATATGTATTATAGTAGTTTGTCGTGTATTACCGGCTTAGAATGTCACTACCCCTTTCTACCTACGGTTGTCATAAAAGGCGACTAAGGGTAAGAAGAATTTTAATTATTTTTTGGAAGATGCTGTGGAGACCCATCATAAATAATACTTTATTTCTACCATCTTGTTTTGTCCCATACTTTCAAATGTGGCTGAGGAGTTTCTAGCTCTGAAGCTCTGACTACCCCTTCTTAGGATTTATACCCGTGAGTATGTGTATGTTTCAAAGAAAACCCCGATGGTATTGAGACTAATCTACCTTGTTAGTGTTCAACAAGGCTTGCAAATGTCTGCCCTTTCTTCTCAATTACAGAAGATGTTTGGGTTCAATTCAGATCCTGTATTTTCCTTCAAACATTAATTGATGTTTTTGCGCTTTATGTATCAGAGTTCATATCAGAGAACAGATTTGTAAATGAAAGAAGGGAAAAGAGGAAGACAGAGAAACCACAATGAGTAAACCTACACGGCTTGTTTAATATTTATTAATCTTTCGCCATTAAACTTTCGGCCCGTGCCGAGAAATTTCAAATTCTAACGCATTAGCTACCTCTTTTCGCTTACCTTTCTTCGGATTTAGAGTCGTGAGCATATGTATGTATTCATCAGAGTTGTAAATGGTCAGTAAAACATCATGACAAAACCCAGACAGCTTTGTTAGTATTTACTTAGTTAAGTGATGGTGCATCCTCATACCAAATCCAATACAAGTAATCAAAATCCAAATACAAGTAAGTTTGGCACTAGGGGGCATTATTTCACGTGATAAGAAGAAACAGTTTGAATAACATCAGCCATACATTTTATATTTGGTGACGAATATTTATAGAGGTTTATTTTTTACTTTAAACCTTCTGTTTTTTTTTTCAAAATTTAACAGTCACATTTTTTTTAATTTTGTTTATCAATAGCGGTTATATTTTTTTAAAATTAGGAACATAAATATTAAAATTTACAGGAGGTGAAAAATTTCAACAACTTAAAAAATCGTAGAAAAAAAACTACTTACGTTTAGTTAAACAAAAGTGATCCACTAAACATGTATACAATTAATTACAATCACAAGCACAACCTCGAACTATAATATTCCACTACTGTTGCAACGTTCCGTTAACACCTCTAGAAGGCGCGGAAGTGGGACGCGGACTGAGTGAAATAAACGCATTGAATTGAAATGAAACGTACATGTGCGAGAGCTTACGAGCCTTCACGTACCATTTTCATCTTTGGAACTTTAGTATTTAGTCAATATTTGATATGTATACTGGTCGCTATTTTACACAAATAACTACCGCGATAGCTCTGTGGGTAGAACACCCGTCTATCATGCTGACAGGCGTAAGTTCAAATCCAGCGTCGAACTTACTCCAATTTGTATTCTCAAGTCATATGTGTGGTTAATTTATCATGGTTGTTAACGATGAGGGAAAACATCGTGGGGAAACCCACATGGTTAAGTTATACTTAATCATATAATAGTGAATTCGTACAAAAGGGCAATAGGCCTGCCCCCTATCAGTGCTGTGAGGTAACTCCTCACAGTTTTTGCTGAGTCAGCGCCATTTCGCTGTTCAATGGCACAGTGTTTTTTTTTAGTTTATCATTTTAATTTGTTAATAATTTCCTCTTTTTGATTTTGTGTTTCTTTGTAAACATTTAAGGTATTATTTTTATTGTTTTTTATATTTTCACTGTTTTATTGTAGTTGTAAATATTTTGTTTAATTTTTGTTTTTTTTTTGGTTTGGTTATTATTATTTTTGTGTTGCATATCTGTTGTGCCATATTTACGGCGAATAAATGTATTTCTTTCTTTCTATCACGTGAACACTGTCCAAGCAAAATGTTTGTTCTCTGAACACCATTAGACCAAATGTCATCATGTGATGTTCAGAAGTATTAGTGTCTCTGCTACCCCTTTCGGGGAGATAGGGTGTGAACGTTTGAGTTACACAAATATTTTATTTACACATCCATAATGTAAATAGTAATATGTAACACTCGCGTCTATGAATGCCAATATAGGTAAACTGAACCTCCTTTTCCTTGACAGATTCTTTAGTTTTTTGGCAGTTGATGTTAAAAAAGAATGTTAATTAAACGATTCTCGGTCGTTTTGAATTGAATTGCATAAAGAATAAAAATACTCTTAACCACCTGATACGATACCCATACGAAAAGCAATGGTAGTGCTGTTCTAAGCTAACAATACACAGTAAAGAACAGCTATAATGTATTACGAAAAAGATAGGATGTTACATACACATACATACATACATATACTCACGGCTATAAAACCCTAAAAGGGGTGGCCAGAGCTAAGGAATTAGAAATTCCCCAGCCACTTTTGGAAAGTTGAGTGGGGAAAAGATGGTGAAATAAAGGTTGTTGGTGATGGGTCTCCAACCGCATCGCCCAAAAATCCCTTAAGTGCCCCAATACCGTTAGTCGCCTCTTACGTACACCCACCGGAAGAAATGGGGTAGTGCTATTCTAAGCCGACACTACACAGCAAATAGGATGTTAAGTGTGTTAAAATGTGTTTAGCAACGACCTCCATGTTCTGGAGGTAAGATTGATGAGTATTCGGGTCCAGAAGAGAGGTAAGGGTTCGAATCCGGGGGGGTATATATTCTTTAGTGTGAAAGTTACACTTACTGCATGCAGAGTAAATAATTAATTAAACATACATTATACTATACGCTGTGTAGTGTCGGCTTAGAATAGCACTACCCCATTTCTTCCGGTGGGTGTACGTAAGAGGCGACTAACGGTATTGGGGCTATTAAGGGATTTTTGGGCGATGCGGTTGGAGACCCATCACCAACAACCTTTATTTTACTATCTTTTCCCCATTCAACTTTCCAAAAGTGGCTGAGGAATTTCTAACTCCTAAGCTCTGGCTACCCCTTCTAGGGATCTATAGCCGTGAGTATTATGTGTGTATACATTATACTCACGGCCATAAATCCCAAAAAGAGGAAGCCAGAGTTTCAGACCTGGAAACTCATTAGCCACATTTGAAAGTTGATAGGGGACAAGACTGTAACAATAAAGTATCGTTGGCGATGGGTTTCCCAAACACCAATCACCACATCACCCAAAAACCAATTTAAAAAGCCCCGTACCCTTAGTCGCCTCTTACGACACCCGTGGGTAGAAAGGGGTAGTAACATACTAAGCCAGAACAACACGGCAATTATTATTATGTATATATTAAATAAACATAAACATAACATAAACGTTCACGCCGTTTTATCCCCGAAGGGGTTGGCAGAGGTACCAATACTCCTGAACTCACATGGCAAGCGCCATCTAGTTTCCAGAGAAGGTACCCACGTTTTGCTTAGACAGTGTACTCACGTGATAGGGGGCAGGCCTATCGCCGTTTTGTACGAATACACTGTCACATGACTAAGTACAACTCAGCCATGTGGGTTTCCTCACGATGTTTTCCCTCACCGTTAGCAACCATGATAAATTAACCACACATATGACTTTAGAAAAGACAAATTGGTGTAGGCCCGTCCCAGGATTGGAACTCACGCCCTTCTGTTTTTCGGGCGGGTGTTCTTACCCACTGGACTATCATATATTAAATGAACCGCCTAAACTATAAACCGAATAATGTAGCCTTGTTTTACTCAATAAAAACATTTTATTTTTTTATTTCTATTGTTTTTTATTTTTTAATAATTGAATAGAATGATGTTGTTGCTGTATATTCCCAAAGGGGTGCGAAAACACTTTCACATGAGTATGGACGAATAAGCCATGTGATACGTGTGTGTCCCTATGTGTCTTAACAACCATAATGAAAAAACCAGAATATAGATTTTTTATTTTAATACGTTTTTCTTACTCATCTTTTCAAAAGTGTCTGAGAGAACTCTAATTATAAACCTGTGTTCTTTGAATGTTTTTAATTGTTGTTGAAACTTGTTTAATACTAATATTAATAAATTTCTTCGCTTAATTCCGCTAAATAATACCTGCAGTCTTCATGCAACATGCACTGTGCACCGCCCGCCCTTCCACTTACAAGAAATCGAAAAGCAGACAATGCACCACACACACACCCGCAAGCGAAAACCACAGGCAACCACAAGACGCGTTTCGACTCAACACGAGTCATTGACGAGCAGTTAGTAGACAGTTCAGCAGCTGACCACCGAGTGCCGGTCATACGATTTTGCGGTTATATTTATAGGCCAGGCTCCCCACTCCCCCACCCAAAGAACATCAATGACGAGTGACTATATTATTGGAAAAAATTGACAAAAGTGGGGAAACGGTGTAGCCCAGCTGTTCATTCAGCAGTGCAACGGAATTATCATTATCATATCTGGAGATTTCAAGTTTCTCTAAAAGACATAATCTTAATCCCTTATTACAAGTATGTAAAATCTCCAGATTATGATTATCGGGGAGAACGTGTCCAGTATCCAATAGATGTTTCGCAAAGTGAGACCTTTCTGGATG
This sequence comes from Bedellia somnulentella, assembly GCA_963576735.1. Lineage (NCBI taxonomy): Eukaryota > Metazoa > Arthropoda > Insecta > Lepidoptera > Bedelliidae > Bedellia > Bedellia somnulentella. The sequence continues at coordinate 17,670,761 of OY755182.1, forward strand.
GTCGTTTCTGAATGCTGCCACGTGCTCCCCGTATCTTGTTAGAAAACTTCTACCAGTTTGCCCAATATAGACGCTGTTGCATTCAGGACAAACAATTTTGTAAACACCAGATTGTCTGTGTTTATCTAATTTCTCTTTTTGATTACATAAATAACGTTTCAAACTATTGTTTGTTCTGAACGCAACTTTAATACCAAACCCTTTAAGCGTCTTTGAAATCTTTTCAGAAATCGGACCAACATAGGTGAGACTGGACTTCATGCGGTCCAGTTTTTCAGGTGGTATAACATATAAGAGTCTGTTCACCATGTTGGTCCGTTTTCTTGTAATTAGTCTGTCTATTAATTGCTTGGTGTAACCGTTTGCAACAGCTATTTGGTAAATAGTACTTAATTCTTTATTGTAATTAGAAGGTGATAATGGAACTGTTAGCAAACGGTGTACATAGCAATGAAAAGCTGCAAGCTTGTGTTGCCAAGGATGGCAAGAAGATGCGGGGATTACTGTATCAGTCTGTGTAGGCTTTCTATAAATCTCAAAAACATGCTTATTTCCTGACCTTGTTATTTTAAGATCGAGGAAATTGAGAGATCCGTCCTGTTCCTTCTCTAACTTGAATTTAATTTTAGGATGTATTCTATTTAAAATTTGAACGAAACTATCGAGCTGCCTATATGTACCTGTGGGAGTCATGTTAGAGCGCACACTACTGCGGACTCAAAACGCACATAGCAGCGTCTCACTCATATTCCTACATCGCGGAGTGTAAATGTTTTTCGAGTTAAGCATAGATACAAATTATAAGTTGGTACACAGCAGGGTGTACTGGCCAGTATATCTTTGCTGTTCCCACAGTGGTGACCCCTCGATAAGAACATACGCTTCTTTCTACTACATTTCTCGATCTACCCGCAACTTCTATTCCTCGCTTACCTCACCACACCATTCATTCAGCAGAGCATCTACAGGCATGCAATCACCGGCCTCATTGCTCACACTGAATTTGGTAATTGATTATAGGTACCTCCTAGCTTTGATATCGTCGTATCGACTAGGAGGGGAGTACTGTGGGAGTCATGTTAGAGCGCACACTACTGCGGACTCAAAACGCACATAGCAGCGTCTCACTCATATTCCTACATCGCGGAGTGTAAATGTTTTTCGAGTTAAGCATAGATACAAATTATAAGTTGGTACACAGCAGGGTGTACTGGCCAGTATATCTTTGCTGTTCCCACATACCTGTCCAGCATACAATTATGTCATCGACATATCTATAGTAATAAAGTATATTACTCCTCCCAACAATGTTGTTACGCTCAAAATTATCCATAAAAATGTCAGCCATCAAGGGACTCAATGGAGAACCCATTGCCAGACCTTCTCTCTGTTGGTAGAAATAATTATCAAACATGAAATAATTTTGCTGCATACAGATGGAAGTAAGCCTTGATAGCTGGCATCTTTCCTCCGGATGTAGTCGCTGAGTTACCATGAATTCTGAGATGAAACGTAAGCAAGGAGTGGGGAGCCTGGCCTATAAATATAACCGCAAAATCGTATGACCGGCACTCGGTGGTCAGCTGCCGAACTGTCTACTAACTGCTCGTCAATGACTCGTGTTGAGTCGAAACGCGTCTTGTGGTTGCCTGTGGTTTTCGCTTGCGGGTGTGTGTGTGGTGCATTGTCTGCTTTTCGATTTCTTGTAAGTGGAAGGGCGGGCGGTGCACAGTGCATGTTGCATGAAGACTGCAGGTATTATTTAGCGGAATTAAGCGAAGAAATTTATTAATATTAGTATTGCTATGGATTTCCGCAAAGTAACGCCTGATTCAATCCAATATCGAAACTTGTTTATTCATACATCACGAGGAACCGTTTATACAAACACGTTTATCAAACTTGGCCATCTAGCCGAGTTGTACATTGTCATGTGACCCTGTGTTTGTATAAACATCTAGCCGAGTTGTACATTGTCACGTGACACTGTGTTTGTATAAACGGCGATACAGAACAGCAGGTGACAAAAATATCATGTTGTAATCAGAAGTATTAGTAATTATTTCCTTACTTACTTATACTCATACATACATATAATCACGGTTATAAATCCCAAGAAGGGGTAGCCAGAGTTAAGGAAACTAAAAGTTCCTCAGCCACTTTTAGAAAGTTGAGTGGGGAGAAGATGGCAAAATAAAGGTTGTTGGTGATGGGTCTCCAACCGCATCGCCCAAAAATCCCTTAAAAGCCCCAATACCGTTAGTCGCCTCTTACGTACACCCACCGGCAGAAATGAAATTAACTTATACTCACATATGGCAGAAATGAAAATTACTTATACTTGTACCCATCATTTCCATTGGGGTAGGCAAAGACTATTTATCGCCACTTTGCACGATCTTGCCGAATCTCTCTGGCTTCTCTTACATTCATTATTATTCTCATACAAGCTTGTTTTCTTGTCACTTCGGACTCGCGCCTTTATAAGAACGTTTTTGCGGTCTATAAGCGTTTTACGCTGTTAAGGTCGTCCTCTACTAACACTACCATGCACATTGGATTCTTTATTTTCATCCATCCTCTTTATGTGCCGAAACGACCTTAACTAACATAACTTTCCCCATCTTGTATACCACGTTATCTTTCACACCTAACCGTTCACTAATCACACTTTTTCCCCACTCTGTCACATAACCTTATATTACAAGTACTTTTAAAGGGATCTCATTTCCACTGCATTCTACTTTCATATCTCTGTTGCCATGCCCGAAATTCACTACCATACATAAGAGGAATCAGAACAGTATTGTGTACTGCCGTTCGTGCCTTTTCAGACTACGACTGGCACGACATCAGACTGTTTGTGGCTCCATTCACCGCATTTCCCTTTTTAACTCTCCTCTCAATATCTTCCGCACATTTTGCGTCTCTAGTAAACAAACTTTCCAACAGTCCTTCATTTGTTCCACTTTCTTACCACCTACTGTAATCTCACATTCTATCATACTTTCCCCTCTCAAAAACTTTTGTCTTGGTTTTGACTACTCTATTAACCATCATTCCCTTTCTCTCCTAAAGGCTGACATGCAATATTCACCATCTCTTATCTCTTGAAACTCATTCACTGTTGATGCAAGTACACTTGAGAGGCTTTTTCCATTAAACCATAATCACTTTTACGCAGTTCTTGTAAACAGTCATCGAACAACAAATTGAAGAGCCAATGAGAAGCTAGATAACCCTATCGAAAAGCTCGAGAGATTCGATCGAACCAATCCGTTTTTCTCCGTTCACTCTTATACATGCACTGGAATCCTCGTAGAGTGACTCCAAATGCAAGTATAATTCGCCTTCCCAAACAAAACATTGACAACACCTTTTACAAATACTTTCTTACAACCTTTAAGTATTAGTAGTCTATATTTTGATAGTGTGTTTAAATTAAGTATAAGTGTCGACTAAGAATTTCACTGTACAATCGGTCCTTACCCACCCCACAAACATTACCATCGCACATTATTTTTGATTCTATCCTTTCTTTCATTGCTACATCCGAGAAATATGGAATAGGAACTTTGGAGTAGCAAAGAAAAAAAATACAGCCTTTTTTAAAAAAAGCCATAATATTACAGTAAAAATATAAATGTTGCGCTCGTCTTTAATTTAAAATGAGTTATGTAAAAATAAGAGATTTTTTTTTAAAGTAAGTATAAAAATTTTATTCATTCAATGAGAGGTTTTCTTTTTTGAGAAATAAAAAAACAACATAGTTTCCTAGAGCTCTGTAGATGGCGTTGATGTAACTACGTTACTTACTTAAATTTTTTCTTCGTGGCCTGAATCGTGTTGCCACAATAATTTCGCCAATGTCAACTTTAAGAACATGTGTCACATCACCATATAGTAAGTTTTTGGCGAGTAAAAACAACAAAAAGAATGTTAAATATAAACACCGTCTTTGTTTATTTACTTTTAAGCTATCTTGGCTTAAACTGATATTCATTTAGAATTTTAAATCAGAGCGTTTTTATGTACGTTCCGTTTTACGATATCATTACATCCAAGTGTGAAAAACGGTGTGACGTTCCGTTCCTACCAGTAACATAGCAAGTCTGGCGCCATCTATCCTGAGAACAGGGAAGAAGAAAAAAAGAAAAAAAGGAAAACCTCTCATTCAACGTCAAACTTCAAACTAATAAACTTCACCGTTGCTTCATTGTTTAAAAGCTCCTAACATTTATATTTTGTAATATATAAATTAATTCCATTTTACGTGTAACATACCCGTTACCAATTTCGTGGGTTTAATAATCATAACATGACAATTATTCAAAGAATAACGAAGGAAGACTTACTTAACGGACACGATATGGTCAAGTGCGGCAAGAATGTTTATCAGTTATCTTTATCATATCAACTGTCCTACCAAAACTAATGTTTGACAGATACTACTGTACTTGTACTGTACAACAATTTTAACAAAAAATAAAAAAAGTTTCCATCGAAACCGTGCGTTTTAAAGTTGGCAACACTTTTTAACGGCTATTATTTTCTTTGATGGGGGAATCCCGCAACGCAATAATTGATGCATAGTGATGATGCAAAAGCGTCGGATAGATAATTTATAAAGATTCAATAGTTCTTTTAATTTGATGTAATAATAAATTTTTTTCTTTGGTGAGTAATTTTTACACTTTGTAGTGATCTTTAACAGATTTCTCACGCCACTGTTTTGTAGTGAATATTAATATATAAATTAATTCGCATACATTAATTTATTATTTATTTATTTATTTGATTTTATTGCCAATTTTAATGTTCCCGTGGTAGTTGTGGTTAAGCACGGATATCCGGGATTTTCTAAGTGATTATAATAATTATGCTGGAGACCCATTTCATCATCGACAATCCTTTATTTTACACAATATTTCTTACTCAACTTCATGAAAGTGGCTGAGTAATTTTTGATGCTGAAGCTCTGGCTGTACTTCTATGTGTGCCACTTTATTGTCTTTACTTCGGTACATTAAGATGTTGAATAATAAAAGAGCATGCATGAAAATATTGAGAGGCTTGCCAGGATCATTCAAAATGTTGAACGATAGTTTCAGCCGATCCCAATGGGAACTAAGGTATAAGTATATTTGTGTAAGTATAAAGTTTGTACTTATTTCTAATATATGCTCGCCACTGACTTACACACATATACTCACGCCGTTAATTCCCATTGAGGTAGGCAGAGACTATTGACCGCCACTTCGTGCGATCCTGGCAGATCTCTCTCGCATCGTCTACATCCATCAGTCTTTTCATACATGCTCTCTTATTCTTCATACTTCGGATGCCTGCCTTTTTGAGCACACTCTCAATTTGATCCTAGTGTGTGCCACTGGCTTAGTATTAATAAAATGAATTAATGTTATATTAGGCTTATTACCGGATATTATAACCGTGATAGCCCAATGGATAAGAACACACGCCCGCCATGCAGATAGGCGTGGGTCCAATTCAAACCCCAGGTCGGGCCTACACCAATTTGTCTTTTCTAAGTGGTTAATTTATTATGGTTATTATATTAAATATACTTATTATACATAAATTAATATTTAGGTTAGGGTTGTAAATGGATTGTGTTTAGTTAAGTTTGGTTTTGCATACATCATTTATTTCTAGTTAAGAGTTGTGTACTTGTTTTTCCTCACCATAAGTCCGCCTTTGTGTACTAAGTTTTAATGTTCTGTACTTTTGTAAAAACAATATATTTATTCTGTATGCAATAAAGTGTTCAAATAAACTATGACGGAAAACATCGCTAGGAAACCCACATGGCTAAATTGTTTTTAGTCATGTGACAGTGTATTCGTACATAACGGCGATAGGCCTGCCTCTCCCCTATTACTTGAGTACACTGTCCAAGCAAAACTCTAAACACCAGATAACAACGTGATGTTTAGAAGAATTTGTACTAGTAGTAATTGAACGAAAGATTTATAGCACACATTTCGTTGTTATAACAAACTTAATACAAAAAAAAAGATAGAGAGACAAATAACTCGTTTATTCATATAAACATGGCAGAATACAACAAAATTAATATGTTAAATAGTACACAATTAGAAGTAACAACATTTTCATAGTAACCCAACCAAGACCCAACTCAGAGTTTGTTATTACAATAAGGTAAAGCACTGGTTTCCAGCTAGAGCCTACATTACCCAATATCCGATCATATATATTTTAACTACAACAATTTAATAGGTACTTATATATAGGTATGGTTACACACTAATTCATAACAGTTAAAAAAACTACGTGTAACTTATAAGGACTTAAATAGAATCACGGCTACAACCCCCAAATAAGAGTTGCCAGAGCTTCGGAACTAGAAATACGTCCGCCATTTTGAAAGTTTTGTGTGGAAATGATTGTAGAATAAATGATGATTGGTGGTGGGTTTCCAGAAACATCGCACAACAAGTTGTCTCTGAGGCTGAGAGCCTCAATAAATTGTCTCTCTAAGAAATGGGTCAATGGTATTCCATGCCGACAAACCGACAAATTACAGCAAAAAGAGTCAAATTTATTTTTATTACATACATACATATACTCACGGCTATAAATCCATAAAAGGGGTAGCCAGAGCTAAGGAATCAGAAATTTCTCAGCCACTTTTGGAAGCTGCGTGGGGAAAAGATGGTAAAATAAAGGTTGTTGGTGATGGGTCTCCAACCGCATCGCCCAAAAATCCCTTAAAAGCCCCAATACCGTTAGTCGCCTCTTACGTACACCCACCGAAAGAAATGGGGTAGTGCTATTCTAAGCCGACACTACACTATTAATATACCATATACATAAGCACAAGCATTTCAACACGTATGCTCCATTTTAAAATTGATGATCTCTGGTAATCTATACATCGCTTATGAGAAACTATTGAATCACACACAACACATTTATAGCACAACAAGATATATGAGTGAAAATAATTAACATACCAGCCCCCGTAACATCAGGCGTGTAAATGTAAGTTTGTAACGGGAGAAGTGACATACTGACAGTTATAGTATGAATAACTGTCAGTATCTCACTTCTCACGTTACATACTCACTTTCACACGCCTCACACGACGAGGTTTTTAAACGATATGAAGAAAATTAAACTCCTTATTTCTAACTTAAATTTAATTCCATCGCTCTTTAAACATAGAAAATTTTGCATTGCTTTCCTTTTAATAGGAGAATCAAATGCTCGCTTATAATACAGAAACCAAACGAAAACAAATGCGACAAAATATTTCTTGCTTTATCAAGATCCACCTAACTTTTATTCATCACTCTTTGAAGTGAAAAGTACGTGGATTGAAGAATTGTACTTATGAGATAATTTTCTGAGTATAACAGTCTGTGGTAATTAAAACTGAAATCTTGTATTTGATTCGTTCTTCAAACTTCGGGCTCTTATTTTATCGTAAAAGATTTTTGTGCAGATATTAATTTCTACGAACAACATTATAGTGATAACAGGTTATACGTAATGTTGGTGCGATAAAACTGATATCCTTTATGAGTACAATATACCTACTACTATTACATATCGAGTGTTATTCCTTACCACATTAAGTCGCTACTCAAGTTACAAGTACCGTTTAATTTCTTTGAATTGGACCATTCATAAATGCCTCCGCGTTCCGTGAATTTATCCACATCAAAATCAATTTGTTTGATGGCTTTTTCAACGCCCACTTTAAGAATAGATTCAGACTCGCTATAAACACTGCCCTTGTTTAAAAATCTCATATATTCATCGATAATAATGTAAGATTCTTTCATCACAGCGTTCGATTCAGGTACGAAACAAGATAGGTGGCGATGTCTCCTGCAAAAATGTTCGTATTGATCCTCAGATATGACAAACGATTCAGCTTTACGTATAGCATTTTCACCGGCATTTTCCGTTTCAACAAGGAGGCATTGGAATACTTTCCATCTGAATGGTTGTAGCTGGGAAATTGGCTCCACCATGTCTTCCATCCAGTTGTGTATGCAGATCACGGAATTTATTTTGAACATAACATTATACTTCGCACACCAATCTCTTATATCTGTTAGTTTGTTCAAGTGATTACCATTTCCGCGCCCAATTTTTATGTTAGTCTCTTCATTGAATGAATCCACTGAAATTGCTAATATATCCAAATATTCAGCGTAGCGTTGGAACCATTTTTCTGATATTTTGGAGCCATTTGATACTATAGACACTGATTCCAATTTTAGATCTGATGCACAATACTTCACTAACTCCCCCAAATACTTTGGATACAAAAAAGGCTCACCTCCGGAAAAGTTGATTTTTCTCATTCCAGCATTTTTCACCAAACATAGACCACGTTTCGCTTCTTCCAAGCCGGTCAAATGGCTCGTCTTCGCAGTATGGAAGCAGAAACCGCATTCGTAATTACACTTTCGAGTAAAATGAAAATTAACGGACACTGGTAAAATGCGCATAGGACTGTTATTATTCCTATTTTTATGAAGACGATAAATGCTCAAAACTATAAGGACAAGTATTATTGTCACCACAGTTATTATGTTTATAATCATTATAAACTCCTTAAATTTACGATACTTCAAAATATGATGTTAACAATTATACTCGAGAATTTTGAGTTAAAATTCTCTTCAAAGATCAACACAAGTCTAGTTCAATAATTTTCTAATCCCTTATTTTATAATATTTAAGTTCTCATACCCATCGATAAACTAACATTCAAAAAGTTTCCCGACCATAGATACCTCTCTATGGTTGGGAAAGATTTTAAAGCCAAGTTTAAATTATTCAAGTAAAGTGAATATAAAGTGAGTTTGACGTTTCACTTGAATTTAGATTACTTACTCACCTATACTCATGGCTATAAATCTCTAGAAGGGGTAGCCAAAGATTCAGAATAAGAATTTTCTCAGCCACATATTGTTAATTGAATGAAGTAAAGATAGTGAATAAAAGATATTGTTGATGGGTCTACCCTTAAATAAAGAATAAATAAAGGAAAGAAAAATTTCGACACAGGCGGGAATCGAACCCGCGACCTCTTCTTTATTATTCTTTATTTATTAGTAATAATCCCCACATGAGGTTTTCATGAACAAAAAGATTTAAATTATGGGTCTACCCTTACCTTAAATCGCCTCCTACGAACATCCACGGGAAGAAATGGGGTAGTGCTAAGCTAAACACTACACAGCAAACTTTATTTAGATGATGATAACCCAGCTTTAGGTCAAATTTTAATTATCATGTATCTCTAGAGTCACCTTTACACCTTTAATATTATAACTAACCTGACGATAATATCAATAGATTGTATCCATAGAATCTTCGGCGGGTGCGATTTTCGAACATCCTACCGATAATATCACTGAATTTATACCGGGTTTACATTATTCGAATAAGTAGACTCCAAGTGCGTTCGAATTTTAGCTTGAAAGCTCCTTGGAAAGTGAAAAAACTAAGAAGTACATTACGATGGATTATTAAGACGGATTACGATATCCCAAAGGGCTATCTTGGCTCGCATGTTTTGGATGTCTACTCGAATCAATGTAAACGCGGCATTTTACATTCATGATCACGAGTGTCACGATCCTATCCATAAACTTTTAAAAGCCTTATGCACGATCGGTTTCCGACCACCGACCATGTGTCCTTGGTCGGAACAACCGATTTTTGTATTTGTTCTACACGGTCGGTGGTTGGAATCAACTATTCAGTTCAATCGGAAGAGATGCGATTCCGACCAAGGCCGTCGACATCAACCAAATATCAGTTGGAACAACAAACTTCTACACTATCCATTTTTATATCAACTCAACCAAGGACACGATGATCGGTGGTCGGAAACCGATCGTGTATTAGTCTTTTTAGATATATTATAGATTATATTCTTCGATCGATACAAATGTAACGCCAAAAAGTGGACCGCGATCATACTGTTACGTACCGGGTTCTTAATTTGATAAATACCAGTCACACTTTCGTGCAATAAGGTGTAATTATATTTATTGACCAATAACGCACTTTACACAACACAACAAACACTATCGATAATTAACTATCGATACTCGCACTAATTAACAACACTAATTTACTCCGTTATAGTAACACTGTCCACACCGTTAAGCTTATTTCCGTAATCCGTATATCACTGCACTGTCGTATTTAATTTCTTCGCTCTAGTATTTCGCTTTTTCTCGCTTTAGTTCTTCGCACTCGAATAACTCCGTAGCACACGTCGCTCTTTATATATGCCAAATCTCAAATACGCGAATATTACAGAAAGTTCTAGTACCACATTCTCGAAAAGTCGATATTCGAGAAACATCTAGTAATTCCTTTTTTTTACTTATTAAAATATTAGTAACGCCATCTGTTATCTAGTAGTGGCAAATCCTATCTCCTACTTGCGAACAGATGTCGTAACATTACCCCCTCCTTACATTAATACTCGTCCCGAGTATTATTGCTTCCATGGTACTTCGCAAGTCGATCGATGTGAACTATTTTCGAAGCCCCTCTAGGTTGGCGTTGAATTCTGCACGTTACATCGTTTATTCTAGTGACCACCTTGTACGGTCCTTCCCACCTACTTTGTAACTTAGGGGACTTCCCTTTCTGGCGAGTTGGATTGTGTAACCAGACGAGCATACCCTCTTCGAAACGCGGCGTGTTAGCTTTACGGTCATATCTGGTTTTCATCTTTTCACTAGCATGTAAACCATTTTCACGCACTAGGGAATGTACATCTTGCATTCTTTCCCTCAAATCGCTTACATATTCAGTTACACTCTGCGGCTCATCTGGTGACCCTCCTGTCAACAAATCTACAGGCAATCGTAGCTCTCTTCCGAAATTGACGAAAGCAGGTGTTTCCTTCGTGCTTTCGTGAACAGCAGACCGGTAAGACAGTAAAAATAATGGAATGTGTTTGTCCCAGTCCTTCTGATGTTTTTCAACCATCTTCGCCAACTGTCTCTCCAGTGTTTGGTTGAACCTCTCCACCATTCCATCTGACTGAGGATGATATGGCGTCGTCCTGGTTTTATGCATTCCAAGTAGTTTGCACACCTCTTGAAATACTTGTGACTCAAAATTTCTTCCCTGGTCAGAGTGTATCTCCAGGGGCACGCCAAATCGACAGATCACTTCCTCAACCAGTTTTGTAGCCACAGTTATTGCTTCTTGATTGGGTATGGCAAACACTTCAGGCCACTTAGTGAAGTAATCCATCACCACCATGAAATATTTATTTCCGGACTCTGATTGTGGAAACGGTCCAGCCACATCAACGGCAATCCTCTCCCAGGGAGCTCCCACATTGTACAACCGTAATCCCCCTCTACTCCGGGTCTGCGGACCTTTCACCGCGGCACACGTTGTACATTTCCGGCACCAGTCCTGTACGTCGTCCCTACAATGAAGCCAGTAAAATTTCGCACGAACCTTCTGCAACGTACGATTAACCCCAAGATGCCCGCCCGAAACACCGTCATGTGTTTCCCGCAGTACATCTTTAACCTTGGCTCTGGGCACGACCAATTGTAGGTGCTCTTCCTTACCGTTGGGTTTCTCCCACCTCCGGTACAGTAGACCATTGATCAGAACCAGGCTGTTCCATTGCGCCCAGTAAGCTTTCGTACTCACTCCTGTGGACGCTACTTCATTCCAAGCCGGTTGATCGTGTTTTTCCTTCTTCCATTTCATGATGGGTCTGAGGTTCTCATCTTCTTCTTGGGCCTTCTGCATAGCTTCTGTTTCCCATCCATCCAATGGACAAATTCGAGTCACTTTCACGACCTCCTCCTTCGACTCTTGCTTCCTGCAATGTTTACAGTCTTGTGAGATGGTCATTGTCGGGGCTTTCTCCTCTCTAGCCAGCACCTGCCCCCCGGTCCTGGCTAATGCTCGTTTCCCTGGACGTTTGCGGCAGGAGCCTCTGCCTGCCTCTTTTCTTCCTTCCTCAGCGGGCAACTTAATCTCAAATGGCCCCTTTTCCCGCAGCCATAACAAATCGGTCCAGTACTCCTTCCGACGGGTGCTTTAATGACCTTGACGTCCTCATTTGCTTCCGCAATCTCACGAAGTCGATGAGTTTGGCGCGTATCCTGGCGGCAAGCTTCAACTTCTAGAGCGTTCGCCAAGGCATCCTTGAGAGACGTGTGGTGTTGAAGTCTCACCGCTGTTCTCACTTCGATATCTCTGATGCCGTCGACGAATGCTTGCACCAGGTTCATTTCCACCGTCTTCGGATCTACACTGGGATAGGCCTTGCGGACGAGCTTCTCGATTTCAAGGGCCCACTGCTGAAGTCCCTCTCCGGAACGCTGGACCCTATCACGCAGCTGAGCGCGGAACACGTGCTCCAGGTGTCGCTCTCCATAGCGAGACTCCAACGCATCCAGCAGGTCCTTGAAACCACCACTCGGAGTCGGCAGCGCCTCTATTACTGACAGTGCTTGACCTCGGAGCGCCACCGTCAGTGCAGTCAAACACTGTTCATCAGTCCAACCATTGGCAGCCGCAACAGTCTGGAACTGATGTCTATACGCCGACCAGGATGTTGTTCCGTCGTAGGGAGGAACCTTCACACGAGGACCATGGACAGCTACTACATTCTCACCGGAGACAACCTTGACCGGTCGTGATTCAAGCTGCAGAACCCTTTTCTCCATTCCGCGGAAGTCGGTCTTCATGTCATCGATATCTTTCTCAATAGTGGTTACCTGCTTCTTCATCTGCTCTACGTCTTTTTCCACAGTAACCACCCGACCACTGACTTCATTGACCGCAGTGAGAACTTGTGAGAACTTAGTTTGCTGTTCCTCGCGCAACTCACGAACTTCTTGTTTCACAACACCCTGTACCTCCGAATGTATGTTTTTCAACATTTCAACTATCATCGCCAAGTCAGTATTAGTTGCGGCCGCCGGCGCCGTTGATGTAGACGGCGCGTTAGTCACCGCGGACGTCTCCTCTGGAATGTCACTCCGAGGGTTCGTGACCGATGACCTCATTTCCGACAGCTGTTCACCTTCTGCGGCTTTCTGAGCGCGTGTCTTCACACCCTCTCTTCCGTCTTCCTTCGGCATAACTGGCATCTTCAAATCCACTTCTGTCACCAATTGTTACGTACCGGGTTCTTAATTTGATAAATACCAGTCACACTTTCGTGCAATAAGGTGTAATTATATTTATTGACCAATAACGCACTTTACACAACACAACAAACACTATCGATAATTAACTATCGATACTCGCACTAATTAACAACACTAATTTACTCCGTTATAGTAACACTGTCCACACCGTTAAGCTTATTTCCGTAATCCGTATATCACTGCACTGTCGTATTTAATTTCTTCGCTCTAGTATTTCGCTTGTTCTCGCTTTAGTTCTTCGCACTCGAATAACTCCGTAGCACACGTCGCTCTTTATATATGCCAAATCTCAAATACGCGAATATTACAGAAAGTTCTAGTACCACATTCTCGAAAAGTCGATATTCGAGAAACATCTAGTAATTCCTTTTTTTTACTTATTAAAATATTAGTAACGCCATCTGTTATCTAGTAGTGGCAAATCCTATCTCCTACTTGCGAACAGATGTCGTAACAATACCTATACAGAAACTTGTCATTATATTTCATTTACCATTTTAAATACTCAACTTTATTTACAATCCAATAAGGGTCGTTTTATAATGAGAATATTAGGCAGATATAGCATTATTCATTCGTGACTGCCAAACCAACACATGTAAATATCTACTTTTCTACAATTATCGACCTTACCGCATTCACTTAAAACCTATTATTTATTGCAAGTCAACGACTTTTGGACATCGCAGTTGAAATACTTACGATGTGGTAATGGAGTAAAAAAAAGGCAAGGAGTCGAATTGGCATGAGTTTGATTTTATGCAAAATGTATAGATTTACTTTAATATAAGATGCAATGTTACTTTGAAGAAATCATTTTTTTATGATGGACCCTTTTAATCGGTATTATAAAAATTCAAGATATATTTTTACCACATTCACCTGTTTGAATTCCGGCTTAAGCAGGTTATTTATGATACTAATTCAATGCAGTAAATCTATTTTGGAAATAAAGATATGTTTCATTTTACAAAAATTAATACCATCAATATTTGATACACACGGATGATACTGTCCTTCTACTGCCCGCCTGAAAATTCCAAACGTCGTCGGGCTTTAAAAACAATGTAATAACACGCGATTAAAATATCCGAATCCGAATAACTTAAGCCCTCGTATACATGCGACTATGAATTCCATAAGGAGTAGTCTGCGATACAAGATAGAAATACCTCATCTGTTTTAGAAGCTTATTGGGAACAATATGTTAAATAAAAATATAATAGTTTATATGTTTTTTAAAACATCGCAAATCAACCACTTTAAATACCTCCGTTTCGTTAATCACCTTATAAATTACCAAATCCTCATCAAACATCAAAATAATATTATTTCTGAGCCGACACTACACAAAAGTGAGTTCGCAGTAATACTAACCCAAAGTACAGAACTAAAGTGTCCATTTGTAAAAATAAACAATTAATCGAAAACAAAAGAAAATATCCATATAATGTGCTGACAGTACAATTTAGAATAGAATTACCCCATCTCATCGCATGAATGTCGTACGATTTGACTAAGCGAAGTGGCTTATAGTAACAATTTCACAAGAGAGGTTTCCTATGCATCATCAGAGTAATTGTTGCTCAATGTGAATGTCTTGATTTATTTACAGCATTAAATTATGAATCTTGGTTATGGCAAAGATTTTATACTATACATCACACTAGCCTGCTGCCGGCTGCTGATTGGGTGGGAGACTGGGAGACTGTGGGTGACGAAGCGCGTGGCTGTGACATATTGTCACTGTCATAGTCAGTTATGACAGCGCAAGCCACATGGCTTCCATTCCCATTCCCATTCCATTGAGTATATTTAATTAAATATAAACAAGAAATATAAATACTTACATTTGAATTTCAGCCGAGAAAACATAATAAAACCTTTGGCTTAGTAAATGTAAAGTATATATTTTATATCTAAAATTTACAGTACGTAGCTGTGTAGTGTCGGCTTAGAATAACACTACCCCATTTCTGCCGGTGGGTGTACGTAAGAGGCAATTAACGGTATTGGGGCTTTTTGGGCGATGCGGTTGGAGACCCATCACCAACAACCTTTATTTTGCCATCTTTCCCCCTCTCAACTTTCCAAAAGTGGCTGAGGAATTTCTAGTTCGTTGGCTCTGGCTACCCCTTCTAGAGATTTATAGTCGTGAGTAGTATTTATTAGTAGTCCTTAGTATTTATGTATGTATTTGAAGTGCATTAAAAATATCTATCCGATTAGCTTGTGTACATAATACTTTGCCTCGTCAATATAAAATATACGACTCTCTAAAGTCAAGTAGTCATCGGAAAAAATATCCACAAGCCGCTTTACTTTGTCGTTACAAGTATAGTATAGCCTGTAGGCAGATTGCGAGTTTTATCGAATCGTTTACTTTACGCCTTAGTAAAGTTGTGCAATCCTTAGCATCAGGAGTAAAAGAGACAAAGATGTATTGGTTTCACTCAGATAATGAAACTCGATCATTCTGATTGAAAACGAAATTTCAAATGAACCTCGCAATCCCTCTAATGATTGTCACTTGGATCCAATTGACTTGTATATTGTAAACACGGTGTATATGCCTAATCTGTGATTTCTCTGGCACAAAAGTTTGAACACCAAGAATGTAACATTATTATTAAAAAATAATAATCAATGTGATTAAAGAATCTGTGATTCGCATAAAAAATAAAATATCTACGACGAGATTACCAAAAATGTTTTGAGACGATTTTTGTAACTATTTTGTATTTGTGATGGTATCAGATGTAACCAAATTTGTTGAAAAATCTACAATGATCTTACAACAACACGTAAATATATATACGTCGTTTTAGTTGTTAAATGTAAGTAACATTAAATGAAAAGAGAATTGCATTGGGTTGTTTCTCGTTTATTCTAATTTGTGATCATTAAGTAGTTGTTTAGTATGGTATTATTGTTATTCTTGTTTTATTTATGATTAAATATCCCAAGAAAGTTGTTCACGTTTGGGGTGGGTTTATTATTGACTTGGGTTAGTTTAGCTGATTTAACTGTTTAGTCATGGTTTTGCTTCTTTCAGGTCCATAATTAATACAATGAGTAAGTTTGAAGAGCGTCGTGTGGCCGACTATTTCGTGGTAGCGGGCTTGCCCGAGGAACCTGCCCTTTTAGATGATTCAGATACAGGGCATTTGAAAGGATACAGTACGGAAGCACCGATAACTGACATAGGTAAGTTGAACTCCTTATTTAATTTGGTTTCTTCTGTTTACTTTACTGTATTAGAAATAGATAATTGAGTAATTGGTTTCTACTCTTATTGTTTGTATACTTAACTACCTTTCTGTCCAACATAATATCAGCTTTACAACTTAAAAGTCACTTTTGTGTAGGCTGCTCATATCCTGGCGGTCATGTAAACTCAGCCTATGCTCCCATGCAGGCTCAGTTCTTTTCTTACTTTTTGTAGTGTATGTGTTAGTATATTTTACAGTGTTATGTATATTAATAAATGTATTGAGTAGTTTAACTGGCCACTTGGTGTGTTACCACAACCAGTGTGGTCTTGATTTTGACATTGTGTCTGCGTTTCCACTTGTTAGTAGCATTGTTTCCCAGAGAATTACTATGTGTTTCTGTGGAATTTAGTACAATATTTTTATGTATTTCATTATGTTTGGGGCGCAACAATACAAAAACTAATTATTTTTCCAAATACACAAGTATGTGTGTAACTATAAATTTCAAAAAGATCTTTAGAACTGGAAACTCTTGAAAGTTGATTATAATTAATAATATAAACATAGCATTCCCAAACAATAACTTAAAGTGCTACAAAAATAATAACATAACATAACATAAACGTTCACGCCGAATATCCCCCAAGGGGTTGGCAGAGGTACTAATACTTCTGAACATCACATGACTTTTGTCACCTGGTGTTCAGAGTATCCACGTTTTGCATGGACAGTGTACTCACGTGATAGGGGGCAGGCCTATCGCTGTTTTGTACGAATACACTGTCACATGACTAAGTACAACTCAGCCATGTGGGTTTCCTCACGATGTTTTCCCTCACCGTTAACAACCATGATAAATTAACCACACATATGTCTTTAGAAAAGACAAATTGGTGTAGGCCCGACCCAGGATTTGAACACTAGTCGTTTGCACGATAACCGAGTGTTCTACCCACTGGGCTATCACGGTTGCTACAAAAATAACAGAAAGAAATGAGTTGATGCTATTTTAATGAGAAATAAAAAATCAAAAATCTTATCTAGCAACAACCTTTAGCAAGCATAACAACAAAATTTTTTATATTCTAACAATATGGATTGACTTAGCAGTTGCCATAACAATCTACTTAATGGTTTTTATTAGTATATCAAGTTTTACAACAATTTGTGACAAAAGTTTAAGCCTAGGCTTTGCAGAAAACAGCAAAATTTTGATAATCTTGAATCCTACATCTGTATTTATAATATTGCTGTAGTTTTATAAAATTTAAAGGCAAAAACATATTTCAATCTGTGATTTCCATGCTTTTACACAAATTTTGATTTAGATGCTGTTCATTTTGTCTTAAGTATTGCCCAACTTTTATATATTGTTCTATTTTAAATATACAATTTTTTGTTTATACACACATAAATGAATATACTCACACCTTTACTTCCCATTGGTGTAGGCAAAGACCATTGATTGCCTCTCAAGAAACTGTAGTTTATGCTGTGCATTTATTTATAAGTCAGTCAGTTATGCCTTTTATATATCTATAGATTTGATATCACACTGCACCTGTCACAAATCCGCGGTATTTGTCATTTGATCAGATAACCTAACATTTAATTTTTTTCTGATGGACCTCATCTCTTTTGCTTTCACTCGCTCACATGAGCGTAGGAAGAAGAACAGCATCATTCCAGGCCATTCGGGCCTTTTCTCACACTGATTGACGACTAGTTATTAGACTTATAAATAAAGAATAAATAAAGGAAAGAAAAATTTCGACACAGGCGGGATTCGACCTGCGACCTCGGGTATACGCCCCCGTCGCTCTTGCCAATTGAGCTACCGTGTCAATGGCTGCCAGCGCGAAATTCTTCTATCCTTTATTACTTTTACACGTTTTAGTATTATTTATAGTATTTTAGTGTATTAATGTATGTAATAATCCCCACATGAGGTTTTCATGAACAAAAAGATTTAAATTAGTTATTAGACTATTCATTAGATTTCATAAACATAGTAAAGCATTGTGAGAAACCCGCCAAATTATTGCCTTTGTGGCATACAGTGTATCTGCGCATATAGGGTACATTCTACAAGGGTGAATTGTTTTAAATTCATGGTTCTATAAAACATTACCTTCCCGTTCATAGAATGTGAGATGAAAAACATTGCTACTTTAAATGAGAAGCCTAGCTTAGGGTATCGTTACAATAGGGTAAGTTTTGTTTATTTGTAAATATTTCTCCTTTTTGATGTGCAATAAAGAGTTTTCTATTCTATTCTATCCTCATCTAAGTCACATAATTTATTAATACTAATATACCAAGGTAATTTTACCGTGAATACACTATCCAGGCAAACATGTCATGTGTTAATCAGAATATAATAGTACGATGCGTGACGTGAAAGCCAAGTCTACCTTTAAACCAATATAAAATAATATACATACATACATATACTTACGGCTATAATTCCCTAGAAGGAATAGCCAGAGCCAAAGAATTATAAATTCCTCAGCCACTTTTGGAAGTTGAGTGGGGAAAAGGTGGTAAAATAAAGGTTTTTGGTGATGGGTCTCCAACCGCATCGCCCAAAAATCCAATAAAAAGCCCCGATACCCTTAGTCGCCCCTTACGACACCCGTGGGTAGAAAGGGGTAGCAACATTCTAAGCCGGCACTACACGGCAAATAAAAAAATATCTTCTACTTAAAGCCTATTAAGTAACTGTGGTCGAGTGAAACCTACGCTGTATCGTATTCTCATTGCAACCGTTGCGAGGTTGCCAACTTAGTACTATGTATTGTAGGAAGTATCGTTTCATTAAAATGTAGATCAGCTAGTGCGGGTTTGCGTATGCATTTATAAATATGTGATGATGATTAGTGGTCATAAATAAAAGATGTTATTAAAGGAAAGAAAAATTTCGACACTGGCGGGGTTCGAACCCGCGACCTTCGGGTATACGCTACGGGGATATGAGGAATTCATGTCAAAAAACATTAAATTATGATTATTGGTTTTAATTTAAACACGAGTATTCGTTGGATGATCCTTGAACTAGTCACCCGCCCCAGCTTCGCACGAGTATTAAGTTATAAAAGCTCCTCACTATATCTGCTATCTGCCATCCAGCCATTTCAGAAATAAGGCAAAACAAAAGGAAATCACCGGTACATTTCAAAAAACCGTATTTGCATATGTGCCGTATATAGATACACTAATTATATAAATCTAAAGAATTTACTGCTGAACCCGAAATTAAAGTATTGATTTAAATAAATATTATTAAATATGAAGTAAGAATATGTATATATTGGTACTGTAATAGTGGAGAATATAATAGATACCTATTAATTCGTAACAATAATGAATATAAATAATATTTTAATTATTTGTTTTATATAGTTTCCAAGATAATACAAAAGCCTGAATTAATATTGCACCCACAACTGATTGCCGTTGGGACTCGAAAGGTCATTGCCCAAAAGCTATGTTGCTAGATATTTACTCTTCGCCCTAGACTACTTTAAACACTCCCTTTTTTCAGAAAAAAACCCTCTGATGGTATTTATTTACTTTTTTAAATATTAAAAAAACATTTTTTTAAAAAAAAACATGGTGGTTAAGTATTCCTACATTGTAGTTGATCCTCTAGATTTGGCAACTTTACCCAAAAAGGCGTAGATACCAGAACCGTTGTATAAAAAGTGGAAATACTCAGTGAGAAGAATGAGGAATAATGTGTGAAAAGCGGGGACAATTATGTTAGCAAAGCTGTAGTGGTTTGCCAATAACAAACGTCACTGCCTACCTCAATAGAAATGGCGTGAGTGTATGCAAGGGCAGAGTGATTTTACTGCAGGCCAATATTATAACCTATGGCCAATCAATGTGTTTAACGAACATTAAACATTAATCAACAATTAATTTTAAAAACGATTTAAAGTGTAAGTATTTTACAACAAGAAAGCGACATGATAGTCCAGTGGGTAGAATACCCGCTCGAAAACAGAAGGGCGTGAGTTCCAATCCTGAGTCGGGCCTACACCAATTTGTCTATTCTAAAGTCATATGTGTGGTTAATTTATCATGGTTGTTAACGGTGAGGGAAATCATCGTGAGGAAACCCACATGGCTGAGTTGTACTTAGTCATGTGACAGTGTATTCGTACAAAACGGCGATAGGCCTGCCCCCTATCACGTGAGTACACTGTCTAAGCAAAACGTCTCTGGACACTAGATGGCGCTGCCATGTGAGTTCAGAAGTATTGGTACCTCAGCCAACCCCTTCAGGGATAAACGGCGTGAACGTTTATTATATGTTATATGTATTTTACGAGAAACACTAGCACAAAATAAGATAACATTATATTTATAACGAGTTGGTGTCATCACATATAGTATCAATTAATAGCTGAATACTAACTTGATGACTCCTATGTCTTACGGTGAATAAACTTAACGTAATAACGTAACGTAAACGTAAATTGAAAACATTGCGCTAAATTTCACAATGCTTGAGCAGTGAATGAAGAAACCTCAGATATTTAAAAAAACAACGCTACCCGTGCGAAGCGGGGCCGATCCACTAGTATTAAATATATCGCTGAGTTAGTATCCCATAATACACGTGTTACTTAGTTTGGGGTAACTAGATCTGTGCATAATATGCCCGAACGTGATTGTAATTTTACTCCAACAAAAGAGTAAATAAAAATATTTAATTCCTAGTATCAAATAAGTATTGTCATTTCTTACCCTTTATAACTCTAGCTATAATATCTCAATACCACAATGACGAACCAATCAGAATAAGTATAGGCGAGCAATCAGAAATCAGCCAATCAGCATTAAAGAAGTACAATCTTACTAAACCAATTAGTTTTTTTGCAAAAAACCTAGTAAGATTAGCAAATATTATAACCGTTGTCTAATTATCCGGATTTTTGCATAATCCCTAGGTTTTTTGCAAAAAACCTAAACATCAAATCATCCTACGACATATATATATATATAAAATTGTAGGAAGAAGGATCGCTTGAAGCTACACTTATCTGTATCACATTTTTACGGAGAACGTTAGGCAGGGAAGGATAAGAAGACCTATTTTTCAATTCTTCCGACCATAGGACCATTAACTCAGGAGTCTAAAAGAATTAGTCAGCTTTTTAAAAGAAGTAAGACTCCTGAATAATCTTGAATAATAATAATTGCCACTCTTTGCCATTTTACATTGTGACGATGCGGCATGTCCCGCGTACTATATATTGTAGAAGCATACTAAATTCAATAGACAAAAATATACGTAAGGCTCTTAGAAAATAGTACCTCCGCAACCCCTTAGGTGATTTTGCCATAAAACTTCCAGTATTACCTCAAACCATTACACACATACATACATATACTCACGGCATAAATCCCTAGAAGAGGTAGTCAGAGCTTCGGAATAATAAATTCCTCAGCCACTTTTAGAAGTTGAGTAAGGAAAAGGTTTTTGGTGATGGGTTTCCAACCGCAGGTAGCCTTTTACGAACACCCACAAGAAGAAATGGGGTAGTACTATTCTAAGCCGACACTACACACCATTACACACGAAACCTTTAATATTTCGATCCAATTCTAATGATCGCGATATCGGCTACAGTATTATGTAACTTGATACAAATATTATGACCCAGTAGGGGCTTTGACTAATTATTAATCGTTTAACAGACACCTGACAGTTACGTAAGCGATTGTTAGGTAACTTACAGTAGATTATACACCATTGCTGGCATTATTAGTTATTTGATAATATGTGTGTAGTGTCGGCTTAGAATAGCACTACCCCGTTTCTACCGATGGGTGTACGTAAGAGGCGACTAACGGTATTGGAGCTTTTAAAGGATTTTTGGGCGATGCGGTTGGAGACCCATCACCAACAACCTTTACTTTGCCATCTTTTCCCCACTCAATTTCCCAAAAGTGGCTGAGGAGTTTCTAATTCCTTAGCTCTGGCTACCCCTTCTAGGGATTTATAGTCGTGAGTATATGTATGTGTATGTATAATATGTCTTATCCATGCTGTGTTGTATCGGTTTAGAATAGCATAATTTCTTTTTTTATTTGGTTGAGGTACGAGTTTTTTTTTTTAATTGGCTGTTGTGCAATGTGGCGGTGACTCTTCACGGACCATCTTTTATTGTACTTTCCCAACTAATCTTCTGAAAGAACCTAAAGAGTTATTATTTCAAAATCTAGCTGTTCTTTATGTTATTTTTAGCCGTATCTACGTACATATACATAATTACGGCTATAAATCCCAAGAAGGAGTAGCCAGCATCAGAATGAGAAATTCCTCAGGGACAATTAAGGTTCTTAGTGATGGATCTCCATTCTAACGTATCGGTTGGAATCATACTTAGTCGCCTCTTACAAACACCCTCGAGAAAGAAATGTATGAGTGTTGTTCCAAGCTGACACAACACAGCTTTTTTTATATTATGCTGGCCCGGCAAACGTTGTTTTGCTTTAAAATTATTTACGCTTTTTCCAGTCTTTAAAATAAAAAAAACCCTTATCATTTTGGAGTCTAAAAATAGTTATAAACCTATTCAGGACCGACCGAATGTGTATGCAAAATTTCATTGAAATCGGTTCAGTCGTTTCAAAAGGGGTTTGGTGACAAACACTGTGCGACGTAAATTTTATATATTAGATTTACTACCATGATAGCTCAATGGGTAGAAAACCGGTTATCGTGCAACGACTAGTGTTCAACTCCCGGGTCGGGCCTACACCAATTTGTCTTTTCTAAAGACATATGTGTGGTTAATTTATGATGGTTGTTAACGGTGAGGGAAAACATTGTGAGGAAACCCACACGGCTGAGTTGTACTTAGTCATGTGACAGTGTATTCGTACAAAACGGCGATAGGCCTGCCCCCTATCACGTGAGTACACTGTCCATGCAAAACGTGGGTACTCTGAACACCAGTTACGTGATGTTCAGAAGTATTAGTACCTCGGGGTTATTCGGCGTGAACGTTTATGTTTATGTATATATATATATACATCTATATATGTAGATTTGCTAAAATAGCCACATTGCCTCCAGGCGTGGTATTCCCGAGTCTGGGCGAGACGGTTCCCGTGGGATACGAGCTGATCCACTCTACACCCACGGGGCTGCCGGCGGACCTCAACCACGGCTCCATGCGCTCGCCGGAGTGCTTCCTCTGCATCAGGAGGGGCCGGGATCGCGCGCCGCTTGTGGATATCGGTAAGTAATCCTATTAATAAGTTTAGATGTTTGGATGTTTGTGTGTTTGAGGCAAAAAGGCTCCTCAAGTACATAACGTATATGAATGAAATTTGGCAGAATGCTAGATAATGATCCAAATTTTAACATAGGATACTTTTTATCCCGGAAAAATTTGACCCCCTAAAATATTCACGCCTGATTGAACTCAGAGTACCGGGAAAACGCCTTAAGCTTTGTCATAAGCAAATTTGACAGTACGAAGTCTGTCGGGTCAGCTAGTCACACACACATATACTTTATTGAACATCTTAGTTCAACTTCTTTGCCATCAAGGAGATCTTATGTAACAACTAATGGAGTTATTCGTTCAGTGTGGTTTAAATATTAGTTAAGTTCAGCGAAACTAGTTCATCATCATTCTCCTGCCCTTATCCCACTAGGTGGGGTTGGCACAACATGCGTTTCTCTTCCATTCGTCTCTGTCATACGCCATTTCGGAGCTTACACCTTTTATTCCCATATCATCGTTCACACAGTTAATCCACACTTTCTTTGGTCTTCCTCTTCCCTTGTATCCATCTACACTCATATTCATCACTTTTTTAGTCACATGCATTTCATCCCTTCTCAGCGAAACTATTTGTATATTTCTTTATTTTATTTTTCCTTCTTCGTATCCGTTTACAAAACGGCTCGATGCGAATACCCGGTGTGCATTATATATAATTAAAAATAATTTGTGTTTTAATAATATAGACACAATAATAACACTACATATATACACACATTTACTCACGGCTATAATTCCCTAAAAGGGGTAGACAGGGCTTTAGAATTCGAAATTCCTCAGCCACTTTTGGAAGTAAAGTGGAGAAAAGATTGCAAAACAAAGGTTCTTAGTAATGGGTCTCCAACCGCAACGTCCAAAAATCACTTAAAAGCCCCAATACGGTTAGTCGCCTCTTACGTTCACCCATAGGCAGTTATGGGGTAGTGTTATTCTGAGCCGACACTACACAGCTACCAATGTAAGAGTAATAAAGAAGCCGTTAAATCTGTAAACTGTCGAGCCGGTAAACAAAGTTGAGAGGACGATGATCGCCTATAAAGAATGTTTACGACCGTTATCGACTTCCATGTTATCCGCGGTACTAATGGCCCCATTTACTATTCTATTGATGACGCCTTCGTAAAACAATGTATTTGAAATATAATTAAATTAACTTATTTGACAACGGTGAAAGCTCAGCCACTATTGCTGTGTAGTGTCGGCTTAGAATAACACTACCCCATTTCTACCGGTGGGTGATCGTAAGAGGCGACTAACGGTATTGGGGCTTTTAAGGGATTTTTTGGCGATGCGGCTGGAGACCCATCACCAACAACCTTTATTTAACCAAAACATAAAAACATAACATAAACGTTCACGCCGTTTATCCCCGAAGGGGTTGTCAGAGGTACCAATACTCCTGAACTCACATGGCAAGCGCCATCTAGTTTCCAGAGAAGGTACCCACGTTTTGCTTGGACAGTGTACTCACGTGATAGGGGGCAGGCCTATCGCCGTTTTGTACGAATACACTGTCACATGAAAAGTACAACTCAGCCATGTGGGTTTCCTCACGATGTTTTCCCTCACCGTTAGCAACCATGATAAATTAACCACACATATGACTTTAGAAAAGACAAATTGGTGTAGGCCCGTCCCAGGATTGGAACTCACGCCCTTCTGTTTTTCGGGCGGGTGTTCTACCCACTGGACTATCATGTCGCTTATTTAACCATCTTTTCCCCAATAATTTTTCCAAAAGTGGCTGAGGTATTTCTAATTCCTTATCTCTGGCTACCCCTTCTAGGGATTTATAGCCGTGAGTATATGTATGTATGTATGTTGAAATATAATTAAATTAACTCATTTGACAACGGTGATTGCTCAGTTGAAAACCGCTTATCGTGCAGATGATGAGTGTCCAAATCCCGGGTCGAACCTACACCAATTTGTCTTTTCTAAAGACGTTTTGTGTAATTAATTTATCATGGCTATTAACGGGGAGGGAAAACATCTAGAGGAAACCCACATGGCTGAGTTGTACTTAGTCATGTGACAGTGTATTCGTACAGAACGGCGATAGGCCTAATACTAATAATTAAAGAATAAATAAAGGAAAGAAAAATTTCGACACAGGCGGGAATCGAACCCGCGACCTCGGGTATACGCCCCGACGCTCTGCCAACTGAGCCACCGTGTCAATTGGCTGCCAGTGCGAAATTCTTCTATCCTTTATTTCTTTTACACGTTTAAGTAGTGTTTGCGTTTCCTACCTCCGAATTTTAACTAATTCGGAAGGCCACTTGTCTACCTTTTCAGATAGAATGCAATTGTTGAAAACGCCTAACTATCACATAATTTAAATCTTTTTGTTCATGAAAACCTCATGTGGGGATTATTACTAATAATTAAAGAATAAATAAAGGAAAGAAAAATTTCGACACAGGCGGGAATCGAACCCGCGACCTCGGGTATACGCCCCGACGCTCTGCCAACTGAGCCACCGTGTCAATTGGCTGCCAGTGCGAAATTCTTTAATTATTAGTAATAACATGAGGTTTTCATGAACAAAAAGATTTAAATTATGTGATAGGTAGGCGTTTCCAACATTTGCATTCTATCTGAAAAGGTAGACAAGTGGCCTTCCGAATTAGTTAAAATTCGGATGTAGGAAACGCAAACACTACTTAAACGTGTAAAAGAAATAAAGAATAGAAGAATTTCGCACTGGCAGCCAATTGACACGGTGGCTCAGTTGGCAGAGCGTCGGGGCGTATACCCGAGATCGCGGGTTCGATTGCCGCCTGTGTCGAAATTTTTCTTTCCTTTATTTATTCTTTAATTATTAGTAATAATCCCCACATGAGGTTTTCATGAACAAAAAGATTTAAAAAGATAGGCCTAATAATTAAAAATATTACTATATATAGTATTTACTTCGATGGTGTTATTTTTGTATTATAAATCGAGATATATCGTCTATAAAGAGAAACATTAAAGTTCTTACTATTCATAACAATGCTGTATAGGGGTAGATGTACGAGGGCCACGTTTTATGCGGGTATTATCTAGAAATAACGTTATTTCTAGGGTTCAAAACATGTTTGAAAGAATAATAACTGTCATATGTATTATTCACTCGCACTTTACATGAACCCTGTTTACATTTACCATTTTAATCATAGATTTCGGTACCATACGAACCAAAATAAACGCACGTTCATAAATCCCAGAAAGTAGTAGTGATTGTAGCTGTGTCTTACGGAAATTTTAGTTAACCTTTTATATAGCTTCAATAATAATAAGTCGGGATAGACAACTAGTATTCGCATAAATAATAAATCAAGAAAAAAAGATAAATTGAAAAAGATAAGCTGTGTAGTGTCGACTTCGATAAGCACTTCCCCCTTTCTACCCTCGGGTCTCGTAAGGAGCGACTAAGGGTATGTGGCTTTTTAAGTGGTTTCTGGGCGATGCGGTTGGAGACCCATCACCAACGATCCTTTATTTCTAGCATCTTCTCCCCTATCAACTTCCAAATGTGGCTGAGGTGTTTCGTATTCTGAAGCTCTGGCTACCTCTTTTAGGGATTTATAGCCGTGAGTATATGTTTATAAAAGATAAATTGACCATAGTCGCATAGTAAGGCCACATAGTAGTTAGATGCGGTGTCCAGTAAAAAATGCGTAAGCTTCGTCCTGCATTTTTTCGTTATCTTTTTATCTTGTTTTACTTCATGGTCTGATAACCGCCGTTTTGTTGTCATGCGCGCAGACACGACGGTGCGAGATGTTTCAAATATTAAATTTGGTATTTGTGCTTTACCGACTTTTCTAAAAAGCTTGAGATAGAAAGTTAATTAGGATTTTAGTTTTTATTATTTTGTAATGCAGTTGATATTAATATTGATATTTTAATAAAAGACGGTTATAATCCTTTGAATGATATTCAGTCATAATCCCGTTAAAAAATACTCAGATCTTTAGTCCCCCGCTGCTTTTAAAATAAAAGACGGTGTCAAAAAGTCTGGTGATAGATCTAGGTGATGGTCAACAAATAGCTTGAAAATTAGTTCAGGTGTTTTTCTAAGCCGTTATTATAGGATGTGAAGTTATTATTCGCGTCTTTTTAAACAAAAAAGATTTATTTGCTATAAGACACATACATATTCTCACCCTGTTAATTCCCATTGAGGTTGGCAGAGACTATCGATCGCCATTGTACGATCCTGGCAAACCTCTCTAGCTATATCACACCTCTGTCAGTTATGTTACGAGTACACGCCTTTTTAAAGTTTAGCAGAGTTCGAAATAAGAAATCTCTCAGCCACTTCTGCGTACTTACAAGGGGAATGGATTAGAAAATAAAGCATTGTTGGTTATGTGTTTCCAGCCACATTGGCCAACAATCACCTAAAGGCCCCTAACTCGCCTCAACCCTGCGTAAGGGCGTTTTGTGACACCCGCTCAAACAAATGGATTAGAGCTTTACACTATCCTAATTTATACGCTTGAACTTAGCCCTTAAAACGAATTCGTCATATCGGAGCTTCACACGATAAGAGACATAGTCAAAAACAAGGTCAGATAGAAAATATTTTGAAAAGACGAGAAAAGTATCGGTTAAGAATATTTATGACTCTGAGGGAAGCCAGAGAGGTTTCCCAAGATCATACGAACAAAGTAGTGATCGATGGAAGTAAACGTTAGTAAATGTGAGTCTTATTCTATCCGAGTTTAGCCTCTAAGAACTACGTCCTCCACTTCAATTTTAAACATAAACATACATAACATAAACGTTCACTCCGTTTATCCCCGAAGGGGTTGGCAGAGGTACCAATACTCCTGAACTCACATGGCAAGCGCCATCTAGTTTCCAGAGAAGGTACCCACGTTTTGCTTAGACAGTGTACTCACGTGATAGGGGGCAGGCCTATCGCCGTTTTGTACGAATACACTGTCACATCATGACTAAGTACAACTCAGCCATGTGGGTTTCCTCACGATGTTTTCCCTCACCGTTAGCAACCATGATAAATTAACCACACATATGACTTTAGAAAAGACAAATTGGTGTAGGCCCGTCCCAGGATTGGAACTCACGCCCTTCTGTTTTTCGGGCGGGTGTTCTACCCACTGGACTATCAAGTCGCTGTCATTTCAATTTTAAAGTATCGTTTGATCCAATATTCAAGCAAGTTTTAGTAGAATTGTAGACTATTTCTTGACAGAACTTATTATATTTTCATGCCTATTTTCAAGGAACAATAGTCTACGCGGTTACATAATTTGCGAGACCTACAACTGCACAGTTATTGATATTACTCATAAATAAAAGATGTTATTAAAGGAAAGAAAAATTTCGACACTGGCGGGGTTCGAACCCCGCCAGTGTCGAAATTTTTCTTTCCTTTAATAACATCTTTTATTTATGAGTAATAATCCCCATATGAGGAATTCATGTCAAAAAACATTAAGTTATTGATATTATTTATGAAGACGAATTGAACGTAGTACTAGATTGGTTACTCGTTCAATTTACTGTAGTGTTGTATTGCATTGTATCAATTGATTTATATTTATTAGAGCCGCGTAGTGTCTGTGTAGCTTAGAATAGCTCTACCCTATTTCTTCCTCCGCATTACGTACAAGGCAGGTGAGGGTATTGGAGGGAATGATGGGTGATGTGGTTGGAGACCGATCAGGAAAGAATAACGTTCCTTTTTTCTTCGATATAATCCTTTTTTGGGATTTATAGCTGTAATCAATTTCATTAGATTGAAACGGTTGTATATTAAAGTTATGACCTAAAAACTTAATATATTGAAAGCTTAGCAGGAAGAGAACGTTGCAAAATAAATGGCATTAATTTAAAATTTGTTGCATTTTGTGTTTTTCCTGCCATGAAACTCACTGTTGCTATCTACGTTTCACTACGTTTACCCTAAAACGATAGGTGTAAACATCACTTCTGAACATGGCATGAATGTGACTTATCATGTACGTTTTCATTTATAGACCCGTTCTTCAAAACAAAAACAAAATCCTTCCTCCGCGCCTCTAGAGATTAAAAACATTTCTTTATCCATTAACTGTGTTGTACCGAACATTTAAAACGCTTAGTTAATAGTAGTTACATCTAAACACTTCCTCTAGGCGTGATGTACGACGGCAAAGAGCGCCTAATGGCGGACGCAGAGATGGTGCTGTCGTCAGTGGGCGGGCGCGTGGCGAACGTGAACAACTCGGCGGCGCGCACGTTCGTGACGTACCGGCGCGCGCCGCCCGCCGCGCCCTGCAACGCGCTCGTCGTCGTGCACGTGTGCGTCATCGTCGCCAACAAGGGGGAGACGCCGCCGCATGCCTTTTGTATGATTCATAAGAATTTGAATAAAGGTAAGGGTTCTTTGTTTTTCTTTATTTGTTTGGTTTTTTTTTCAGGACTAAAAAAGTTGCTGTGTAGTGTCGGCTTAGAATAGTACTACCCCATTTCTTCCGGTGGGTGTACGTAAGAGGCGACTAACGGTATTGGGGCTTTTAAGGGATTTTTGCGACAACCTTTGCGTTGGAACAACCTTTATTTTACCATCCTTTCCCCCTTTTTTTACTTACTATTTTAGTCATACATACACATCAAATAACAATGTTACTTACTCACGGCTATAAATCCCTAGAAGGGGTAGCCAGAGCTAAGGAACTAGAAGTTCCTCAGCCACTTTTGGAAAGTTGAGTGGGGAAAAGATGGCAAAATAAAGGATGTTGATGATGGGTCTCCAACCGCATCGCCCAAAAATCCGTTAGTCGCCTCTTACGAACACCCACCGGCAGAAATGGGGTAGTGTTATTCTAAGCTGACACTACACAGCACCAGCACCATTTATTTCCACCATTGAAAAGAGAAGAATGAAAAAGCATCTATGAGATCATCTCTACGTCATACTATACTCCATAAGTAGGTGTCTGCCACTCACAACCTTTGAAAATATGAATACAATAATGATAATAAATAAAGAATAAATAAAGGAAAGAAAAATTTCGACACAACACACAAATTTCTTTCCTTTATTTATTCTTTATTTATTAGTAATAATCCCCACATGAGGTTTTCATGAACAAAAAGATTTAAATTACAATAATGATGTTTTCTTACTTATTTCAGGTCTAGTCGGAAACGATGTGTTCTTATGTTACAAAAAGTCAATGAATCGTCCGCCATCGTTGTCTTACAAACCGGAGGTGTTGTTCAGGTGAGATTTCGAAATGTTAGCTGCTAACTGGTGGTAATTTAATTAGTTATACTAACTAACTGCATTGAGCCGCTTTGTAGTTTTCTATGCTTCAAATTCGATGGTGTTAATTGGTGAAATAGATTTTTGTTCAACTGTTTGTTTGTTCTGTAAATTTTGGAAAGAATACGGAAGCAATGATATGGATATTGAATTACATAGTTGTACTCACAGCTATAAATACTTAAAAGGAGTAGCATGAGACTTAACCTGTGACTTCCCGAGCACTAGCGAAAGACAAGTACCGTCAAAACCCGTGAACAATAGAATTATTTGCGTTTCCACTTCAAGATGGCAGTGATTGGTCTTTATTTAAAAGCTCACTTCATACACAAGCCGTTGATATCAATAAAAACGTAATTAACTCTTAAAATAAAAGAAATAAGGGGTTAATTCGAACACGGTAAGCTGGCCATCGGCGGCTCCACGCGGAGCCATCGGGGTTTGACGGTACTTTTACTTCTGCCTACTCTGGGACGGGACGTGAAAGGTTAATATAATCAAGTCCTCTAGCACTTCAGGAAGTTTAGTGGGTAATAGATAGTAAAATAGTCAGTCAGGTGTTATGTTGCTTTCAGTGGAGCAAGATTTGTTGATAATAGACTGCGAATCGTTGACAAGGCACGCTTTAAATTACTGAAAGAGAGGCAGGGGCTGGTAAAATATTTGATCAAAAGCGAGCATGCCTGCTCCGATACTTATTCAAGCTGATACTTGCAATGATACCCAAGAATTACCTAGGCAGGGTCACAACTTTTCTGTTCATACATAATAACATAACATAATACATAAACGTTCACGCCGAATATCCCCGAAGGGTTTGGCAGAGGTACTAATACTTCTGAACATCACGTGACTTTGTCACCTGGTGTTCAGAGTACCCACGCTTTGCATGGACAGTGTACTCACGTGATAGGGGGCAGGCCTATCGCCGTTTTGAACGAATACACTGTCACATGACTAAGTACAACTCAGCCATGTGGGTTTCCTCACGATGTTTTTCCTCACCGTTAACAACCATGATAAATTAACCACACATATGTCTTTAGAAAAGACAAATTGGTGTAGGCCCGACCCAGGATTTGAACACTAGTCGTTTGCACGATAACCGAGTGTTCTACCCACTGGGCTATCACGGTTTCTGTTCAATGTTGAATTATTAAGTAAATGAAATGATTATGATGAAATTGTGTATATTTACTACGTATCCTATGCTCACAGGGCTCTGCCCTTTTTTTAGGGAGTAGGTTTTATTTGTTAATGTAATTGTTTTTGGTAAATAAACATGTTTTTTTTTCGCTGTTACCGTAAGAGCCGAGTAAGGGTTTTGCTACTTTTTATCTGTATTGGGTGATTTGGCTAGAGCCACATCACATTACCAACCATTTTTTATTTTACATACACTTTTAAAAGCAGAAGAATTCCCAGCTAAATCCCAGCCTCTCTTTTTGCGATTCAGAACCGTTACGTAATTACTTTAACTAGTATTCATAATGCTGTGTGATAATAATGATGCTGTGTAGTGTCGGCTTAGAATAGCACTACCCCATTTCTTCCGGTGGGTGTACGTAAGAGGCGACTAACGGTATTGGGGCTATTAAGGGATTTTTGGGCGATGCGGTTGGAGACCCATCACCAACAACCTTTATTTTACCATCTTTTCCCCACGCAACTTCCAAAAGTGGCTGAGGAATTTCTTATTTCTTAGCTCTAACTACCCCTTCTAGGGATTTATAGCCGTGAGTATATGTATGTATGTATTTATAATTATCCCCAGATACCCAACAATAGACCGCCGAAGCCTGGCGTTTCCATCCTCAGTGCCCTTATTCTGCCTACCCATGGGCGCGACCCTAGAGATGTGGCCAAACATCGCAGCCAGCCCTAAGCCTGTGTTCTCTACCTTTGTGCTTACTGTGGCCGATGCAACGGATAAGGTATGTATCATGTATAAGATTGGTGTTTGTGATAAGTCCCTAATAGGTTTTTTGACAGTACACTCAAACGCTCGTTTAAACGGATATGTTTCAATTGAAACAGCAAAATTATACGAAATGTATTGCGGAATACCTCATATGTTCTCTATTTACTAAAATTAACCTTAATACAACATAAAACCGAACCCCTGTATAATTCTTATTTAATCCTTTTAACGCTCACATCCCAAGCTAATTCGGAGTGATTAAAGTTAAACCCCCTGCGAACTGGAGATTTAATTAAAAAACGATTCCATTTGACCGTTATTGTAATGATTTAAAGTTTAACAATGGTGGTTACTTTTTGGCCTCTGCAATATAAAGAGTAAAAGAAGACACTAGTTATCGCTACTTTATACAAACATCACGACTTTCGTCTACATAAATCAATATTTTTATACATGCCCATTCATTTTTAAAACTTTGGATCTTTGACATACACACATATACTCACGGCTATAAATCCCTAGAAGGGGTAGCCAGAGCTAAGGAATTAGAAATTCCTCAGCCACTTTTGGAAATGATAGTGGCGAAAAGATGGTAAAAATAAAGGATGTTGGTGGCGGGTCTCCAACAGCATCGCCCGAAAATCCCTTAAAAGCCCCAATACCGTTAGTCGCCTCTTACGTAAACCCACTGGAAGAAACGGGGTAGTGCTATTCTAAGGGGACACTACACAGCATCACAGGATCTTTGACGTATTGAGCATATTCTCTTATTGATTTAAATGTGTGCTCTCTGATCGTCCTCTACTTACGTTACCATCTCCTGTACGTACAATTATTATATAGCTCACACCTTATATGTTTTTTTAACCATTCTACCTTCGATCATATATACCAAAGATACACCAACAAAATACAAAAAACGGCCCCGCCAAACTGTGCTTTTTTATATGGTAAGCACAGTTTCACTGACAGTCGCATGCTAGATCTTGCAATAAATAATAGCTCTTAAGAAAATGCGGTAAGGTCGATAATTGTAGTAAAATAAATATTTAATTGTCAAACAGTCTTGTCATTCTCGCGGTCCACTTTTGTGCATTGAATTTGAATTGATCGAACCATTCTAATAATATTCCTCCTAAATAAAAATATCATATTTAATTCTCAGGTATACGGCTCAGCAGTAACCTTCTACGAAAACTACGACCACGAGAGACTATCTGAAGAGCAGATGGAAGACCTTGGTTGGAGGAAAGGGGTGTCTCAGTCTACCCATTCGCTGCATGTCAGCAAGTGTATATGTCTGCTGTCGCGATGGCCGTTTAGTGACACCTTTGAGAGGTGGCTGCTTTATGTTTTGGTAAGACTATTTGGCCTTAAAGTTATAAAGGGCATATAATTTGTATTATTCTATATGTCTTAATGATCGTGTAACTCCGTATATGAAGTTATTTGTTATTATTACCAAATGTATGAAAAATTTATAGGTTAGGAATTAGAGCAAAAGTGTTTTTCAGTGTCAGATAAAATTTCGAGTATTAAATCAAGAAAGTTATTTCTTTTATGATTTCTTATTTATTTACCTTTATTTTGCAGGAAATGTCTTGGAGCAAGGAACCGCTAAATATACCAGTAGAAAGATATATAACGCATTTGTTAGAAGAAGTGCCATTTCCCGATCCAAGAATTCTGTTACAGGTAAGTTTATTTTTAAAAAATTAGTTCTATTTCATTTTACGTATATATTATAATATGTAATAGTATTATTTCAATTTGAACGAATACGCTGTTTCGTAACTAAGTACAGCATTCATGTAGTTTTAATCGCCGCTAACAATCTAAAAAACTTACACTCATATTATATTCAAAAAAACACATTGGTCTAGACCCGACTGAGGATTCAAACCCACATTCCTCTGCATTGGAAGCGTTGTAGTTCTCACAAAGCTATCAAAGTTGGTTTTACAATTTCATACATACATACATATACTCACGGCTACAAATCCCTAGAAGGGGTAGCCAGAGCTAAGGAATTATAAATTCCTCAGCCACTTTTGGAAGTTACGTGGGGATTAGATGGTGAAATATAGGTTGTTTGTGACGGGTCTCCAACCGCATCGCCCAAAAATCCAATAAAAAGCCGCAATACCCTTAGTCGCCTCTTACGTACACCCACCGGAAGAAATAGGGTAGTGCTATTCTAAGCCGGCACTACACAGCATTACATTTTTCAATTTCCTTCACATCTTTTTTAAATTCCAGTTATCCCCAACGAACACAAGTGATAGAGTGATAGTAACAAGACAAGACGACCAACCATTTGCCAGAAGCGGGGCGGGTTTTAGACAATTACTACTGAATTTGGGACCCGATAACTGTTTGCTCTTATTGGCACTGGCTATCACTGAACAGAAGATTCTTATACATTCTCTTAGGTATGTAATTCGCATTTTTTTTATTTACTTGTGGTCCAACTTAGAATAGGCAGTGTTATCTTTCAAATATATCTTTCTTTCTTCAATCACTGATGACCTCTTGTGGAATTCAGCGTGATAATATAGTGTATAGCACTGCTGAATTTCATTTACTTAGGTAAGTAATTCGTTATGTTTAATTTACTAGTAGATCACCCCAGCTTTGAATAGGTAGTACTATTTTCTAAATACCTCATTACTTCTTTAATCACTGATGACCCCTTATGGAATTCGAAGTTATGGTATATAGGAATTCAATTCAATCCATTTATTAGCTTACATCACTTCTGAATAGTTTAGCAAATACCTTAACGGGAACATACACCTTTGGAAGATGAGTGGGAAACAGATTTCTGACTGAAATAAGAAAAGGTTTAGTATAATATTGGATAGTAACAATTCGAGACCAACCATTCGCAAGAAGCGGTGCGCGTTTCAGACATTTCATACTGAATTTGGGACCCGATAAATGTTTGTTATTTTTGGCGTTGGCTATCACTGAACAGAAGATTCTTATACATTCTCTTAGGTACGTAATAGGCTATGTAAATTAAATAAAAATATAAATTTCTTTTCATTTATAAGTCTTAATATTTGTTTCTTAGAGCGATTTGTAATAATGCGAGATAAAAATATTGCGTTATTTTACCAAAATACGTCTTCTAAAATAAGTTTTTTTTATGCAACTGTCACGTGATTAAAGACGACCGTAATTGGCTATTTCTATAATGACGTAGATTGCGCGTAAACAAACTGTGTATCGCTTCGCTTCTTGGTGTATATTTATGCGGAAATGACGTCACTACGTGTTACAGCCGCCTTTTTACTTAAAGTCGCATTTTCGCGGCACATTTGAATATTGCATTTTCTTTTTTGATTTTTTAGTAAATAGACTGAAAAGTATTATTTTAGGGCTCTTTATAAACCAATAAACACCGTAAGATAGTTTTCAAAACTTTGTCAAATAGCCTATTCGGTATTTTTTATTTATTAGTAGACCGTCCCAACTTCGCACGGCTATCTTTCAAAAAACTTTATTCAATCACTGCTGACCGCTGACCCCTTATAGAATTCAGCGGGATGGTATATAGCCTATAGCAGTCCTGAATAGTGTAGCTTTCTGACTATGAAATACTTTTCATAACCTGTTTAGTATAGAATCGGATATTAACACATGATCATTATCAACCATTCGCAAGAAGCGGCACAGATCAAAATAATAATGATAAAAATATATTAAGCTATTAAGCAAATTGATTACACACCTCGCATTAAAGGGATTTAACATAGTTTTTGTACTTAAAAAACTATTTTTCAAAGTTTTATAAAAAATGCTTTTTTTTCAGGCCTGACACGTTAACGGCTGTGTCGGAGGCTGTGACGAGTTTACTGTTTCCTTTCAAGTGGCAATGTCCTTATATCCCACTCTGTCCATTAGGTAAGAATATATTTCAAACATTCTGTATAGTGTTGGCTTATAATAGCACTTATGTATTTCTTTTTGTGGGTATGTCGTTACAGGCAACTTAGGTGAGGCTTTTCCATTTTTGGTTGATGTGGCTGGGAACCATCACTGACCACTGACCATCCTTTATTCTAATATAATTAGTTTGCCGTGTAGTGTCGGCTTAGAATAAAACTACCCCATTTCTTCCCGTGGGTGATCGTAAGAGGCGACTTAGGGTAAAGGGGCTTTGGAATTTCTCATTCCAAAGCTCTGGCTACCCCGTTAAGGGATTTAAAGCCGTGAGTATATGTATGTATGTAATTATTTTTCCCAGCCAAAAGTGGCTAAGGAATTTCTAGTTAAAGAAATTTTGGCTGCCTACAGCCCATAAATGTAGAAGTTTCCATAGGGTTTTATATCATATATTTTTTTTTATGTCAATTATTTAAACGAATAAAAGTAATTTTTGTATTACACAGGTTTAGCAGAAGTTTTACACGCGCCATTGCCCTACCTGATTGGGGTGGATTCGCGATTCTTTGATTTGTTCGAGCCGCCACCAGATGTCACCTGTGTGGATTTAGATACTAATAATATTACGGTGAGTGGTTTCTTGTAACGTTTTATTGTATTTTTATGTATGTTTTATTTTTTCTATGGATGTTATTTGGGATCTGCTGTGTAGTGTCGGCTTAGAATAGCACTACCCCATTTCTTCCGGTGGGTGTACGTAAGAGGCGACTAACGGTATTGGGGCTTTTAAGGGATTTTTGGGCGATGCGGTTGGAGACCCATCACCAACAAACTTTATTTTACCATCTTTTCCCCACACACCTTCCAAAAGTGGCTGAGGAATTTCTGATGCCTTAGCTCTGGCTACCCCTTTTAGGGATTTATAGCCGCGAGTATATGTATGTATGTATGTGTGTTATTTGGGACTTTGTTGGTACACAAATGGTTTTATTTAGTTTTAAGTAGGTTTGTAGAAAGATTTCTTTATGTCAAATGTCCATAAAAAATATATAAATTTTAAGAGTGATTCACGTACTTGAAATATGTAATTTAATAATAAAAAACACAATATAGTAGGACTCATCATGTGTGACCAACCTCTTAGCTAGCTGCTTTTATTATAGTCTGAGCGTCACATATCTATTAAGTTGATTTCTTTTATAGCATATTCTTTAGAGCCTTTTTTCCGCTCAACTGTTGTACTCTGCCACTTATAAAATGTGCCTTTATTATCTCTACTTATTAAAAAAAAAAACAAAATATATTTATTTGTTTTCTTATATAAATTAGGTTACAGTGTTTGGGCACTTCTAATAGGAACTATTAATAACCTGTGGCAGAATAACTTATGGATCTATCTCTTATCTCTTCCAGGTATGCGAATCCCAACGCCACATATCAATCAAGTTGTTACCAAAACGACAAGCGCGCCAACTGCGGCACGCCTTGGAACTACTATATGGCAATATTAGACCGGGAATGCTTGGTAAGTATTCAATATTAATTTCACAGAATTGATGTTTATGGATGTATTATATGGTATAGTAAACGTTTATAATACGACACGGAAAATTTCGTACGTATCTCTTCTAACTGTTATAAATATCAACGTCAATGGCGCTCGCACATAATGGAGATTCAGATTTTGTCAAGTGTGTTTGACTAATCCAACGATATATTATATATTAAATAAAATATATATATATATATATAATAATAAAATGGCGTAGGGATGTGACGACCCCACCGCCCATTGTTGGAATGGCAGGGTGAAATGTTTACCAGCTTGCCATTCCAGCAATGCAAATAGTCAGCGCTTGAGTTTGTAGGTGTTGACCGTGTCTACAAACTGGTCTCAGCGCAAAATAGAGCAATAACGGTCTCCCCGGGGCAAGTGAGCGAAAACCCGGGTGAATCTTCGCTCATCATAATGGACACAGGAAATAATGATGAGCGCATAGGGCCGCTCCCCAGGGGCTATCGCTGGGGCGCGTCTGGAGCTGGGGCTGGACGTGGCAGCATGCGGTCCCCCAGCCGCCGCAGACCGGCCCGACCACCGCCGGTCTGCGCGACCACCTCAGCCACCAGATGGCTTGGCATCGGTTGGGACTGGGGCAACTCAGTCCCAGCAGTCGGTGCCCGCCGCTGGTGGAGTTAGGCGCCGCATGGCATGGACGGTTGATATGAATAGAAATGCCATGCGGGCCTACCTTAGGGCCTCAGGATCGAGAACTGGGCGGACGGGTTATCATGCAGCAATGTACCGCGAATTTCTGCGGCTGGAGCCCAATTTGACCGTCACAGAACAAAACCTCGCGGACCGAGTTCGGTATATACAGCGCTCAGAACTGTTTAGCACTACCGAACTCGAACAATTGCGACGCGAGGCTGTTCCCCCGCTAGACGAAGAGCCACCTTTGCAGGTTCTCCCTCCAGTCCCTGAACGGGAAGTACGGAGGGAGCCAATTGCTAACCTGCCGGATGTGGGTGGTGCGGAAAGCGATTGGGGAACAGTCTCCCTGGATTTGGATTTGGTGAGGAGCGCACTCGAAGAGACGATCCTGGAATATCGCCAAGTGCCTCTCGAAAGGAGGCCAAGGCTGCCCCGAGTTCCTCTCAGCATCAAGGTTCGGGATGTCGTTGAGGCCGTCAATAACATGCTGCCCTCATTTTTAGAGAGCAGCATGGACCTTTGGGATACGGATTCAATTCTCTTTGGCGCCGCAATGACAGTTTGTCAATTTGTCGGCGTCAGGATGCCACCAACAAGAGCTGGTGGCTCCCGCCAGGCTGGCAGTACTAGTCCCAGGACTAGAACTAGACCAGCCTGGATGAGGCGGATTGAAAGCCGTATCACAAGGGCCAGGGTCCTCATCGGCAAACTGACCAGCTTCAGATCAGGCAACAATAGGCCGAGGGTGGTGCGCTTCGTCAGGGAGGCATTCCCTGGTGAGAATGTCTTTGACAACTCACCGGAGTTTGCCTGTAGACTGGTGGAGCGCATCGATGATCTGAAGCAGAAGATCCCTGCTTGGGGTAAGCGAATTAGGCGATATTCTGAAAGGGTAAAGAGGTACCAACAGAATCGTCTCTTCATGAGTGACCAGAAGAAGTTCTACAGAACTTTGGAGCGTCCCGACGTGGTTACGACAGGTCAGCGACCGGAAAAAGCCGATGTAGTAGCCTTTTGGCGTGGGATTTGGTCGCTGCCTGTTGATCACGAAGAGGGCCGATGGTTCGAGGCGGTCGAGGGAGCGTGCGAGCCCATAGCGCCCATGAACCCCGTCAACATATCCGAGGAGGATGTGGTGGTTGCGATCCGTAAGGCTCCGAACTGGAAAAGTCCGGGGCCGGACGGATTGCACCATTACTGGTTGAAGGGGTTCACGCGCTGTCACGCTACTCTCGCCCGTCAGTTCCAACGCGCCCTCGAGAGTGGGACGCTCCCGAACTTCTTAACTACTGGGGTCACTCATTTAGCTCCAAAGAGCGATGCTACCGCGGATCCATCACAATACCGCCCCATTACTTGTCTTTGCACAATTTACAAGACCTTGACATCCGTTCTGAGCTCCAAGATTACTCAACACATTGTTGATAACAATGTGATATCTGGAGCTCAGAACGGATGTAGGGGCGGTAGTCGCGGTAGCAAGGAGCTGCTCCTCATCGACGCGGTCGTAGGCCAACTGGTCAAACGCAACCGTCGGAACTTCTCCGCTGGCTGGATAGACTACAGGAAGGCGTTCGATTCGGTACCTCATACATGGCTCATGAGGGTCCTCGAGCTGTACAAAATTGATAGTACAGTTCGACACTTCCTCGGGCAATGTATGGGGTGCTGGAGAACGATCCTGAGTTTAGACGGTCAGCGGATGACGGATGCGGATGACCAAATTGATATAAGGCGAGGGATTTTCCAGGGCGATTGCCTGAGTCCAGTTTGGTTTTGCTTGGCCCTGAATCCTCTAAGTACACTCTTGGAGAATTCGGGGACGGGCTTTCAGTTTCGGAGAGGCGGACCACGCTTGCCTCATCTCCTTTACATGGATGACCTGAAGCTTTACGCCCCCACGGCTGACAGATTGGCGGAGCTACTGACGATCACTAACGATTTCAGTGGTTCCGTCAAGATGGAGCTCGGGGTCGATAAGTGTGCGGTCATCCATGTTGAGAAGGGGCATGTCGTGCACTCTGATGGTGTCGATGTCGGCACCAATCATTTGAGGGCACTCTCCGAGGCTGAAACATACCGGTATCTGGGCATGTCACAAACCATCGGTGTGAAGGTGGCAGACGTGAAACAGGGTGTTTGCGAGGAGTTTTGTGAACGCCTGAAAAGTGTGCTTAATAGCTACTTTTCAGGCGTTAATAAGATCCGAGCCATTAACTCCTGGGTCATGCCTGTACTGATGTACACATTTGGCGTGCTCAGATGGACTCAGACCGAACTCGACGCTCTGGACAGACGAGTCCGCACGATGATGACCTCTCATCGAATGCATCATCCGAGGTCGTCGGTTATGAGATTGTATATCCCGCGGAAGTGTGGTGGTCGAGGCCTCTTGAGTGCCAAAACCATGCACAACCGCGAGGTATGCAACCTCAGAAGCTATTTTTTGACGATGACGGATGATAGTATTCGGGGAGAGGTGGTCGCTAGTGATAAAGGACTGACTCCCTTATCGTTGGCCTCACAGGATTGGCGAACCCCGGAGGTACTTAGCACCTCTGATCGGGAGTCCATATGGAAAGAGAAGGAGCTGCACGGGAGGTTTTACAAGGTACTTCACGAACCTTTCGTGGACCGTAAAGCCTCCCTGCATTGGCTGCGTTTCGGGGACCTCTTTGGGGAAACCGAAGGTTTTGTCTGTGCAATACAGGACCAGGTTATCAAGACGCGGAACTATCGGAGATACATCCTAAAGGACGGTACCACAGACATCTGTCGAGCATGTGGCCGTCCCGGAGAGTCACTTAGGCATGTTATTTCCGGTTGTTCGGCTCTTGCTAACACTGAGTACTTGCACATACACAACCAAGCAGCCAAAATCCTGCATCAGGAGCTCGCTCTGAAATACGGACTCTTGCAACAGAGGCTGCCGTATTACAAGTATCTGCCGGAGCCAATCCTAGAAAACGACCGTGCCAAAATCGATTGGGACCGATCTGTTATCACGGACAGGACTATTC
The DNA here is from genome assembly GCA_963576735.1 of Bedellia somnulentella. NCBI lineage: Eukaryota > Metazoa > Arthropoda > Insecta > Lepidoptera > Bedelliidae > Bedellia > Bedellia somnulentella. The sequence continues at coordinate 17,712,808 of OY755182.1, forward strand.
TAGCGAATAAGCCTGATATCGTGGTATGGGATCGGTCGCAGTCGAGGGTATTTCTAGTGGATGTCACTATCCCTCATGACGAGGGTCTCGTGAAAGCCGACACCGAGAAGCGTCGGAAATATCTCGATCTGGCTCACGAGATCACTGACATGTGGGGTGTGACTTCGACAGAAATAATCCCAATTGTTTTGTCCGCGAACGGGTTAATTCCAACCAGCCTCGCGACCAACTTGAGGCGGTTGGATTTCTGTGGCGTGTCGGTTCCAGCACAGATGCAGAAAGCGGTGCTGCTCGATACGGCTCGGATCGTCCGTCGGTTCTTGAACCTGACTCCCTGACCCCGACCGACTGTGCTCTTGTCGGGGAGTACCGCCTCTCCCATTTAAAATTCTAATATTCTGTTTCGGCCATGGGAGAGGCGAGAAACAAAAATGTTTTCCGAATAATAATAATAAAACGTTTATTTCAGATAAGTCACATCCATATTACATAAAATTCAAAACAATTAAATTAAAAATTAATTAAAATAAATTAATTAAATTTAACAAAAATAATACTAATTAAAAATTACAATTAAAAATTAAACATCAGCTCGTAAATATTATATTTTAGTCAGTAAATGAATCATACTGCAATGATTCATGTACTGACAGTCAAATCTACCTGAAAATGCCCTCAGAATGGTGTTGGGACTGGCCCGAACCCTACTCACCAGGGATGTGCACCTCTTTCGCATGGTTGCATAAAAACAGTCAACCCCCGCCTCAGCGAACATCCCTGATGCGCTACAGTATCGAGGCAGTCCCATCAACACCCGGAAAGCATTATTGTATTGAACACGAAGAGCGCTGTACTGCTTCTGCGTGTATGTCACCCACAGACTGCTGGTGTAGAATGATGTACAGTAAGATTTGAACAGAGTCAGCTTTACGTTTCTAGAACACCTGGCAAATCTGCGGGCAAGCATATTAGCCCTCACAGACAACGCTCTCCGCTCTCTTTCGATGTCTGCATCGTCTTTCAGATCACTGGTGACCAAATGACCGAGATATTTAAATGTAGACACTCTTTGTAGTACTTTACCATTTAGTTTTATCTGCGGAATTTCTATTAAATCCCTGGCCTTGACCTGAAACACCATGCATTCGCTCTTCTTCTCGTTATATACAAGACCATGTTTAAGTGCATAGCTCTCACATATTTTTATCAATTTAGTCAAACCACAGATATATATATATATATATATATATATATATATATATATATATATATCTGTGGTTTGACTAAATTGATATTATTATTAAATTGATATTGTTTTATAGGCTAGTAATTATTATTTTAGAAACACTGAAGTTCCATTGTCAAAGACCATCAGGAAACATTGTTAAGAGATAATTTTAAAATAGTGTATCGTTGAATAATAAATAAAAAATTACCCATATTAATGTATGGGCCATGGGAATGCCTATGCATTTGCATGTATGTAAGCACTTCTTTCCTTTAAAGGCGTGTAAACCTAATATATCATAGGAGTTAGTAGAGGTATAAAAGTATCGTTTTAGAGCAAGAGCCCGCGACGGCCAGACCTTAGTTATAGTATAAAGTCTAAAAGTTTCTCTGTGTATGCCCACTATACAGGTAAGAACGATCCCAGGCTATGAAACTTGGGTCGCCCCGGCTTTGGCAGGTAACAGGTAGTAAAGGTGTGTAAAAATGTATCTCAAATTAGGTATAGTATAAAGCTTAGTTTTCATATATTTTATTAGTGGTGATCTTAGAAATCGCCTCGTCCACAGCCAGACACTTAGTACAGTTGCAACCCCCTGCCAGACACCCTTAAAGTACGGTTAATTTTAATGATACTTTAGTTATAGTATAAAATCTGAATTTTATATATGTTATTTGGAGAACTATAAAATGATGTTTCCTCAGTAGCCAGACAATTTGAATGGTTCCCCTATATTGCCAGACACGTTAAAGGTCTATTCGCTAGGTGCAAAGTAGGAGGTGGGGGAACACGAATCGATCACAGCGCGCACTGTGGCAAAAAAAGGAACATTCGGCGGCTAATCAAGTGTAATTGAAATGATGGAAAATATTGATAGTACTAAAATTGACAAATAATGCCAAGTTAATATAATATAATAATATCGACTATCCAGCGAATATAGTAATCTGAAGTGTTGATACAGACATTATTGCTATAATGCTTGCTCATATGCACCACCTAAAAAATTATTCGTTTGTTTGGATGCTGACGGGAACTGGAAACAACTTAAGGTACGTGGACCTAACAACGATACATGCAGAATTAGGAGAATCTGTTTGTCAAAGCTTACCTGGATTTCACGCTATAACAGGGTGCGATTATAACCCTGCATTATTCAGGAAAGGAAAATTAAAACCTTACAAGCTATTGAAAAAATCTAATGAATTCCAGAAAGCTTTCATTAAGTTCGGTGGCAGTGAATTAATTGAAAATAAAGACGAACAAGAAAACGTATTTAATATTATTCAAAAATTTATATGTAATATATACACAGTTCATAATATCTTTGATGTTGATGCGGCTAGACTTCAAATCTTTATAAATTCTTATGCAGTCTCTGATGTGAATGAATCTTTTAATCGAAAAAAATTGCGAAATTTCGACGCTAGCAGTTTACCACCTTGTAAAAGTGAACTATTACAGCAATTTTTGCGAGCAAATTATATTTGTACAATTTAGAACAATGCTCACCGAAAAAATCCAACTTCTTACAAACCTGAAAATAACGGTTGGGTACTGGAAAATGACCAATACCATTTTAAATGGTTTGAAGGGGATCAGCTACCAAATTATGTCAGTGATTCTTTAACAACTTTGTCAGGTATGTCATTATGATGTTAAATTATTAAAGAAACATTTAAAACTATTCGCAATTATATTAATTTGGTTTTATTATTACAGAAAATGACGAAGAAGGAGATATTGACGACGACCAATCGACAGACAGAAGTAGCAGTGATGAGGATGATGAAGATATCGGCGAGGACGATGAAAATAATTGAATATTTTTTTAAATTTCATAATATTATTAATACATGTTTAAAATGTTATTCTTTTACTTTGTACACCCTAGCTATAATTATAATTAAACTCGTTTTTCATTGAATATTTTACTATCACAATAATTATTCCCTCCTTATAGTATATAAAAAATTGTTTGCAAAATATTGTAAATTTTATTGTATTAAATATTTAAATTAAGCATATAAAACTCTACAACCCATTACGCATATGCCCCTCGCGCTCGCACCTACAATAGACCTTTAACGTGTCTGGCAATATAGGGGAACCATACAAATTGTCTGGCTACTGAGGAAACATCATTTTATAGTTCTCCAAATAACATATATAAAATTCAGATTTTATACTATAACTAAAGTATCATTAAAATTAACCGTACTTTAAGGGTGTCTGGCAGGGGGTTGCAACTGTACTAAGTGTCTGGCTGTGGACGAGGCGATTTCTAAGATCACCACAAATAAAATATATGAAAACTAAGCTTTATACTATACCTAATTTGAGATACATTTTTACACACCTTTACTACCTGTTACCTGCCAAAGCCGGGGCGACCCAAGTTTCATAGCCTGGGATCGTTCTTACCTGTATAGTGGGCATACACAGAGAAACTTTTAGACTTTATACTATAACTAAGGTCTGGCCGTCGCGGGCTCTTAGACTATTTGGTCTTGAACAACCTATACCAATGTTTATCTACCGGCTCTTTTCTTCATATTCTGTCAGTACTGATATTTTACCCCACAATTGTTTGTTATAGCTTCTCCAGTGCATCATTCTAATGACAGCAAATACAACGGGGAGCCTACCACGAGTTTAGACCGGGACTTTCAGAAACGGAAGAAAGAGGTGAGTTTTCATTTAACTAACAATTGAGAGTACAGAATGTGTAAATTTATTTCAGATAATAATAATCTTTATCACATATCAATAGAAATAAAATATAATTGTCAAATTTCATATATAAAATATACAAGATTAAAAGTAGCTAAAACATTTTAATCAAATAAATAAACTTCTATAGCATACAATTAAAATTTACAATAATATATTATCTTTTCAATTCAATTTAATATCTTTGGCACATCGATAAAATCGAAGACAAACTAAACAAAATGAGAGATGAAATTATTTTATTACAATTCATATACGATAGTTCCCGAAACTACAATTTAATCTTGAAACAGATGGTGGTACTGAAAAGACTCGATAGAAAATATACAACGCACTTATTGTTTTAAATCCCTGTATGAATGTGTCAATTCTCTTAAGTCAATAAAAGTGACTAATACTATTTATGTGCGTCCACGTACGCGTACGAGTACGCACACCTTTTTGTTTGTTCAAAATTGTCTTCCTTCTATATTAGTCCAAGAAAAATAAACTAAAAGTTCTGCCCTTTGATTCCTTCATAAGTTATTTCTTACAATTCCAGCAAGCCCTAGAACTAAAAATCCAAGAAGCCTTCCTCCGTTTCATGGCCACCACGCTGCAAGGCTATAGAGGGTACCTGATTCCGATCACGAAGGCTCCCACGGTGGGGACCACGGACCCGCAGGCTTTGTTTCAGATGGACGCCTTTTTGAGGTCTAGGGATAAGGTAATATATTCCATTTAATTAATAAATAATTATTATAACCAGAAACTAGACTTGTGTTTTGTTCAACATTCAAATAAATAAATAAACATTATATAAGTTAAGTTAAGAAGTTGTTAAGCGTAAGTCAATTATAAAACTTATATTACCAGCTCATGAAATCTAATTAAGTTAGAATTTTCATGCTCAACATACATACATATACTCACGGCAAATCCCTGGAAGGAGTAGCCAGAGCTAAGGAATTGGAAATTCCTCAGCCACTTTTGGAAATGAGAGTGGGGAAATATGGTTTAAAATAAAGGTTGTTGGGGTCTCCAACAGCATCGCCCAAATATCCCTTAAAAGCCCCAATACCGTTAGTCGCCTCTTACGTACACCCACCGGAAGAAATGGGGTAATGCTATTCTAAGCCGACACTACACAGCATATAACATATAACATGTCAATGGTGTAGTAGTAAGGTGTGATTAAATGATTGTTATCACTTATAAAGCCTGTTCAGTTACATTTCTGAAAAATATTGGAACGCTCGCTTTTTGGTTTGTCCATAAAATAAAAGGTGAATATAAAAACATTAAACACTAGGAGCTTGTGATGATACATCTAAGTAAAATTGTACTGAAACATAGTTTCAGTTCAGTTCAGATTGCGAACAAATACAAATTCAGTATTTCGTATTAATTACTGTATATATTACTCTTTTTAAGTATCATTAGATGTATATAACCAGATAACTAATTTACCGACGTGATAGTCCAGTGTATAGAACACCCGCCCGAAAAACAGAAGGGCGTGAGTTCCAATCCTGGGACGGGCCTACACCAATTTGTCTTTTCTAAAGTCATATGTGTGGTTAATTTATCATGGTTGCTAACGGTGAGGGAAAACATCGTGAGGAAACCCACATGGCTGAGTTGTACTTAGTCATGTGAAAGTGTATTCGTACAAAACGGCGATAAGCCTGCCCCCTATCACGTGAGTACACTGTCTAAGCAAAACGTGGGTACATTCTCTGGAAACTAGATGGCGCTTGCCATGTGAGTTCAGGAGTATTGGTACCTCTGCCAACCCCTTCGGGGATAAACGGCGTGAACGTTTATGTTATGTTATGTAATTTACCGATCTCACGTTCCAAAGGTTGGCTTTTAGCGATAAGACCTCCAATTGTACCTCACTGTAGACTGTATGATAATTTCTTTTGTGAATTTGTGTTTGATGTGCAATAAAGAGTTATTCTATTCTATAACTCTATTTTATGTATATTACTAGCTGACCCGCAATCTTCGTTCTGTAAATTTGCTTATGCCAAACTTTAGGCGTTATTTCCGGTACTCTGAGTTCAATCAGGCGTCAATATTTTATTGATATTTTTTTTCCGAGATAAAAAGTATCCTATGTTATAAATTGGGTCATTATCTAGCATTCTGCTAAATTTCATTCATAAACATTTTGTAATTAAGAAGCCTTTTTACCTCAAACACACAAACATCTAAACTTTAACATTTATAATATTAATAGGATTGAATGACTCATTCATGTATTTTTTTATATTTCAAACTTACTTTATATAGCAGCTAGTAATAATTCCCTTTCATTCCAGACCCATCACAAGTTCTTCATGCTGATGATGAAAACCCAAATGTTCACCCGTTTCATAGAAGAGCGCTCCTTCGTATGTGACGTCGACCAAGGACTAAGTTTCTTCGACGAATGTACTGAAAAGGTGTCTTCTGAAGAATCTCTATTGGGAAGTGATAATGCTAATAGTTCTGAAAGGACTGTCTTTGTTTTGCCACCGGACCCGCCGGATCCGGGTGAGTTGGCAATAATACGCCCGATTTCTGAATTGAGTATTCCAGGTGAAAACAACTTAAGTATCGTTCTGTCGCATTGAAATCTTAACAACTGAATGAAACAAAACGATACTTAAGTTGTTCTCAGCTTGAATACTCATATCAGAAATCGGGCGTAAGTCTTTAATTAGATTGGTAGTTGCACGCACGAATGAGTGTCAAATAGCTTAGTTCCAGGTCGTGTGCGTTCCATATGCTTATGACGTCTTCACGTAAAACATCGTTCATAAACCGATTCTATGGACTAGTTTTTTTGTGACGGTTAGGTGATATTTGGTTAGGTTTGAGGAGAATTGACAGAATCGTGCAAAGTGGCAATCTATATTTTATAACTATCTGAATGGGAATAAAGATCGTGAGTAAAAGCAAGTTTCTTTGATGATGAATTAAAAAGATATCTTTTGACAACCTGTGAAATATTCTGAGCAGACTAAACCATTTGGTTCGGATGAGTAAAATAAAATATAATAAATATTAATGAACATAAAATTTAATTCATAAATAAAAATTTAATGAACCAAAAACTTTGTTATAACAATCTTATCCTCACGCAACTTCCAAAAGTGGCTAATGAATTTCTTATTCCTAAGCTCTAGCTACGCTTTTTAGGTATTTATAGCCTTCAGTATATGTATATATCTTATTTAATGCCGTATAAAAAATTCAACTAATTCTTATTGTGACTGCAACATAACCTTTAGAATCTCGTCAAAATTCCAGGAGAAACGTATTCCTACGAAAAGTTCGAGTTAGACCCGTCATTATTCACAAAGAGCTACGGCAAGAGTCGAACCGGGGCTTTGAACCTGCTATCTCCTACTACGAAATCCGCGCTCGCTTCCGCTGAGTCGTTGGGGGAGGCTTCGCCTATGGCTAAGCGGACGAAGCAGGAAATTGCACAGGCTCAGCGGTATGTATTTTTATTTATCGTTAAAATAAATAATGTACATGATAATCCCGGTCAAGGACGACCACGGAATACACATTTCGATCAAATAGAGAATGTGATTAAAAAAGCAGGAGTCCGAAGTGCGAAGAATATATAAAAGTGTTGCTTAAATTGATGAAGTTCGAGGGGCTTGTGGTGATAGTATAGTATCTGTTTGTTTAGTGGGAACTAATGACATCAGTATGGATGTATCAGGAAAACTGTTTCTTTCTGACAACTTTTAGATGATAAGGATAATAATGTTTGATAGCCGTTCAACAACATGGATACAGTGATATGTTTAGCAAACGTTTATTTCAGTTACCGGTACCAGTGACTCGCACTACTTTTGCTCAACGGTTCCCTAGTTTTTTATCTCCCTTCTTGTTTAATAAACTGGTTAAAGATATTGTCACATTAAAACAATGTGATAAACGTAAGAGTAAAAAAGAGTTATTTAAAAAATTAATGAATATTTCATACGCTGATACAGAGGCTTTGCTAAAAGTTGTCTCGTAGTTGTCTCTCACACACACACTCATACATACACACTCTTACTCACTCACAAATATTCACCCTCGCACATACACACAGTCACACATACATTCATTCTCACATACATATCCAATACACACACACACATACACTCGTAACTAAACACTTCGCAATATGCACAAACTATTACTTAGTTGCTTTTGTAATTTAGTTAGTTTTATTTTTATTTAAATCAGTTTTTTGTTTATTTTTCTCTCTTAATTAATTAATTAAGACTTGTATTATTCGTTGTGTATTTTAAATGTGTTCCCTAGATTCATGCGATACAGGCAATGCCTAGTGCGTGAATCATTGTAAATTCTAATGTAATGTGTTTTTCTTGTAATAAATGTCTTATTTATTTATTTATTTATTTATTTACATGTTGTCTTAAAAATTACTTTTTTTCAAGCTCTAGTTACCTCTTTTTAAGATTTACAGCCACACGTGTGTATATAGATAGAAAAATATGACATCACATGTATACATTTTTATGAATGTCCCCTCCCACTAGTGCGTCTCGCCAATCCTTCTTCACCCTGAGTGACTGTACTTGCTGCCGCCTACATTAGAGAGGGTGAGGATAGGATTGTTTATTTGTGTTCTTGGATATGCTCATCATTTCATTCATTATTGTGGTATCAATAATGAATTATCCTGTAAATATCAAAATATATACAGGATTTTGTATAAAATGTTCACAGGATTTTGTATATAAAATTGGGTTTTCTTAAGATGGCTATTTTTTTATTAAGAAATCGGTACATTTTTATTTTTTTACTATTTTTTTAATATTTTTTATCCTTCCCCTCTATCTAGTGCGTCCCGCCAATCCTCCCTCACCCCCTATTGCTGGCGCTCTGCCTACTGGGCTACTGCTACTCGCTGTCGTTCCTGTCGCTGTCACGTACATTACTTTAGATACGATATATTTACAATGTGGCTCTATGAGGCGATTTAGTATTGGGGCTTTTTACTCTCTTTTTTCGTTCTTGTCGTAGATGAACAATTTGATGCATTTTTCTGATTGTTTCTTGGTTATGCTCCAGGGTCGCCAGGTCTTAGATCGCCATTTAGTTTTGATAGGGCTTTGTTGTGTGGTTTTAAAAATATTATAGAAATATTAACATGCGTGGATGACTGTTGTTTCTCTTTTTTTGTAAATAATTGAAATTCTGTATGATGGCTGTTTTTTCATTCAGAGTCCGGTACCTTTGTTCGTTTTTTTTGTTTTTAATCATTTTAAAAATATATATTTTTATTATCTTTACTTTATTATGTTTTTACTCTCTATTTTTGTTCCTGTGGTAGATGAGACATTCATAAATGAACAATTTGATGCATTTCTTTGATGTTTTCTTGGATATGCTTCCAGGGGATTTCAATGGGACCACCATTTACTTTCAACAGGGCTTTGTTGAGTTTAAAAATATTATAGAAATATTAACATGTGCGGATGACTCTGTTTCTGTTAATAATTAGTTTTCTGGAAGAATGTTGTTTTTTTTGTCATTTAGAGATCATTTTTTGTTGAATAATCATTTTATTTTTAAACCTTTTTTTTTTAATAAATTTCTCTAGTGCGTCCCGCCAATCGTCCCTCACCCCGGGCGGCTGGGCGCGCTGCCTACTGGGCTGCTGCTACTCGCTGTCGTTCCTGTCGCTGCCGTGCCGCGTGTCGCTGCGCCGCGCGACGCCGCACCACGTGCTGAGAGAGCACTACCGGCTGCTGGAGCGGGCGGCGCGGCTCGCCGTGCCCTGCGATGAGGTCATTTATATGTGCTTGAACATTTTTTATGTTTAAAGAGTTTAGAAAGCAAGTGTAACAAAGCTATAGCTATTTATTTGAACACTTTATTGCATACATACATACATATTCACGGCTATTAATCCCTTGAAGGGGTAGCCAGAGCTAGGAAATAGAAATTCCCCGGCCACTTTTGGAAGTTACGTGGGGAAAACATACATACATACATATGCTCACCGCTGTAAACCCCTAGAAGGGGTAGCCAGAGCTAAAAAAATAGAAATTCCTCAGCCACTTCTGGAAATATGAGTGGGGAAAAGATGGTAAAATAAAGGTTGTTGATGATGGGTCTCCAATCGCATCGCCCAAAATCCCTTAAAAGCCCCAATACCGTTAGTCGCCGCTTACGTACACCCACCGGAAGAAATGGGGTAGTGCTATTCTAAGCCGACACTACACAGCATACAGTTATAATGTTTTTACAAAAGTACAAGTCATTACAACATATATACATACATACATATACTCACGCTGTTAATTCCCATTGGGGTAGGCAGAGACTGACGATCGCCACTTCGTAAGATTCTGGCAAACCTCTCTTGCTTCGTCTACATCCATCAATCTTTTCATACATGCTCTTTTATTCTTCATACTTCGGACGCCAGCCTTTTTGAGCACACTTTCAATTTGGTCCAAGTGTGTCTTTCGTGGCCGTCCTCTACTAACATTACCTTCCACATTAGCTCTATGGATACCTTTTACCAATTTCCTATCATCCATCCTCTCGATGTGCCCAAACCATCTCAACATTCAATCATTAAAACTTAGTACACAAAGCGGACTTATCGCCTTAACGCGATTTGTTCCAGTATATCGAATATACACTAGAGACAATAGTAGAGTTCATGCTTAAACACTTACGTTTATAGTTTTTATAGTTAAACATTATCCAAGTTAAATTATAACGAAAGTTTTTATGCTAGTACATAAAGAAATTATGATTAAAGGTTCCCTGCGATTATGGCCCAATTTCAATGATTTTCAAACTATCAAATCTGTTTAGATGTTTTTGTTATAACTTGAATAAAAACATTTCAATTTGATGTGTGACATTTTAAATTTTGTGGAAAATAATAATTATAACATGTTATTTTATATCCACTAATATAATATTATAGCTACTAAGCGAGAGGTTGTCCTTAATATGTCTTATTTTTGCATGCGGCATAATAATTTATATTTTTTGAGTAGCCAGAAATGTGAACCCAATCCAGGCATATGTCTATTTCCGACTTTGTTAGCCGCGTAAAGTTTATTTACCTGTATTTCTATTGTGTCTATAGTAATATGCTATAAGAATGTATCAAATTTGTTCTACTGCAAAAGTGTACTTTGGATAGCTATTCAACTACTCATTTCCATAATTTAAATCTTTTTGTTCATGAAAACCTCATGTGGGGATTATTACTAATAAATAAAGAATAAATAAAGGAAAGAAAAATTTCGACACAGGCGGGAATCGAACCCGCGACCTCGGGTATACGCCCCGAATTTTTAAAATTCGGAGGTAGGAAACGCAAACACTACTTAAACGTGTAAAAGAAATAAAGGATAGAAGAATTTCGCACTGGCAGCCATTGACACGGTGGCTCAGTTGGCAGAGCGTCGGGGCGTATACCCGAGGTCGCGAGTTCGATTCCCGCCTGTGTCGAAATTTTTCTTTCCTTTATTTATTCTTTGTTTATTACTCATTTCCATTTAGTTTTTTCCATCGTACAGCATACTCAATAATTCAATATACATATTGCAGGTCTGCTACCGCGTAATGATGCAGCTATGCGGTATCTATTCCTTACCGGTGTTGGCAGTGCGACTGCTATTTCTCATGAAACGAGCCGGGTTACAACCTAACGCTTTGACTTATGGATACTACAATAGATGTGTGTTGGAAGCGCAGTGGCCGCAGGATGTGCCGAGGTAAAGTGACATAAAAGTTTATATCATCGCTTCATCAACTATCATTTATGTTACCGCTAAAGTTTCTTAAATACATACATACATACATACATATACTCACGACTATAAATCCCTAGAAGGGGTAGCCAGAGCTAAGGAATTAGAAATTCCTCAGCCACTTTTGGAAATGTGAGTGGGGAAAAGATGGTAAAAGTAAAGTTTGTTGGTGATGGGTCTCCAACCGCATCGCCCAAAAATCCCTTAAAAGCCCCAATTCCGTTAATCGCCTCTTACGTACACCCACCGGAAGAAATGGGGTAGTGCTATTCTAAGCCGACACTACACAGCCCATTTCTTAAATAGCTGAGAAATTTCCAAATTCGAAGCTAGAATTAGTATATGTATGTCCCCAATGAAGGGCTATACCTAAGGATACCTTGGATAGAGTGATTAGATTGGAGTCCACCAATGGTACAGTGTGAGTTGGCAGATTAATGACTACTAACATGATAGTAGGCTTACCTGGTATCAAAATCACTGACTTTTACTTTTCGTACATCAGGTGTCCTATAGATTTTCTGGTATACACAGCTTGGCCCTCTGAATTTTGTCCCTAATTTCCAACTGTCTGTCTTAGAGTCAAAAGCACGACGTACAATGCTCTAGTTGGTAGTTGACAAGGGTTTTGGTGCTGATTTAAAATCTGAGAGCATTAATTTTATGATGAAAGTGAATCTGTGTTGTCAAAAAACAAAAATTGCTTAGTCGTAGTCTTGGATGTTATTAAACGTGTGTAAATATATCGTTAAGTTAGGATCCCATCATTTTGCCTTTCTAGTGGCTAACTTGATCTGTTTCATACACTGTATAATTAAGTTATTAACATAATATCGTGTAGTGCCGGCTTAGAATGTAACTACCCCTTTCTACCCACGGGTGTCGTAAGAGGCGACTAACGCCCGATTTCTGAATTGAGTATTCAAGCTGAGAACGACTTAAGTATCGTTTTGTCTCATTCAGTTGTTAAGATTTTATTGCGACAGAACGATACTTAAGTTGTTCTCAGCTGGAATACTCAATTCAGAAATCGGGCGTAAGGGTATGGGGCTATTTTAAGTGGTTTTTGGGCGATGCGGTTGGAGACCCATCACCTACAACCTTTATTTTACCATCATATCCCCACTCATCTTTCCAAAAGTGGCTAAGGAATTTTTATTCCCTTAGCTCTGGCTACCCCTTTTAGGGATTTATGGCCGTGAGTATATGTATGTATATAAAATACATCGTGTGTTAATTCCAGCGGTTCCCAGCTCCTATGGAACAAGCTCCGCGTGGCGGTGTTAGGCGCTGCTCTGTTCCGCCGCGCCGGCGCCACGCACCGCGCCAGAGTGGCCGCCACGGCCCGGACTGGTATGGCGAAACTGATATTTTATATTGCTGTTTTGTGTCTTCGTTTTGTTTGCTAAGAAATAATTTGTGGGTTTCAATGAGGGTATACGGTAATACAGTAAATTTTAAATTCGATTAATGGAGACGTATTATATTTTTTTATTAATTTAACAATAAATTAATTATCTTCAGTAGTCCGGAAGGTCGCAAGTTCGTTATATAAGGTTTTCATGAAGAAACCATTTTAATTAAATAAAATTATAAGTTTGTTTTATGAACATCAATGAAAACTATAATCATAACATATTAAAAACTATACTTGACCTTATAAACCTTATTATTACATCCATGTATAGTTAGTGGTTCGTGCCCACCCGGGGGCGCCATATTGGCACACCGTATAACCACATACTGATTTATACTATATATCTTATAGACAGTCTATGTAATATTGTAGGTAGTGGCACCCTCCCGCGGGTTCGCTCGTCAGCTGCAGTACTGGACGTATCAGAGCCGGGAAGTTTAGCTGGATTGGCTGTATCAGAGCCGGCCGCGAGCAGAACTAGCTTGGATTCCGGTGAGTGAGGATGTATTTGTGTTAATGAAATAAATAAAAAAGGTTTAAAAGTATTGAGAAACTTTTGAACATAACGTGTTTTTAGGTCCCATGTTCTACTTGAACAGTATAATCATATGTGTGATAGATGACAGGGTTATTAGTTTCCATCCAAAAGTTATTAATTAAACTAGAGAGGATCGGAATACGTGGCATGCAGTTAACACTTTTTGAATCCTATCTAACCTCACGTGTCCAGCAAGTTATCGTTGATGGTGTGGTCAGTAGTGAGGAAACAGTAACTTATGGTGTCCCACAGGGTAGTGTGCTGGGACCAACACTGTTTTTGATATACATTAACGATATGTGTGAGCTTCAAATATCTTGTGGTAGCATTTTTACGTTTGCCGATGATACAGCATTGGTCTTCTGGGGTGTATCGTGGGAGCGTACTTTTTCAAATGCACAAAATGGCTTTAACAGAGTAAATGAGTGGTTGACAAAAAATTTACTAAGTCTAAATATCGGTAAAACTAAATATATGACGTTTAGTATTAGATCAAATGGTCAACCTAACAACATGAATTGTAAAATAATAGTTCACGTTCGAAACTGTGCTTGGAATCGTAAAAGTTGTGAAGGGTCATGTCAGTGCTTAACTCTAGACAACGTAACATCTATTAAGTATCTTGGGGTAATCATAGATAGCAATTTAACATTCAGACTGCACATTGAATTGCTCGCTTCAAGGATACGGAAATTAATTGTGATTTTCAAAAATCTACGCCATGTGATTGATAAACGGCTGTTTAAAATTACATACTTTGCTCTCTGTCAATCATTATTATCATACTGCATTGACACATGGGGTGGAGCATCCAAGTCTCACATGCTACCCCTAGAAAGAGCGCAAAGAGCTCTGATTAAAGTTGCTCTGGGGTTAGAATACCAGTATCCTACTGAGCTTTTGTACCAGGAGGCAGATTTAATGACTGTGAGAAAATTGTACATTTCACAATTAACCATGAAAATGCATCGCCAAATTAAAGGTACATCCAGCCATGGTACCAGCAGGAGGCCCCCTAGGTTTAGGTTTAATTATCCAACTTTTAAGACGGCTTTCATTGGCAGGTTCACGTGCTTCTTAGGTGGTTATCTTTATAACAAAGTTAATGAAAAGATAAAAATTGTTGACTTAAATCGACAAGAAGCTAAGAGGGCTCTTACGATCTGGCTTAAAAGTCTAAACTACGAAGATGCCGAGGGATTGCTTGTTGTTCAAAGATAAATTCAAAACACGCACATTCTCATTCACACACACACACACACACACACACACACTTACACACACACACACACACACACACACACATACACACACACACATGCACATTCAGACAGTAAAAAAAAAAAAAACATTGTAATCTAAATATGTAATTAAATTTTATAGAGTGTAATTAAAATTTTTTAAACAAAAAAATAATAAGATGTAAATTGTATTTGATTAGAGCTTAAATTAATTAATACTGTATAATTTATGTTAGAGTTCCTGCAATACAGGTTTTTACCTAGTGTGGGGCTCGCTAGCAAAGTGTATTGTATTATGTTTGAATGCTAAATAAACGTTTTATTATTATTATTATTATTATTATCACTTTGTTTGAATACATTATTGCTTGATTAATTACAACTTGGTTTGGTGTGGGTTTTCTTCATGATGTTTTATTTACCGTTAAATAAACCATACATACTAATCTATTAAGAAGGTAAAGCTATAATAGTAATAAATAAAAAAAATATAGTTATTAATCATAAGTTATTTTATCGTATTAAAAGTACGCTATTACGAGAGCGATAAATAAAAACACAATAATTTCGCTTGTTTTTCGCAAATAAATGACTAAAAATTTTTCATCATATTTTAGCGGGTGTGTGGGTAGAACCAGAAAACCAATCCCACCTGCTAGCCGCGTTCAGTAGTCGCGCCTGCATCGTGCGAACTTCCCATCGCTCTGCCGTCACTATGAATAGCGCTGCCGGGATACTTATATCAGGTAATACTATTTAAATACTATTTTACCAACATATTTTAGCGGGGGTGTGGGTAGAACCAGAAAGCTAGTCTCACCTACTTCCCACCGCTCTGCCGTCACTATGAATAGCGCCGCTGGTATACTTATATCAGGTAATACTATTTAAATACTATTTTCCCAATATATATTTTAGCGGGAGTGTGGGTAGAACCAGAAAGCTAGTCTTACCTACTTCCTACCGCTCTGCCGTCACTATGAATAGCGCTGCCGGGATACTTATACCAGGTAATACTATTTAAATACTATTTTTATTAATATATTGTTTAATACTTGCATTAGCTGTGTAGTGTCTGGCTTAGGATGTCACTACCCCTTTCTACCCAGGGGTGTCGTATGAGACGACCAAGGGTATGGGTTTTTTTTAAGTTGTTAGTGGGCGATGTGGTTGGAGACCCATCACCAACGCTACTTTATTTCTACCATCTCGTCCCCTATCAACTTTCAAAAGTGCGTACCTAAATAAATATTTGATTGAGCTGTCCGATCATAAATTCTTACTATATGATACTTCACATATCAACAAAACACCTTCCGAATCCGAAGTAAACTTAGTATTAAGTTAAAATTTGACGTTCAAAAAACAAAGATTTATCTTTTTATTTTGAAATAAATGATTATTTTATTTTATTTTTATTTTACATAGTAATCTGAAGAATCAACATCTGCAAAGATAGAATCAGTATCAGAATCTCTAAACATACTTGAAGAATAGACCAAGTTTAATTGTTATTAGATAATAACTTGCATAGGTGCCTATGTTTTCTACAATCCAAAATATTTGTGTTTAAAGGGATACTATTTATCTCTAGCCAATCTTGTACTATCGCAACATCTTAAAGTATTGTGTTCAACCTAATTGACCAATACCTAGAGCCTTACAATTATTATTAACACGGTATGTTTTTTCAGGACTACCATCAACTCCTGATTTGTGCAACGAAACATTGAAACGAAGAAATTCTTTGGGAAGCGAAGAGCTACCAACTACTCTGACCGTGCCCGAAATGAGACAGGCAAGTTACATGTTTTGTGATATTTTAGATATTATGAATTGTGTGTGTAAATCTTGCTGTGTAGTGCCGGCTTAGAATAGCACTACCCCATTTCTTCCGGTGGGTCTACGTAAGAGGCGACTATCGGCATTGGGGCTTTTAAGAGATTTTTGGGCGATGCGGTTGGAGACCCATCACCTTTATTTCACCATCTTTTCCCCACGCAACTTCCAAAAGTGGCTGAGGAATTTCTAAACCCCTAGCTCTGGCTACCCCTTCATGGGATTTACAGCCTTTAGTATATGTATGTATTATGAATTAACTAATATTTTAATTACCGATTTGTTAAAGTATTTTATAAAAACAACACTAATTGGCGCACAATCCGACTCAAAATATGGTAATTTTCTTAAATATTTTATCTCATCTTATTTCTTTACCATATAAATAAGTTAACGAAACCAATAAATTTAAAGTTTTGAAAAGAATGTGATTGATAACTCAATATCAATTGAAATTAAGGGAGCTAGTCCCATCACGAAGTAGACGAATAATTTACACCAACTTAAACTGGTGGATGTCCAACTACATCAACAATTACTTAAAAAGATTTACAAGCTTTAAGTCAAAACCTACTTCATCCCAAAGGTCATTAAAGTCTTCCAGTTTCCGACAAAAACATAAAACTGTTCTGATACCGAGAACAAACATACATACATACATATACTCACGGCTATAAATCCCTAGAAGGGGTGGCCAGAGCTAAGGAATTAGAAATTCCTCAGCCGCTTTTGGAAAGTTGAGTGGGGAAAAGATGGTAGAATAAAGGTTGTTGGTGATGGATCTCCAACCGCATCGCCCAATAATACCTTTAAAGCTCCAATACCGTTAGTCGCCTCTTACGTACACCCACCGGAAGAACTGAGGTAATGCTATTCTAAGCCGACACGACACAGCAAACTGTTATGAAACCCAATACCAAGTAATTGAAAATTTTAAAAAGAGGAAAGCGTAAATCTGTAATTTACCCTTTATGAGTGATTACTATCAATATTATGTTTTGATTGCAGACAATCCACGTGAGCCCTGACAGTCCATCAGATCTTCGAATCCTATCGAGATCTGAGAGTTTTGCTGGAGACGCCCAAATTGTACAAAACTTGCAGCGACTTTCCTACAATAGTAGTAAGTGAAAGCAATTACTTAACTATACTAATGTTACTACTTATAAACTATTGGAATAGTGCCAAGGCTTTTATAACAATTAAGAACATCCCCTCCTTTAACAGCCATTGCGCTCACTCTTACGTCAAATTCACTGAGTGCAACAGAGACGGAGTAATCCGGATCATATTCGATAATGTATGACCCTTTAGTCCACGCATCAAGCTTCAGCTTACACACAATTTGGTGGATACTATCACTAATAGCGTCTCTCTCATATCCTACAACGCGGTAACAAAGAATCCTACATTCTTAAAATAAATACAATTTATTATTTAGTACTCCACGGGGTGTCTGTATGTGTTTGCTGTTCTAACAATAATTCTTTTTTTTCTGAAAGACAATCTTCAAATTTTAATGATTTAAATTTGGAGAAAAGATTTAATGAATAACCTCCTAAGTTAGATAAATCAGGTGTTGAATGATTTTCTGCTGTCGTGTCGTGTCGTGCTGATTATCAAGAGTTTTATCACATTCCCAATAAAATTTTAATTTAATATGAATGCTTATTATATGCTTCAATCGGTAGTTGAACCATGAATATATTTTTCCTTATTTAATGTGAGCTTATATAACAAATATTTGTATGTTGGCACCCTAATGAGCGAAAGTCAGATAGAGAAAACTAGTATCTTGGATTATCCAGAATCATTACACATGTTACTGAGAGTTTCCAGACACTATTGAGTATTCGAAAGTCCCTCAAAGTGCACAAGAATTCTATCAAAATTAAATGTTTCCCAGATACTTCAAAGTCGAGATGTTCGCGAACCCTTAGTTTCCCCGAAGAAGCTGACAATGAGAAAGCTGAATTGGATACCGATGCTTCAAAAGCTTCACCTCTGAAGTAAGTGTATACTGTTGAGAAAGTAGACAATACCTAATTAGAAGTGGTGTTCTAGGATTCCTTGCTTAATAAATTTTATATTTGACATTGACAGTTAATTATCAAAGTGAGAATTCTTTGCATAAAGTTAATCCAACTAATATTAGTTTAACTATTTTCTTAACTGACGATATAGTTAACGATTAAGCAGTTTAATTTAGTCGTTGTAGAGTTCTTTAGGAAATTTATGTCAAACAGCGGATGTCTGTTCTTGAGTATTTTTTATTAATGATAATTCACGCATCAACTAAACATGATTTACTAAAAAAAAGATAAATAAAGGAAAGAAAGCGATGGGGGCGTATACCCGAGGTCGCGGGTTCACACCCCGCCGGTGTCGAAATTTTTCTTTCCTTTATACATCTTTTATATTAGTAATAATCCCCACATGAGGTTTTCATGTCAAAAACATTCAAATTATACATAATTTACTTATTTGGGTATTTATTTTATGGAAGTTCAACTAAGTCACTGACTAATTTAGTAGAGTAAACAATGATAATAAAAAAATATTAATAAAATGCTCTCTTTTTCTCTTCCAGAGTGTCCCCCCGCACCCCTGTACTTCGTGACGATCCTCTCGGAGCCCTCCGTTCCCCCTCCCCTCCCCCAGACCCTACCCCTGTTACCCCCATTCCGCCTCCTCCGAGACACGAGCTCAGTGTGAGTCCGAAACTGTTTCATCGACGGAGCAACTCGTTTCAGGATAGCCCGCCGAATTGCGAGGGGTAAATACAATCTGATTACGATATTTTTATAGAAATATTTATTGTCTTCAACGTGGATTGGATAATGGTTGGTAAATAAATAGGAAAACATTGTAGGGAGAGCTCAGTGAGTAGAACACTTCAGAGACGTTTGGGTTCGAATCCCGAGTCAAGTCTACGGAAAAGTATCTTTTCTAAAGCTATGGTTAATTTATCATCGTGGTTAACAGTAAGGGAAAACATCGTGAGAAAACCCACATGGCTAAGTTGTAATTAGTGTACTTATACCTTCGGATATATACAACGTGAACGTTTGAGTTTAATTGAGTTATATTATCCAAAGATCTCCCTTCCCATGATAACTCCCATACCCTAACTAACACGGTAGTAGTCGCTAGTAGTACGTCCACCTCTAGAGCAAGATGAGCTCGATGGTTTCCTCTTTGCAGGAAACTGCATAGGAGTGAGACCGCGCCTTCCAGTATTGTGGCCACCGGGATCGGGTGGGGCAGCTCGCTCAAGTATAGCTTTGGGTAAGAGGTTTTTGTGGTTTTTTTATTTATTCGCCCTAGAGTTTTATTTTGTATTTGTTAATAGCATAACGTTGAAAAACAATTAAGAAAAATATATGCGCTTTATAAAAATTATAGAGCTTTTCTTTTGTTCCTAATATTATAAATTTTCTTGCTCGAAGAACCAACCTATTTAATAAAGTGATATAAAAGTTTTGGAATATAATAAACTTACAAAATAAAAAAACAGCAGATATTCCGAGAAAGTCAAAAAACAGAATGGTGAATATCTCGTTCTTCGCGTTATTTTATTATCATGATTATTATATATTTTGCCTTTTATTTAAAAAATAGTTTAGCTGTAAGCTCAAAATTGTGTTTTACGTTGCATTTACTAGTTATCCATGTTCCGCATGTGTTGTTGTAAATATAATTTGTAAATACAAGCATGAATTATGATGTCTATGTTTATATTATCACGTTTTTTGCTGAACTAAAGAAAACCATAGCAGTTCTTTAGAATTATATGTGCTGTAGTCTGATAAGCCAATGCATGATATACTCTTTGTAAAGCAGTATATAATCATAATTCGGATCGTTCGTTTCTCTCATTTTGACTTGTGTATTTGTTCAGTTTTAGTGTTTCCTTGACATATTCCTTAGATTATATTTAATGTTTTGACATTCTTCACAAGCAACAATAATATTTAAAATATATATACAAAAAGTTAAATTGATTTATATTGCATATTGAAAGTATTAAAATATATACATACATATACTCACGGCTATAAATTCCTAGAAGGGGTAGCCACAGCTAAGGAATTAGAAATTCCTCAACCACTTTTGGAAAGTTAAGTGGGGAAAACATGGTAAAAAAAAATGAATAACAAAAACTTCAAATTAAAAACTAAACAGAAAAAAAACAAATATTGTTACTTAAAACTGTATTCTTATTTTTTATTTAAAAAAGAACCGCCTTCAAAAATCCAACTGAAAAGAATAAAATAATTTTTATTTATTTTATTATGTACACCTCTATTCAACTTCTTCTTTTTGAAGTCGGTGCCAAACCAATTTTCATGACAAAGAAGAACGAATATTAGTGGCCCGCTCAAGTGGAGTGACTTCACCTCCCAATCAGCGTATGTCATCCTTATAAACCTTCCTTTTCAATCAATCAATTAAAAAAATTCGCATCAAAATCCATATCGTAGTTTTACAGATTAAAGTATTCATAAGGATGTCCCTATATCCCAGACAGGGACAGAGAAAGCGACTGTTTTATACTATGTAGTGATTTAGATTCTCGACCGTCTTTTTACAAAGTGTTAGAAGTTTTGGTTGTGCGAACTCGGTGCATGCATGTCCCTGTCGAATTATTAATTCCGTTAGTTTAAATTGTGATAATCTTACAAAACCTGACCTAACGTTAGTTTACTATCTCGCTATCTATCTAAAATTATAATTTACTAGTATTTACAGTTTTACGCTGACATGTAGGTATATTATGATAATTTCTCTGCGGAGTGCGACGCATGCACACCAGGCTAAGCACCGCTCACTGTCCCCCCCTCCAACCTATATAAATTTCTTGATTTTTGAGCGCGATTGTGTTACTGTTGTTGAGGCACTATCGACTGATTTATTAATTGTATGGTTTTCTCTATGTAGTATGTTTCATTTTGGATTTGTTTGTTTGGCACCGACTTCAAAAAGAAGAAGTTCAATAGAGGTGTACATAATAAAATAAATAAAAATTATTTTATTCTTTTCAGTTGGATTTTTGAAGGCGGTTCTTTTTTAAATAAAAAATAAGAATACAGTTTTAAGTAACAATATTTGTTTTTTTTCTGTTTAGTTTTTAATTTGAAGTTTTTGTTATTCATTTTTATTTCATACTTTTAAGTGATAAGTTCTTAATTCACTCTGAGTATTTTTAGTGAATAGTGAATTAGTGATAGTTTTTTAGAGATAAGTTTTACTGTCCCTTTATTTTATAGATTTTTTTAACAGGTACTTAGTTATAATATTTGTTATTATGCTTTTAGCTTACTTGTTACTATTTTGTTTACCTGCGGGCCTAGGTAGAAAATCAAAGGATGCTTTAAGGAAAAGTCACGTAAGGGAGAACGAAACACCCAACGAAAAAAAACAAAGACTTCAGAATGAGAGAGATCGTCAGCGTGCTGCTCTTGCTGCCGAAACAGATGAGCAAAGAGAAGTTCGTCTATCATAAATGCGAAGAAACACTCTTATATATATGTAGCGTTGAGTCGTGTAAAATCCCTTGATGAGATGGCTTTAAGTGATATAGATTCAAAGAAATTACTTAACCATCCCCATGACGAAAGAGCCTTGATTGAAATGACCAGGATGAAAAACATGATGGTGCAATAGATAATTATTTTTCTTAAATATTAAAGAGTGTTATATATTAGTACTATATATATATTATATAATTAAGAGTAATGTATTCATGTTTTTTATTTACTTTTTTGTTTAATAATTTAGTAACTCTGTTTATTACTAATAAAAAAAACTGTATTAACATATATTGATAAATCTCTGTCTAGTATTGATAACTTTACATACATACTTATAGGTCAAACTAAGAACCTCCTTTTTTTCGAGTCGGTTAAAGAACTTAAACCTTCTCCTGAATGTAATAACATAAAGTGATAACTCTTTGTCTAATAATAACTAAGAACCTTCAAACTTTAATACATACTTATAGGTGAAACTCAGAAACTCCTTTTTTGAGACGGTTAGAACACTAAAACCTTCTCCTGAAAGTAAGAAATACTTTTCTGAAAGCCGCCTCCAAATAGCTTAAGCGAAACGCGAGATAATCGCCGACTAACATACATACATGCAGGTCAAACACAGAACCTCCTTTCTTTTAGAGTCGGTTAAAGCTCTAAACCCATCTCCTAAATGTAACGAATACTTTTCTGAAAACCGCATCCAAATAGCTTAAGCCAAACGTGAGATAATCGCGGACCAACAGACATACATACAGGTCAAACACAGAATCTCCTTTCTTTTTTTGGTCGGTTAAAGCACTAAAACCTTCTCCTAAATGTAACGAATATTTTTCTGAAAACCGCATCCAAATAGCTTAAGCCAAAGGCGAGATAATCGCGGACAATTATACATACATACATACATACATACATACAAACAATCGAACTGAGAACCTCCTTTTTTTGAAGTCGGTTAATAAAAGTTGTTGGTGATGGATCGCACCGCATCGGCCAATGTTCCCTTAAAATCCCCAAAACCGTTAGTCGCCTCTTACGTACACCCACCGGAAGAAACGGGGTAGCGCTATTCTAAGCCGGCACTACACCGAAAATATATTTTAAACGTATTAAGTTTTATGTTATAATAATTATAATCTGTATTTAACTCCACATGAAATTCACAACTCTATTTCTTCACACAATTCTATATGATGATGTAAATTAAAGCTTTATACATTATAACAGTGACGCAGTGATTAATTGTGGCCTCACGCTAGGTAAATGCTGTGTTGTGAGAACCCATACTGTAATTAATAAACACATCAAATATAGAACAGTTGAAACAGTATAGAACAGAATGAAAGCTCAGTATTTTATCACAAACGAACTGTACTGAAAAAGGTATCCTTTCAATAATTAACAAACGGGAGATACCACGGTTATTTTGTTCAAATAATCTTTCGTAAAGTAAACGAACCGAAAAATCCACAAAATATCTAAATTAAATACAGTTCTCCAAAATTAATAATGCGCATAGAAATCTTCGTCACTATTCGGCAACGATCGTGTTCCCCGAGTGCCGGGACGATATGTATATAGAGTGCATGTTATAATTTATCAGTAATGGAATTTGAAACAATACGAGGGCGGGTCAATAAGTCCGTGACTTCTGGAATAAAACACAGATTTCTTGATAAAAAAATAATTTTATTTTTCAACGTAGTCTCCCTTGAGCTCTATACACTTAGTCCAACGCTTCTCCAATTTTTTTATCCCTTTCGAAAAAAAATATTTGGTCGAGGTCCTCAAAATAGGCCTTTGTTTGCAAGATGACTTCATCATTGGAGTCAAATCTTTTTCCACCTAGCCATTTCTTCAGGTTTGGGAACAAGTAGTAGTCGCTCGGAGCCAAATCTGGAGAATAGGGCGGATGAGGGAGCAATTCATAGCCCAATTCATTGATTTTTGCCATGGGAAAAACAATCAATGGGGAATATTATGCCAACTTATTGGACCGATTCAATGATGATTTAAAAAAAATCCGACCTCATTCTGACCTCAACTGCACCCTTGCATTGTCTTGGTGGAAAAAAACTTTTTTCTTGGCCAAATGAGGTTGGTTTTTTTTTAAATCGTCATTGAATCGGTCCAATAAGTTGGCATAATATTCCCCATTGATTGTTCTTCCCTTTTGTAGGTAGTCAATGTGGATTATCCCGCGTGCATCCCAAAAAACAGTCGCCATAACTTTATTGGCTGACAAACCCACCTTGGCTTTCTTTAGCGCCGATTCACCCTTAGAAACCCACTGTTTTGACTGTTGTTTGGTCTCTGGTGTGTTGTGGTGGATCCATGTTTCGTCCACGGTTACAAAACGGCGCAAAACTCATCCACTTTGCGATTAAACAACGCCAAACCTTCCTGTGAAATTGTTACACGATTGCGTTTGTGGTCGACTGTGAGCAAACGCGGCACCCATCTTGCGGAAAGCTTTCTCATGCCCAAGTGATCATTCAAAATTGAAACCACTGAGTCATGCGAGATTCCTACGGCTTCCACAATCTCTCGCACTTTCAATCTTCGGTCGGCCAACACCATATCGTAATTTTTTTCGATTGTTTCGGGTGTAGAGACCTCAATTAGGCGTCCAGGACGTTCGGCATCTTTAGTGCTTGTACGGCCACAACGAAATTCAGTAAACCACTTTTTTACCATTGAAATCGATGGTGCAGAGTCCCATAGTATTTATCATATTGGTCTCGGTAATGGGTTTTTTTCGCAAGAAATAATGCTTAATTTATTTTATTTATTAAAATTCATTAAACAAGTAACTAAGACTCAATGTTGTTAGTAGAAAGGTTAGTTCTTATTTATAATTTATATACAATCTATATACAATGTCCCACAGCGTGAGCATGCAGTGCGGACACGCGGAGTAAGCACACAAAATTCACTTTTTTCCATTTTCTCCTCAAATTTGTGAGTACTCTGATAAAAATAGCTGTTTTTGCAAAATTTCAAACCAATCGGTTAAGCGGAACACATTCACTTTCCGTTTTATAATATTAGTAAGGACATGTATTTAGCGTGCGTAAATATTTAAACATTAAAAAACGTGAAAAATTTTAGTAGACTTACTATTTTACAAAATAAACATTATTGCAAAATTTGAATATGATAATAAAGTTAAAATTAAATTCACCTTTGAAACAAACCCAAGAAGGGTGTACGATACAGGTCTATATAATTCCACGGTCACCAACAAAACGTAAAGGCGATTGACGGACCTTTGACAGCCTGGCGACCGCCACCGCCCGCCCGAATATTGACTCGTACTACTTTGAAACAAGTTGCAAAATGCAAGTACATAGTTTAGGGAGCTTACGATTCAATTATTCGGGGTTTTCCGGAATACGAGAATTACCGAAGATCTGCATGCGCATTATTAATTTTGGAGAACTGTATTTAAATCTGCTTTACAAAGAGTTCCCAAATATCACTTAGTTAATGCACTGCCTGTGTATGTGTACGCTAGCCATGTTTTGTTTAGAAGGTTTTCCCCGAGCCGCCTGTCCTTGCGCAAAGACAATATCAAACTTGGCAAGCAGATGATCGAGACGTACTTCAGGTGAGAGGCATGAGGCTTTTTTTATTTGCTGTTTTTTGTGTTAGTTATAGCACGTTCAGTTATATTTTCTTTAGCGGATTTTTTGTTGTAGCTTTTTTAATGGAACGATAATTAAATTGGTCAAAATGTGTTGAGAGTTTGTAGCAGCGCAATATTAGGAAGTGTCTGTTGGTCTTGTTAACTTTAATACCTTTACATACATACATATACTCACGGCTGAAATTCCCTAGAAGCGGTAGCCAGAGCTAAGGAATTCCTCAGCAACTTTTGGAAGTTGAGTGGCGAAAAGATTGTAAAATAAAGGTTTTTGGTGATGGGTCTCCAACCGCATCGCCCAAAAATACAATAAAAAGCCTCAATACCCTTAGTCGCCCCTTACGACACCCGTGGGTAGAAAGGGGTAGCGACGAAGAGTTTAATGTAACCTGTCCCAAAATTTTTCTATATGCTGCAAGCTGGTATCGATATGTTACAAGAAAAATATTGATTATTGATAGGAAAAGTAACAAAATTTAGATATTGCGATCCTATTAAAAAAATACTGCTCAGAATCTATATCAATCAACTAGAAAAATATTTAATTATTATCCCGTCTTCAAAATTTGTGTATGATCTAAAACCATCGCATTTCGATACAACACCAAAACTACAATATCTCAGAGCACCATACATTTCCAACCCAACGATAAAAGCTAACCACTTTCTCTCAATCTAAGATACTTTATCATATATTATCTTAAATATTCTCAAAACAATATATAATAATTTGTAGCCCAACGAGCATAGCCGGCAAGAAATCCAACGAGCTGTTCCAAAGTGGATTAAGCAGCCTGAAGTCAGCCGCTACCAGTATGGCCAAGAAGTTCGACGAGATGAAGGAGGTTATATCGGCTAATTCTACGCCGGTTAAGGTATGCGAGAAAAATACTTTAAATGTGTAAAATTGCTCCCTCACCAGGACCTTTCACACTTACTGTAACAT
This sequence comes from Bedellia somnulentella, assembly GCA_963576735.1. Lineage (NCBI taxonomy): Eukaryota > Metazoa > Arthropoda > Insecta > Lepidoptera > Bedelliidae > Bedellia > Bedellia somnulentella. The sequence goes on from OY755182.1 coordinate 17,739,708, forward strand.
TATAGATTCGTCTTTGAGCATTTCATTAATATGATACCTCCTGACTGAGGAGCATTCACGTGTAATTCATACAAACATTCATATAGTCATTACAAGGCTCGGTTCTCCTCCTTCACTTATTTAATGCTTAAATCTGTAACGTTGCATTACTCGAAAATGCTCCTGGTGAGGGAGCACCTTTAAGTTATTACTTGGGAAGTTTGTTATATTTTCTCATATAACTAAGAAGTTCTCTAGACGTACCGTGTGAATATTAATTAAATGTCTGCTCATAATAGAAAACTTCATATATATACTCATGCCATTAGTCCAAATTGGGGAGACAGAGAAAAATCATTGGATTTTTATATAAGAAATAAGAGAAAACAGCTTAATTCATAATTTGAATGTTTTTTGTTCATGAAAAGCTTTGCCGTGTAGTGTCGGCTTAGACTAACACTAAACCATTTCTACCCGTGGGTGATCGTAAGAGGCGACTAAGGGTATAGGGGCTTTTTAAGTCATTTTGGGCGATGTGGTTGGAGACCCGTCACCAAAAACATTTATTTAAACCATCGTCTCCCCAATCAACTTCCAAAAGTGGCTGAGGAATTTGTCATTCCAACGCTCTGGCTACCCCGTTAAGGGATTTATAGCCGTGAGTATATGTATGTATGAAAACCTCATGTGGGGATTATTACTAATAAATAATGAATAAATAAAGGAAAGTAAAATTTCGATACAGGCGGGAATCGAAACTTAGCTTAGTTCATGTATTATATTTACCAAAACAAATACAAATAGTTGTATCTAATTATCGCTTATTTTAAAATGAGTTATTTTCGTCATTACAGGGAGCTATCGGTAACGCAACGAGCGCGCTTAGCAGTTTTATTACTGAAGAGGACTCCACGGATGGGTCTTCTGACGTTAACACGGAAGGTAATATAAAAAAATAAAAAATAAAAAAGCCTTTATTTCTACTACTTATGACTTTATAGGTGTACATGCATAAAAAATAATAATATATATAATAATGCATAATTCATAATATAAATAAAATTCGAAATAAAAAAATTGATTGATTGATTTCATACAAATAAATTAATTTTTACTTTATTATAATTATAACCTGACCACCGAGACCAACTCGGTGGTCAGCTGCCGAACTGTCTACTAACTGCTCGTCAATGACTCGTGTTGAGTCGAAACGCGTCGCATGTTTGTGGTTGCCTGTGGTTTTCGCTTGCGGGTGTGTGTGTGGTGCATTGTCTGCTTTTCGATTTCTTGTAAGTGGGAGGGCGGGCGGTGCACAGTGCATGTTGCATGAAGACTGCAGGTATTATTTAGCGGAATTAAGCGAAGAAATTTATTAATATTAGTATTAATTATAATTATGTTTAATTTTATTTAAAAACATTCTTCTGTAGTAGTCTCCTCCACGGCGTAGGCCTCCCCCAATGATCTCCACAAGCTTCTGTCTCTAGCTTTTGTCATCCAGTTCGGTCCACATGTTTGTAGGAAAATGTCTGCCCACCTCTTTCTTTGGCGTCCTTTATTTCTTTTTCCTTCTCGTGTCACCGAAGGTAATATAACATTCGATTAATATAAGTCATCATTGATAGTTCAATGGAAAGACCACCGCTTGTAATGCAGTAAGGCATGATCTCTAATCGTTAGTTTGTCTTACGCCATTGTCTTTTATTAACTGCTATTAGTGGACCACCCCAGCGGATAGTGTTATCTTTCAAATCCTAATGAAATTATCGTGATTAAATATAGTCTTTTAGCCTCTTGAATAGTGTAGTTTTGTGTAGCATTTCCTAAGATTAGCCCTTACAAAGTTTACCTCTTTATAAAATGAGTGTAAATGAAATAATTTATTATGTTTGTAACGGTGACGAGAAACATTGATAGGAAATCTTCAAAGCATGTAAACAACACAGGATGTAAACAGCAACCGTGATATCCCAGTGGGTAGAACACTCAGTTATCGTGCAAACGACTAGTGTTCAAATCCTGGGTCGGGCCTACACCAATTTGTCTTTTCTAAAGACATATGTGTGGTTAATTTATCATGGTTGTTAACGGTGAGGGAAAACATCGTGAGGAAACCCACATGGCTGAGTTGTACAGTCATGTGACAGTGTATTCGTACAAAACGGCGATAGGCCTGCCCCCTATCACGTGAGTACACTGTCGATGCAAAACGTGGGTACTCTGAACACCAGGTGACAAAGTCACGTGATGTTCAGAAGTATTAGTACCTCTGCCAACCCCTTCGGGGATATTCGGCGTGAACGTTTATGTTATGTTATGTTATGATGTAAACATGTACCTACATGTCAGTCAATACTGCGATTATTCCAAATCTGGCAAATGGTTTCTAGTCTACCCGCTCTTACTGCTATCTCCTGGCGATACCCCTTACTACTAAAACCTATTTCCTATTTATAAAACGGCACAGCAGTCGTATTTTAATATGTCTGTCACTAATAAATAAAGGAAAGAAAAATCTCGACACAGGCGGGAATCGAACCCGCGACTGTGTCGAGATTTTTCTTTCCTTTATTTATTCTTTATTTATTAGTAATAATCCCCACATGAGGTTTTCATGAACAAAAACGTTCAAATTATTTCTGTCACTGCCGCGATCCGTGTACCGCCCCTACCAGCATCCCGCGTACTACTACAATTCGGTATGCAAAGTTTTACAAAAGTGGTGCTGATTACGAAACCATTTCGAGATATTATGTTTTTAAAATATATTTTCTTGAAATTAAATCAAACAGAGCTAAGATGACCGTTATTTTAGCAAAAAACTGTAACAGTATTTGACCTTCAGTGTTATGTCAAAGACATTCGTTCTTGCAGTTTATTAATAAAACATCGAAAATCATAGGTTTGTTTAGTATAATATCGTAATAATTTCATTTGGGATCACAAATTCGTGAAATATTTTGCAATTAGCAACATTTTTAGTAAACATTTCGCTTTATTTGCATGTCGCTACGTGATATTTTCGATCGATGACGTCATTAAGTACAAAAGTTGAACAATCTTTAAAAAATCATAACTTCGCAATTACTCATTTTAAATGAAAAATATTTAAATCAGTTTTTTATTTTCGTGTTTGCTATCGAATAAAAATATTTAATAAATGCAACAAAAAAAAACTTTGCATACCGAATTACCAACTTCTCACACTAATCATTGATTTAATATAAAACAAGGGGCAGATGCGATATAAGCTCGCGCGAAGTGAAGACTCAAATACATCCCAATTGGGACGTCTTGTCGTAGTCTGTGTCGAGCTTAATCATCCTGAGTCACACTCCTGTGTGACTTGATCTGAGCTCTGAAGTCCTTGACAAAATAAATAATAAATACCATCGTTTGTGTTTCGGATGTGTACGTATTATGACTCTAAAGTAAACAAAATTCAAGAAATCTCGTACCACATGTGACAATGCAAATATATTAAAAATATACCATATTTTTCAATTATTTTTCAAACAAGCTAAAAACAGAAACAAAAACACAATATTGTGATGAAAAGAAAAAGAAACAGAGAAAACATTTGAAGGGCAATCATTAAAATTATAACTATCTCTTCTATTTGCATGCTCTTTCGCATCTTTTGTTTCACTCATTAGTAACATTTGTCTATATGTGCAGTTTCGGATTGCTCGGAACAGATTTAAAGAGCCAATGACTATGAAAGTCACGTTTCTGTATTTATAATTTGTCAATGATACTAATACAGAATGGCACGGCGGTCGCGCGGATAGTGAAGCTGAACTAAGTACGGCCGCCTCGCTGGCTGCGCTACCTGAGAACTTGTATCCGGTTAAACAGGTTAGTACACATATACATATGTCGTGGCCATATCGTAGATTTGAACACATCGTGAAATGATCGATCATTTCATGAAATAGTCACATTTTAACATATTGCTATGTTAAAATGTGACTATTTCATGGTTCTTTAACATATAATAGGTTCTTTAACATATTGCGCAGTTTTTCGTATTTTGAAAAGTACTCGAGAACTTTTTCGTCGTAAACTCTTATGTTATCACTCTCTTCCTCACTTAATAACGAATTATTAACTTTTTTCTGCGAGAAACAACACTTTTGCCAGCGGCCGCCATCTGCACACATAAACAAAGCGTTTTCAGCACCTCTACCGGTAATTAATGTAACTACTCTACGATATTCATAAATAAAAGATGTTATTAAAGGAAAGAAAAATTTCGACACTGGCGGGGTTCGAACCCGCGACCTTCGGGTATACGCCCCCGTCGTATTCGGGTAAATATAGGTTTAGATTAAGGTCGCGGGTTCGAACCCCGCCAGTGTCGAAAAAAAAAAAATTTTTCTTTCCTTTAATAACATCTTTTATTTATGAGTAATAATCCCCACATGAGGAATTCATGTCAAAAAACATTAAATTACTCTACGATATGACCAAATAATCTTAACCATTTCATAAAGAGGCCATGCGACATATCGAGAAACGATTTCTTATTATTGATCTGCCCAAACCACATCACGATGTGGCCAATAAACAGTTGAACATTTCATGAAATGCGACTATTTCTTGAAATGATCGATCATTTCATGACGTGTTCAAATGTACGATATGGCCACGACACATACATCATCATCATCATCAGCCAATAGACGTCCACTGCTGGACATTGGCCTCCCCCAAAGATCTCCACAACGACCGGTCCTGCGCTGCCCGCTGCGCTGATCGGTCCATCTTGTGGGAGGCCTACCCACACTGCGTCATATATACATGTTACTATATTTACCTAAATAATCAAATAAAACAATAAAACAGAGCTCAAATCTATATGAATAAAATAAAATACTAGCAAAACGTATAAAAATATGTACAATATACTTACTTATTATGTATTTTTTTATCTAACTCTATGCGCTGTATTTAGACCTATATATTTATATATGCAAGTATGTATATAATAATTAGTTTTGTATTGTTTGTAGAGGTTATAATAATTTCAATTAATTAAAATTAACTGGTTTCTGAAGATACAGGCTTAGCCTACTTTGAGAACCCCTGTATACTTGTAATAATGCATGTGAAAAAATTATAAATGATATTTTTTTGTTTTAAAATGTGGCTGAAGAGTTCCTAGTTCTAAAGCTCTGGCTACCCCTTTTTGGAATTTAAGACCGTGTGTATATCTATGTACCCTAAAAATTACTTATTATCCTGAGTAGTGCTAACAACGTAGTTCAATAATAAAACCACCTACCCACCTATCAAAAAGATAGGTGTAGGTTAAAATCCCGGGTCGGGCCCATACTAGTGCATTTTCATGGTTGTTACCGTTTAAAATTAATAAAATTGTATAAAATATTATTAAAAATCGACAAAATATAAATATCATATAATTTTACTGACAACCGTGCAAAGGCTCTAAGAGATCGATTTAAGTGATAAGTCCCCTGATTGTCCTATTTTTTGTTACATCATTATATTTATTTTTATAACATATGTATTTTAAATATCATTCTTATATCACAGGACAAAGTACCTCACTCAGAAGCCTCCGTAGCCGTAACGATATGGTCTTGCTCGCAATGCCACCAATGTCTGGAGTTGCTTTACGACGAAGACATCATGGCGGGGTGGGCAGCCGACGACAATAATCTCAACACGAGATGTACCGCTTGTGGCAGGCATACGGTGCCTCTGCTTACTATGCAGGTAAATTTAAATCTTTTTGTTCATGAAAACCTCATGTGGGGATTATTACTAATAAATAAAGGAAAGAAAAACTTCGACACAGGCGGGATTCGAACCCGCGACCTCGGGTGTAGCGTCGCGACGCTCTGCCAATTGAGCCACCGTGTCAATGGCTGCCAGCGCGAAATTCTTCTATCCTTTATTTCTTTTACACGTTTTAGTAGTGTTTGCGTTTCCTACCTCCGAATTTTTTTACTAATTCGGAAGGCCAATTGTCTATCTTTTTATATATTATAATTTATATTATTAATTTATTTGTTGTTTGTTTTATTTTTTACTAATGTGTTTCCGTTTATGGTTTTTTTCATTTTTAATTTTCTTGTCTTTAGTTAAATGATATTTTTTTTGTCATTTCTGTTCTTAATAAAAAAATATATGTGTTTATACTGGTTATCTATAGCTTTTTCTCTTTTTTTTGTGTTACTTGTTGTGTGTATATTGTTAATTTGTGCCTTTAATAGCAAATAAATAACTTTCCTTTCTTTCTTTCCATGTTTAATTTTGCCGTTTAGTGCCGGCTTGGAATGTCGCTACCCCATTTCTTCCGGTGGGTGTACGTAAGAGGCGACTAACTTTTTAAGGGATTTTTGGGCGATGCGGTTGGAGACCCATCACCAAAAACCTTTATTTTTACCATCTTTTCCCCACTCAACTTCCAAAAGTGGCTGAGGAATTTATAATTCCTTAGCTCTGGTTACCCCTTCTAGGGAAATATAGCCGTGAGTATATGTATGATGTATGTATATATATGTTAATTTTGTAATTATTTGTTAACAGATAACTAGGAAGGATCAGACCCAGACTGAAACACTGAGTGTGCCTTATTTGAACCCGCTGGTGCTGAGGAAGGAATTTGAATCTATTTTAGGTGAGTTGTTGTGATTTATATGCATTATGCTATAAACGTAAATAAGTATGTCATTTATTTTTATATACTTATTTTTATCACGTGAGTACACTGTCTAAGCAAAACGTGGGTACCTTCTCTGGAAACTAGATGGCGCTAGCCATGTGAGTTCAGGAGTATTGGTACCTCTGCCAACCCCTTCGGGGATAAACGGCGTGAACGTTTATGTTTATGTTATTTTTATATGTAACAAAATAAACCTAATAATGAAGACTAATAAACAAAGGAAAGAAAAATTTCGACACATACGGGAATCGAACCCGCGACCTCGGGTATACGCCCCCGTCGCTCTTGCCAATTGAGCTACTGTCAATGGCTGCCCAATTTTTCTTTCCTTTATTTATTCTTTATTTATTAGTAATAATCCCCACATGAGGTTTTCATTAAAAAAAAAACATTTAAATTTTTAAGGGATTTTTTGGGCGATGCGGTTAGAGACCCATCACCAACAACCTTTATTATACCATCTTTTCCCCACTCAACTTTCCAAAAGTGGCTGAGGAATTTCTAATTCCTTAGCTCTGGCTACCCCTTCTAGGGTTTTATGGCCGTGAGTATATGTATGTATTTCATCTGACCAGTTGACAAGCTAAGTGAATAAAGGCTAAATAAATGAGGTTTTCATGACCAAAAACATTAAAATTAAGCTAAGTATTTGATTATAACATAACATATACACACGGCTATAAATTCCTAGAAGGGGTAGCCAGAGCTAAGGAATTAGAAATTCCTCAGCCACGTTTGGAAAGTTGAGTGGGGAAAAGATGGTATAATAAAGGTTGTTGGTGATGGGTCTCCAACCGCATCGCCCAAAAATCCCTTAAAAGCCCCAATACCGTTAGTCGCCTCTTACGTACACCCACCGGTAGAAATGGGGCAGCGCTATTCTAAGCCGGCGCTACACAGCTATTTGATTATCTATCAAATTTTTTTCTGACACCTTATTTCCAACCCAGGTCGTGAAGGCGACGCCTGCCTAGCAGAACCCTCGTTCGTGGAATCCCATCCCATTGTATATTGGAACCTGGTTTGGTTCCTAGAACGAGCCAATATTGACAACCATCTGCCAGATTTACTGTCGCCGAACTTCCATGATATGTATCATAGTGAGGAAACGGTTGAGGATTCCGAGAAAACTGGTAAGGTTTTGATTAATTTACTTTGGTTGGAAGGATTTTTGTTCTATGTACATATAGTACATATTAGTGGAGGTAATGGCTAGGGGTAGGCAGAGCTTCGGAATCATGAATGATAGGTTAGCTATAACATAACATAACATAAACATAAACGTTCACGCCGAATATCCCCGAAGGGGTTGGCAGAGGTACTAATACTTCTGAACATCACGTGACTTTGTCACCTGGTGTTCAGAGTACCCACGTTTTGCATGGACAGTGTCCTCACGTGATAGGGGGCAGGCCTATCGCCGTTTTGTACGAATACACTGTCACATGACTAAGTACAACTCAGCCATGTGGGTTTCCTCACGATGTTTTCCCTCACCGTTAACAACCATGATAAATTAACCACACATATGTCTTTAGAAAAGACAAATTGGTGTAGGCCCGACCCAGGATTTGAACACTAGTCGTTTGCACGATAACCGAGTGTTCTACCCACTGGGCTATCACGGTTGCTATAAATAGGATATAAAAGGTAAAGATTCGCATACAATGAGTTTCTGAGAATGGAAATCATCAATAATTGTATGTTTTTTATTGCTTATTTTATACATACATACATACATATACTCACGGCTATAAATCCCTAAAAGGGGTAGCCAGAGCTGAGAAATTAGAAATTTCTCAGATACTTTTGGTAGTTGCGTGGGGGAAAAGATGGTAGAATAAAGGTTGTTGGTGATGGGTCTCCAACCGCATCGCCTAAGAACCCTTAAAAAGCCCCAATACCGTTAGTCGCCTCTGACATACACCCACCGGAAAAATGGGGTAGTCCTATTCTAAGCCGACACTCAACAGCTTATTTTATATTTAACAAAAAACTCGAAGATAAATGATTTAGTAGCTTTGGTCGTTTTTGCTGCAACACCTTTTCCATTAAATTTACTCTGTTATTTTTAAGTAAACGGTGTTTTGTGTTGCACTAAAATTTAGGTCCGCCAATCGCGAAGAAAAGAACAGAAGTAACCGTACATTCCAACGCCGCGTGGGGTATTGATGAATAAAACTATTTTGGTGGGTTTTACGATCTGTGCTATTATTTGTTGAGTAGACGTTAAAAAAAGGGTAGTTGTAGGTATTATTGTTGTGTCATATTAATATCATAGTAGATTTAAATTTGCCGTGTAGTGCCGTGCCGTGCCGTGCCGTGTAGTGTTCTACCCGAGGGTGTCGTATGAGGCGTCTAAGGGTGTGGGGCTTTTTAAGTGGTTTTTGGGCGATGAGGTTGGAGACCCATCACCAACGATACTTCATTTTTTCTATCTTCTCCCCTATTAACTTCCAAATGCGGCTGAGGGTTTTCTAGCTCTGAAGCTCTGGCTACCCCTTTTTGGGATTTACGGCCGTGAGTATTTGTATGTATGTATGTAGATTTAAATAAAACGTTTATTTATTGTTGTATGTATAAATACAATTGTGTAGGAATCAATCTTATTATGTCTAGTAGTAGTAGTGTAGTCTTATTAAAAGATACATAGTATTAACTTTTAAAAATAAATATAGTGTGTAGATATTTTACGAACTGATAGATCCCTGCTGTCATATTGTGTACCTGAGCTATATTGGATAGACCAGGAAGTAATAGACTTGTTCAGCGATAAATTTCGACTTTTTCTTGGGAAGGTTATATATAACAGAGGCTGGAAAAAGATCTAGTAATTTGGAATTCTTCGAGCTAACTGGCGAAGTATTTTAAGCTGCTAAAATACCCTTAGATGGGGGAAATACACAGACATGTATTTGAATAGATGACGCAAGTGTCATTATTTGTATAGAAACCAAGCGTGCCATTATTTCCCGCCCTACAGTGACGTCACATGAGCAATTTAGTGTTAGAAACTCCCTATCCGCGCGTAAACGATTCAATCGATTATAATCGAGTGCATCGACAGACGAATGTTAAATCGACAGAGGAATGATAAATCTAGAATTATTTGTGTTTTTTTAATGTCGCTATTTTCTCATGGTCTCATGTTAATTCTGAACAATTCTTCCTACATTATTTGCCTCCACCACTAACTACTTCTTCTAGGAGAACAACGATCTAAATCAGTGAGTTAGTGAGAAGTACAGTAGCCTTTATTATTATAATAACTTGTCTTTATTGATAACCTACCTACCTAATTATCTAGTTTTAATAATATGTTCGCGGAAAGTAACAAAATGAAAAAAAAAACCCGTGATGAAATTATATCTACAAAACGGAAAACTAGTTGAATGCGCTATGACGAAATATAATTTAACCCAGAAGTAAGTCGGCTTGGAAAAAAAGAAGTTGTAGAGAAAGAAAAATAATTAAGTTTTTTTTTCCGCTGTATGTCTGTCTCCATGCTGTATCTCATAAACGGTGATAGCTAGAAAGCTGAAATTTACACACATCATGTATTTTCGTTGTTGCTTTTACATAAAAAACCCAAAAATTCAAAAAAATATTAAAGGGGTTTCTCATACAATTAACGTATTTTTTTTTGTATTTGTTTGCTCAATATTAAATCGGTAATAAGTAGACACATCAAATTTTCACAAAATATTTACTTGTATATCACCTTTCAAAACAAGCAGTTAAATACGAGCAAAGTATATATCAAGGGGTGTTCCCATACAGAAACGTAATTTTCTATTATAGATGATAGTACGAAACCCTTCGTTTGTTAACCCTTTACTGGAAATAAAAAAACAAAGTAGTGTAAAAAAGTCTTCAACATTTGCTGAAAATGTAGAATTATCAGAAGCAGTAACAGCATTAAATTTTCTCATTTGTGTAATGAAAGATGCCTTTACTAAAGTTTGGAAACCAGGTAACATTTATGAAGATAATTCAGGAGCTGTAGCTATTTCTAAGTATGGAATCTTTACAAAGAATTCAAAGCACATTAAAATACACTATCATTTTGTAAATGAAAATGTTAAGCAAGGAAGTAATAAAAATAGAGTCGGAAAATAATATTGCAGATATATTTACAAAAGCTTTGGGAAATGTTAAATTCACTTAATTTAGCAAAATGTTAATTTAAAGGAGTAAAGTTCCCTAATTGATAATTATAATTACTGTAGTACTTAAGAAGCTTTGTCTTATTGTTATTATTTTACAATATGAATGTAAGAAGGCGTGTTAGTATATATAAAGCATAATAAGCATAAACGTTCACGCCGAATATCCCCGAAGGGGTTGGCAGAGGTACTAATACTTCTGAACATCACGTGACTTTGTCACCTGGTGTTCAGAGTACCCACGTTTTGCATGGACAGTGTACTCACGTGATAGGGGGCAAGCCTATCGCCGTTTTGTACGAATACACTGTCACATGACTAAGTACAACTCAGCCATGTGGGTTTCCTCACGATTTTTTCCCTCACCGTTAACAACCATGATAAATTAACCACACATATGTCTTTAGAAAAGACAAATTGGTGTAGGCCCGACCCAGGATTTGAACACTAGTCGTTTGCACGTTAACCGAGTGTTCTACCCACTGGGCTATCACGGTTGTTTTAGTATATATGTACATTTATATTGGCAATACTGACTGAAGGAAGGAAATAAAAAAGACTGACACATACCACATTTTAAGAGATGGAGCCTAGAGCAAAACATAGAACTAAAATTAAACTGTTCTTTTATTAAATAAACTACTTAACAGAAACATTGTAGTTATAAAAATACTTTAGACACATGGAACACCCATCGCGAATATTATCATTCCTCTGTTCTCAAAATCGATAAGAATTAGAATCGAATACAACTAACTGTACACTTACAACACAATATGCTTAAAATGACAGAAATATGACAATAGCAACCGTACCATGACGCTGATTGACAAGTGAAAATATCGTTCATTTTAATGTTCATTGCGTGTTTTAATAGACAAGCCATACTAGGTAGCTTTGTAACTAAAAGCGGCAGTGTATTATAAATTATACGATACACACTCGGTTAAATATTTTTCAGTGTGAAACCACTATAAACATTAAATAATTGATTTTGCAATAAAAACCACATAATTTTATAATAAAAGGACTTACCGATGAAAGGAAATCTTTCCATTAATTCGTCCCGCTTTATTTGGAAAGTTTTTGCAACTCAATAAGGCATTTTTTATATTTGGCTTGACATCCGTCACTGAGAACGTTCGAGCGCGGACTCAATCAAATGGCGATAAACTAAGATAATTTTACTCAGTTTTTACACGCGAAGTACATGCACTTGCGGCATCTATTCAAATACAGGTCTGTGGGGAAATATAATGAAAGTTGAACCTTTTTAGAAAACCCTGCGCAAAATTAATTTTACCTTTTATAGTTCTAAAGGGAAACTCATTAAAAAATACCATTTCAAAAGAAATTGTGAGATAGAGTATCTAACGAAAAGCGTTTTAAAAACCTTAAATTTTATTTGGCTTTCTTTTTCGCGAGAGTTACCCGTAAAAATAGAAATACCAACTTTCACTAGGGTTTCGTTTACCCTTATAAAGGGTATTGAAATTCAGTCGCTTGTCCGGTCCCTGTCTATGAGGCTTCGGCTGCCTCTTCTGATAACTCCCGGTATAATATAACCCTCCCAAAAGTCATAAATAGTGCTATGAGATAAGCTTTCCACAAAGGCAAAAGAAGCCAAATAATCCACAACCCATTTCTAACCAAATCTTTAATCAGGTTCCGTCTCAATCCGCTGTTTCTGTGAGTCTCCTTGCTTCAAATGGGAGTCTGTCGGCTATCCGGTCCACAGACATAATGAAACTACACAATTCACAATCTCAAAAGCAACTAAATCATCCAGTACTCATTTCTAACCAAATCTTAATTAATAGACTCCGTCTTAGTCTGCTGTTCTTGGGAGCCCCCCCCCCCCCCCTAGACTGGGAGGTTCTCAGCTATCCAGCACACAAAAAGTAATACTGAAACTGCCCAATCCACATAGCCAAAAGCGTCCAAATCATCCACAACGTATGTTTAACCAACATACATACATAACTCGCGGCCATCCCAAAAAGGGGTAGCCAGAGCTTTAGAATTAGAAACTCATCAGCAACAATAAGGTATCGTTGGTGATGGGTCTCCAACCGCAAAAAATAAGTTTTAAAAAAAAGTCCCATACCGTTAGTTGTCTCTACACCCATGGGTAGAAAGGGGTGGTGACGTTCTAAGGCACTACACGGCAAATCATTTGAAAGCAAATGTTTAATCAGGTTCCGTCGCAATCCGTTGTTCGTGGGAGTCTCCCCGCCTAGACTGGGAGGCGCTGTGGCTGGCGGCGGCGTGGCGGCGGCGGCGGCAGAGCCTGCAGCGGTCTCGCGCCGTCAGCGCGCTGCTACTGGGAGACACGCCGGAGAACGGGGCCACAGCGTGAGTATATACATACATATATACATATAGTCACGGCTTTTAATCCCTAAAAGTGGTAGACATGACATTATTTATCCTTTATTTATTAGTAATAATCCCCACTTGAGGTTTTGATGAACAAAAACATTCAAATGACATGACTTTGAATTCAAGAATTCCTTAGCCAATTTTGGAAGTTGAGTAAAAAAAGCATAAGCATAATAAGCATAAACGTTTACGCCGAATATCCCCGATGAATTAACCACACATATGTCTTTAGAAAAGACAAATTGGTGTAGGCCCGACCCAGGATTTGAACACTAGTCGTTTGCACGATAACCGAGTGTTCTACCCACTGGGCTATCACGGCTATTATGGGATACTAACTCAATAATCATTTTCGCTTATCAAATATATGTTTCTCTCAGCGGGTATCGAACCCGCAACCTCCGCTCCGGACCGAGAAGCTAGTCACCTATCCACTAGTCTACTAGTCTAGTCCAACCTATCCACTAGTCGCTAATGTTATCTCTTAATGTTAGCTCTTTTTGTACATAGCAAATATTAAACGCAAATGTAACTTAAATTTTGTGAAGGTAGTTAGTATTAATAATTTTATAGTACTGTATAATGACAAATAACACCTCAGTCTTCCCGTGACCATGATAACTGAAAAGTTTTCGAAACGTCGGGCTTTAAAAATAATGTAATAGCACGCGATTACAATATCCGAAAATCAATAGTTGTTTCAATTATAATGTGCAATCGTGAAAATCTTAGAAAATACTATGCTTGCCTACCCTCTTTGGGATAGAACCCATAAACATGGTAGTTCAAAAGATGAAAGCAAAATATAGCTTATATATGCTCTATAAGAAATCAGAACCTAGGGTTTTATTTTAAATTAAGTACATTACGTATTTAGAGTGTGTTAGTAAAATTAACAGGTTTTTTTTATTATTTCAGCTGCCTTCTATATAAGTATGCCATTAAAAATAGATTCCCTTGCCATAATACACAGAAACGCTGTTATTAGAGCTGTATACTGTATTAGTGGAGGCGACACGTCGGTCACTGAGGTTATTAGAGCAACCCTTTGTTACAGTGTGGTGCAAGCCGTTCTCGATGGACTTCGCAGCAACAATCTAACAGACGCGCTGCAGAAGTTAGCCGCGTGGAGAGAAAACACGTGCGGCAATAAGAGATACCCCTCTTACTATAGGTAAATATAGAGTACTATTCAGTTTGATTTATTGTTAATTGATATGTTGTCTGGAAGATGTGTCTGGTGGTTCAGATCGAAAGATCCTTAACTACTTTTGGAAGTGCATTTACGAGAAGATAGTAAAAATAAAGTCTTTGGTGATGTATCTCCAACCAAGTCGCACGTTAACCTCTATAAAAGCCCCATCGGCGAATGCCTGAGTCTTTATATAAAATAATAATTCCGTTGTTAAATGTAAGAGAAAACGCTGTGACTACATCGATCTGGCTGGATTCATGCTTTTGGAGTATACTTATCAGCCCCTTCCTCTCCAACTTTCTCTCATGAGTATCCTGATCTGATCCATGTTTTGTTATACGCTTTGTGTGCTTATGAAGTTTGGGTTAAATTATTCGGATTGTTCTATTTTGTAATGATCTCAAACAAAAATATATTAAACCCAACATCGTTTAGTAGGCAGACAGATGGAGGTCTACTCTTCAAACCGACAACGATATTTAAGCGCGTATTTCCTCTAATTGGATCCGCTTGTAAAATAGATTCTTTTCGCACTCTTAATTATGACGCTTACAAGTCGTTGAAACCTAAATTCAAACACTCGTTTTTTGCGATTTAGAAAGAAATATATTTTACAGAAGATACGCATAAAAATATTATTATCAATATACAAGTAGGTAGACCAGTTTCCTCATCAAACATTAATAGGATCTCAAAGCAATAAGGACGAAAATATCGTCTCAATATTAAGACTAAACCAGTCCCCATAATTTCAACCAAAAAATCCAGCCATAAAGCGCTGCATCCCCCACAGAGACATCCTGTACCTCGCCATAGTGGCGCTGGGCGCAACATAGAGCTGGCGGCGCTGCACCGCGAGTACGCTCGAGCGCTACAAATATACATGAACTAAGCTAAAATACCATTGCAAATAGTACACCCTTATGTTAAGCAAAACATCCAGCTATAAAGCGCTACATCACCTTGCAGAGACATCCTGTACCTCGCCATAGTGGCGCTAGGCGCGCGCAACATAGAGCTGGGCGCGCTGCACCGCGAGTACGCGCGAGCGCTGCAGCGGCTAGAGAGCGCGCGGCCGCACGACGCGCCGCCGCAGCCCGCCGCGCACTGCTGCCGCCATTACTTCAAACCACTGCATCTTACTACTGATGAGTGAGGATTGTTGTATGCTAATGTAGTTATTTCCACGAATACTGGAAATTTTGAAGCAAAAGTGATGGTAAAATATGTTAAACAGGATGATGAATGAGATATTTATGTTTATAATTATTGGAAGTAAAATTTGAATACGATGGTAAAGAGTAATGTCCACAGTTATTCGAAATACACTACAAAAGTGATAGTTAGAATAATATGACTAATTTGACACCTTTCTCAGGAGAAAATATAGATCAGATGAATCCCCCTGTTTTCAGTCCATAAGGTCGCTTTAAACCACTGCATCTTACTACTGATGAGTGAGGAGTTATTATGGTGATGTAGTTGTGAACTTAACGATAAAGAGCATGGTACAATAGCTATACATACATATACTCACGACCCTAAATCCCAAAGAGGAGTAGCCAGAGCTTCAGAGCTAGAAACTCCTCAGCTACTTTTGGAAAGTTGACTGGTACAAGATGGTAGAAATAAAATATTTAACACATCGCCCAAAAATCATTTTAAAAACGTCCCATATTCTTAGTCGCCTTCTTTCACATTCTAAGCCGGCACTACACGGCAACATAGTTGTTGGAAATTACCTTAATAAAATATGGTAAAATTGTTATGTCCATAGTTATTCGAAATACACTTCAAAAGTAGTAGTAAAATATAATACGACTAATTTGACTTCTTGGGTAAGATTCTTAAACGTCTGAGCAATATTGATTATAGATATAAGTTCAATACAGGGTGTCCCAAGAAATACTGTCAAGCGGAACTAGGTTAGTAGGTAGGTATAAGCCAAGGTTTAACAAAAAAATCATATATCGAAAACTACAAAAAGTCGCGGAACATACATGGGGGTAATTCGGGTACCCCTAGGGGTATTCTGTCCTTGGACTTCCGCTTGACACTATTTCTTGGGACATCCTGTATATAGCGAAACGAACAAAACCTGTAAAACCTGAATGTGATCCAAATTGTTTATTACTATTTTACTAACACTTGGCCATCATTCATTACCAGGGTCCTTTTATTTGTTACAAATGACGTCAAAATAGAATGTTTAAATTAAGCTAACTGTACATTTTAACTTGAAACATATTAGATCTCTCACTATTACACGGGAGATAAATATTGAATTATACAAGTAAGTGCACTGTATTTGCATAGTGTCAGCTGTCTTAGACCATTCATTTGTAACAAAAATGCAGGGCCCCTGATATAATCTGCTCCGTGTTATAACGGCTTTCTCAAATAATTAACGATATATTCTTGTACTTTGCGCTGAACAAGTTTAAAATAAGATAAGTATAAGATAACAAAAGTCATACTACCGACATGTTATTCTTACTAAAACAAGAATTTCGACCTAAGTGAAGCTGTATAAAAAATTTTGAGGAACCAATAACTTATTTAAAGTACATATTTCCAAAAGTTTTTGAAAGCAAAGCAATTTTTTTTTTGATAATTTATTGAGATGAAATGTGGTACAGTGATTTCTGCGAAACGAATTACAATAGGTATTCTTATAATATTACTTTGAAAAATGTATTTGATCAGACCCATGGTCTACTATAAAAATATACACTGTGTAATAGATAGGAATACTTTTAGCAATGTCTATATAACGATTTAAAATATGGCTTAACGATTCTTAGTTTTTACTGCTTATCTAAATTTTCCAGCCTTTTACTGTACTGTCTAAAATATTTTTGTAAATAAAATAATTTGAAAAGACATGTAATGTTGTAAAATTAATGTAATACAATTAGACATTTTAAAATAGTCCAATTAACAATAATTGCCTGTTCACTATATTGGTGAATTTATATATATGACAATTGAACTAACACTAATATAAAAGTATCAAGACAGGAAATATAATTTGAATGTTTTTGTTCATGAAAACCTCATGTGGGGTTTATTACTAATAAATAAAGGAAAGGAAAGGTAGGGAACGCAAAACACTACTTAAAAGTGAAAAAGAAACAAAGGATAGAAGAATTTCGAGCTGGCAGCCATTGACGCGGGTTCGATTCCCGCCGTTGTCGAAATTTTTCTTTCCTTTATTTATTCTTTATTTACAGGAAATATACTCACTTCTCTTTTCGAAAACTCATTGCCGTCCTTATTAATACACCTATAATTCCAACCATTATATATAATAATGGGTCTTTCTTAATTCATAAGTATCTTGGCCTAACGAACCCATATGAAGTGATAACTAAAGAAATCATCCGAGATTATTCGTCCAACTTCTACTATTGAATCGGCACGATTTTTATTAAGGTGCTAATTGTTCTGACGAACACTTTTCAATTTCTAGATTTGGAAACCAAATCACATATTTCGTCACCCATTTGTAAGTGTGATTGACCCTTTATAAGGCGGAAGGTATGATCAAAAAATCATTGTTTTTCACTTCTATTTGAATGTAAGTATAGTTGAAATTACGGTGTCCAATATTAAACATAGCCTTAGAAAGGGTTAAAAGTGAATTGAAAGCATTGTACATAACGATTGTTGTATAGAATAGCAATTAGGCACTGTAATGGTTAACATGAAAACATTGTAGATTTATATTTCGTTGTATGTGACAAAGTTGGATTCGTAAACGAATGATTGCGTTATTTGTATATTTTGGTGTTGAAATTCAAAATATATTTCGCTGTGTCTTATGTAAACTGGTACCCAGTACTGACCAAGCAATATTTTTATAATGTTTAATTTTCAATTTATCTCAGTTTAGTATGCCATGAGCTTTTATTTGAACAATGTTCAATATAGCTGCCAAAATCGAAAGTATTCTTAGGTGTATCAAATTTCTACTGATAAATATCAGTATTATTTCAAAATATCACTTCACATATATGACTAGTATTACATTTTTAAACTGGTATCAGGTGAATGAATTACATATTTTATTAATTGTGGCTTTGTTTTTTTTTTATCGAATATAATAACTTTTTGTGGGATATTATGCAATGTTTTCACTTTTTTTTGCTAGGGCTTAGATGAAATGCTTTATTTTTTAGTTGACTATTTACAAACAATACTCATTATTCCAAAAACAGAAAGAACAACTTTTTGGCAGATAAAAACTAGCCCATTATCGTAAGTTTTGTATCCACTAGTGTCTCTTTCATTATTAGTTATAGAATTAATTAAATTTACTCCAGCATTACTTATAAGAGTATGTTATTAGCCCCATGTGATGATATAAGAGCCATAGTTTTGTTTCCTATAATGTACAATGGTGATTGTTGTGATGTATCCCAATATACAGTAGACAATAATGAATTCATATCACCATATATTTTATAGTAAGTTTTTATGAATTGTGTGTAAGGGGGTGACAGAAACAAATGTGCAGCATAGAAAGGATTTATTTATGGTTTTGTTAATCTTTTATTGTATTCTAGCTTGGTATCTTCACTCACTGTGGAAGTTCACAAAATATATAATTTTGTATTAAAATGCTATCGGCTTTACTTGTTTGTTTTATTTCATCCGATAGACTTGGTCATGCCTATAACCCTGTACAGGAACCTGCCGTCGTGATCATAGTAGCAATCGTTTACTTTGTATGTAGCTCCTTTTTTGTAGGCTTTCTTTGGTATTCGTATCCTCTCGGGGTATCTAGTCAACTCTATATCTGTTTGTATTGGATTGTATGGTACTAAATTATTTTCTGAACTAAGGTCAATGTCTGAGGTAACATAATCGGATTTAGCCATCTCTTTGCTATTTGTTACATAGTCTGCCAACATTTGGTCTGACGCATCCACTTCCTTGCCGCCGTCTAAACTGTGTTTAATGTTGTTTGCTAACTCATCGAGGGTTGTTAGTTTCTTATCTCGTCGATGAAATTGCGTTTGATTATTTTCATTGCTATCTGTATGCAAATGATCTTCTGAGGACTTTTGATCTTTTTGCTCTTTCTGTGCAAAACGTTCTATGATCTTCTGAAACTCTCCCATTTCTTGTTCTTTAGTGATATCAATTTGCAAAGATTCTCTCTTCAACGGTGGTATAGTTCTGTTGGCAAACTTGAGAAAATGTTGCCTCAGCTCTTCTGATATATTGAGAGTGTTCTGTTTTAGTTCCTTCCAGTTTCGCAAAGCTGATGCATCGTGGCGTGCTATGCGAGCCTCCGTAGACGGCTTCCAAGGATATTTGAGCAATTTCTGAAAGAAAAAAATCAAAATTATATGAAGCAAACTTTGTATTGTAAGTATTTGCATATTTCATTGGAGGAAAATTTAACAGCTTAACACCATGGGTTTCTTCCCCATCCAACATGAAGGCAATTCTGCTATCCAGAGACTAAAACGCAGTAATAGCAAAAAGATGATTCCGAGATAAATGCATTCAAAGTATTTTTTTTAAGTATATTCCTATTTCTAAAATGAAAAAACATTTATGAAAAAGTACTTTCTTTAGATTATCAGTTTGCATATTATAGGCCCATAACAATGACACAAATCGCTTTAACATATGAATAAATTTTAACCCCCTGTACTGCAATGAAAATATGGTGATTACCTTACTAAAATGCAGTTTAATAGTTTTGATCTATATTCGACGTGAAATGGACTGTGTTCTAGTATGTATTTGCGTTAATGTTGATAGAACATCGAATTAAATTAGAAAGCAGTATAAAGCTTCTGGAAGGCAGAATTGTACATGGACCTTACAGTCACCTAGTTGCCTGAACCTATGTCTGACCAGGCTTGAAGTAGCATGTTTAAGGTAGCCATATATACATACTTTTACTCTTGGCAAAAGTTGATGGGAGACAAGATGGTAGAAATAAACAATTGTTGGTGATTGGTCCAACTTGCTCCAACCAATTCCCCCCCCCCCAAAAAAAAACCACTTACAAATCACCATACCTTTGGTAGCCTCTTAAAACACCCGCAGGTAGAAAGGGGTAGTGACATTCTAAGCTGGCGCTAGACTGCAAGGCAGCCAATAAGCTACTTAGTGGATTGGATATTACTATTCTATGATTGAGTGAATCCTGTCAATTTAGAGGACTCAGCAGGTACTGGACTTGTTAATTAAACCCTTTTCCAATACTGATCTGTGCTTTTGGGGATTAAAATAGGTGGTCATGTCATCTTTTAAATTATGCCTGAAAATTACCCTAAACATAGGGAAACCTTGGAAAACCTGGTGTATATACACTTTTTAAATTGTACAAACAAGGTTTGTAGACATTAAATATGATAATAACACAGTTAACCTGGTGTTTAACCCTCAGTCAGAATTTTTAATCAGAAAACTCGATCTAAGGTAGCATTTCAATATCCTTGAACTTTATTGATCTTTACTTAAATAATGAGAAACTCAGCTATTGAGTTGCCAAATGCAGTTGATGCCAGTTTAAGGATATGCAACCTAAACAGTTTTCTGTAATGTAAAGATTTGGGATCAGCATGTAGGATGTTGTACTGAAAGTCAAGGGACAAAAAAAATAAAACTCTGAACAGAAAGTGGGTGAATGAAATAAACTGGTATTTGCCCCTGCCCATTTATTTGGTTATCTTCCTGCAGTGGGCAGACAAAATGAGTAGTAAATCAATGCATGATCTTACTTTAACTACAGCAGCGGTGACTGGAAAGCTTTCAGCAACACGTTCAGGAGTCCATTCGTCAGGATGTACCGTACAAAGGTGACGAATTTGTTCTTTTTCACTCCATGTCAGTAAGTTAGGCATATTTTCTTTGAAGTATTTATCCCTTACTATTTGATGACGAAGTTTATCTTTTCCTTTGAAAGATTCAAATAAATGTTCATTGTAGGTTATTCCTGCCTGCAAATAAATACTGGCTTAATGCAAAAGTATCAAGATGACAAGAAATATGACTTTAAGGTTAGGTTAAATGCTTACACTTGAGAAATCACTATCAGAACTTTCCACAAATTCTTCAACATCGTCGTCTTCAATTGCAATTTTTTCAGCCTTGAAGGCTTTTATCCTTTGGTCAAGTCCAGGATTAGCTATAACCTTACTTGGAGGACCTCTATTCCTTAAATTACGAACTATAATAAAGTCACTTATCCTGCAGAGTCGTTGCAAACTCAGCCCAAACATTTTAAATAAGCTTCTTTGATAAATTTAATTCAAAAATGAAATATTTGCACTATTAAATTTCCAATTTTCCAATCACAAATTTTCAATTGTTGAAAACAGACAGAACAGAATGAGAATGACAGTTACAGACAAATACGTCAATACCTTATTGATATTGAGATTTCAAGAGAAACTCACCATACTTTCCCGTTCCCCCGGTTTGATCCAGGCAGTGACTTTTTAATTACTAATTATTTTGAAAATTACAATATTTTAGATAGGTATTATTTAGGCAAAGTTGTTTAGCTTAAAGTCTTTTATCATACATACATACATATACTCACGGCTATAAATCCCTAGAAGGGGTAGCCAGAGCTAAGGAATTAAAAATTAGATAGCTATTAGAAATTCCTCAGCCACTTTTGGAAATTTGAGTGAGGAAAAGATAGTAAAAATAAAGGTTGTTGGTGATGGGTCTCCAACCGCATCGCCCAAAAATCCCTTAATAGCCCCATACCGTTAGTCGCCTCTTACGTACACCCACCGGAAGAAATGGGGTAGCGCTATTCTAAACAGACACTACACGGCAATGTCTTGACTACTTTAAAATTAGTTATATTATTGTTAGTTCATAGGTAACCTGCGGCTTACGGGTGGCCCAAGGGTCACCCTGCCGCACGTGATCAAAATATATTCTGCAGTTTTTAGTGTAAAATACATTTCGTAAAACTGCAATGTCACTTCGCTAAATGCAAACACCTTGAAAGACAAGAGTAAGTTTGTATCATGTCCGCTTAAAAAAAATTACATATATTATGTTTCTTGATATTAGTATTGCTTTGCTTACCTATATTTGCTACTACGAAGCCCTAGTTGGGCGAGTTGACTCGCATTTGGCCAAATTTATTTACGATATCGTTTTTCTCATCCGTGATATAATCTACCGTGATAGCCCAGTGGGTAGAACACTCGGTTATCGTGCAAACGACTAGTGTTCAAATCTCGGGTTGGGCCTACACCAATTTGTCTTTTCTAAAGACATATGTGTGGTTAATTTATCATGGTTGTTAACGGTGAGGGAAAACATCGTGAGGAAACCCACATGGCTGAGTTGTACTTAGTCATGTGACAGTGTATTCGTACAAAACGGCGATAGGCCTGCCCCCTATCACGTGAGTACACTGTCCATGCAAAACGTGGGTACTCTGAACACCAGGTGACAAAGTCACGTGATGTTCAGAAGTATTAGTACCTCTGCCAACCCCTTCGGGGATATTCGGCGTGAACGTTTAATAATAATAATAATATAATAATAATTCTTTATTGACAAGAAGTTCTTATATTACAAAAGTTTGATCTTAAGTGTAATTTCTTATTCTAGGGTAAGTGGTTTGTCCACCCCTGAACTAGGCAAAGCCTGTATCTCAGGGGAAGACGCTCTTCTTAAAGAAATACATTACATTATAACATTAAGAGCAATATACTTATTCATCACATACAATATGTCCGAAAATTGTTAGTCTCAGTTATGTACATAGGTACTTAAAGGGGAACAAGTAAATCGCATTCAATAGAGTCATAAATAGAGTTTACACTACATAGTATGGAAAAAGTAGGATAGTATATAAAACTTATGTGAGTTTATATTTGAGTACATGTATGTGTTTGTGTGTATAATTATATATAAAAGTCTAATCACCTATGAGATTTGTTCAATAACAGAGGTAATTTCAGATAAGTGATAATTAGTTTCTCTGAAGTAAATTCTCCGTTTGGTCATAGTCCAGCTGTTGTAACCAGTTCGTTATAATTTATGTTATGTTATGTTTTTCTCATACATGCGTTAAGTTTCTATTAGTTCCTTTTTTTCCATTAGATCAACTGCTGAGCCTATCCAGTAAGACTACCGGGAATAGCCGATTTTATGCGGACACAGCCAAAAGCTTACATACATACATATACTCACGGCTATAAATCCCTAAAAGGGGTAGCCAGAGCTAAGGGGCCGTTCAATTATTACGTAAGCACTATGGATGGGTGGGGGTCTTTGTAACGTCATCGTTAGTTATTTTACAACCAAAGTCGAACATGAAAAACGTGTGGTCTTTATCATGCTTCCGTCAAGTTATTACATCGTCACACCGAGAAAAATCATAATAAGTAAACACGGTTGTAAACGGTGAGGGAAAACATCATAAGTATACCCACATGGCTAAGTTATACTTGGTCTAATGACAGTATATTCATACAAAACGGCGATAGGCCTGCCCCCTATTCAGGGATACACGGCGTGAACGTTTGGGTTAAGTTGAGAACGAAAGTAGACATTCCAAAATCGGATGAAAGTGAACATACTTGCAGCACTGAGCAGCAATCCAATGTCATCCAAAACTTATAATCATGGATTTGAATTTTATATGTGTACCAAAATTTTAAAATAAGTTAGTTATGTTCGTAAGATTATAATATTCTTGTCTTTTACTCTACATTGAGTAAGGGACAAAAAATCTTGTATCAGTTTCTTGCATCAAACCTAATCTCTATCCTAAATCTTTTTCCCGGGGGAAGGGTAAATAGTTGTGACAAATCTGCTTACGTAATAATTGAACGGCCCCTAAGGAATTAGAAATTCTTCAGCCACTTTTGAAAAATTGAGTGGGGAAAAGATGGTAAACTAAAAGTTGTTGGTGATGATGGGTCCCCACCCGCATCGCCCAAAAATCCCTTAAAGCCCCAATACCATTAGTCGCCTCTCACATCCACCCATCGGTATAAACGGGTTAGTGCTATTCTAAGCTGACAATGCAAAAGCTTATAATGTTATAATTAAATAAAACAAATATTATATTAATAATTTATTACACTATAACGGACAATCGTATATATTGAGGTTTTTATCTTCGGACACCGAAACGATTTTATTACTTTCTGCGTTGAACTTCACCTCCCACACCTGCAAACATTATGCACTGTTAAAAATACACACTACAATACATATAATATATGTCTTATATATGCTTCATAAATGTATCATATTATGATACATTTATGAAGCTCGGATATTTTCGGTCTGATTAATAGTTATTTCACATTGTGTATAAATAACATAACATAAACGTTCACGCCGAATATCCCCGAAGGGGTTGGCAGAGGGACTAATACTTCTGAACATCACGTGACTTTGTCACCTGGTGTTCATAGTACCCACGTTTTGCATGGACAGAGTACTCACGTGATAGGGGGCAGGCCTATCGCCGTTTTGTACGAATACACTGTCACATGACTAAGTACAACTCAGCCATGTGTGTATAAATGTATGGATTAAATGAACTCACAAATATAGACTTGCTTTTGCTTTTCAAATCTATTTATGTTGAATATTACGCTGTTTTAGGGAATGCGAGCCGTGATTTAAAGTTAAGGTGATATAAATATATATTAGCAAAGGGCAAGTCATATTTACACGCTGCAAGTTAGAACAAAATGAATGATTGTAAGAAAAACCTACCACCACATTTACTCTCGTTTCTTGTAAATAAACGGTTTTTATTTTATGTATTTAAACATACATACATTCATATACTCACGCCTAAAATCCCTAGAAGGGGTAGCCAGAGCTAAGGAATTAGAAAATTCTCAGCCACTTTTGGTAAATTGAATGGGAAAAATATAAAAGTTATTTTTAAAGTTTTCAACATTTCATTTGTTGTGCCATGACACTACATACAACAGGGACATCACACTAATTCGCACTTGGAACATTTATGTGTCATCGTATGTGGATATCTTGTGATTTAAAACAGCCATCGTTTTTGCTTTTACCAAGCATTCTATGCCTTTATCTGATTCTCTCCATTTAAAATAAGTTTCTGTAAATGAGTTAAAAATTCATAAGTTATGATACTTATGATATAAATTCAATCGATTAGCCATGATATAATTTGCTTGTATAGCCATGATTTGGAACGCAACACATTTCCATGCATACATCCTTCACCAACCTAAACTATCTACCAAATCGACAATCACCTGATCACTATGCTCCTTGAACACATGTTGACACTGCATGGTATCTAAATCCCAGACCCGGACAGTCCGGTCAGCCGACCCGGACACGAATCTCTTCCCGTCCGGAGAGAACGCCACGGACAATACCCATGAGGCATGTCCGGATAGTGTGCCTGCTAGGTTCGCGTGGACTCTGGAATATTGTAACAATGAAGTAAATATATATCGTACACTTTGATATTAAATATTTACAAAAAGATATACAGTTCTGATATGAAGGAAAATTGGCGGTCTTATCACTAAAAGTGATCTCTTCCTGACAAACCTTGGAGAATAAGGTCAATAAACTTAAATACAGCTTGTTAGAAGTACAATAACATGGTAAAATTAGTTTATTTATTTATTATATAAGGATCATCAATACTGTTATACACATACACATACTGTTATACACATTTATATACACATATTATATAGTAAGTTGAAACAGTACAGTAAATAAGGCCAATAACAGTGATCCCAAGTTAAAACAAGAGACACACACAGTTAATTCAAAACAAAAAAATAAACTAAACTATCTAAATACAAAATGAATAACAACAGAAAAAGAAAAAAAATATATGTAAAATGCTAAACAATTGAGAAAAGAATAAAATTTAACAGTACTGATAATTGATTATACTTGAATGATAATGTGTGTGGTGTGTGTAATGTGTGTTATGATCTTATGATGTATGAGTGTATATGAGAATGTGAGTGTATGTATGTGAATGTGATTGTATTGATATACATAAACGTTATATAATAGTAAAACCTTATTTAAATAATAGGACATAGAAATGGTTGAATCTACCTAAACAACTATAGCGTCTAGAACCAAGCGTTTGAAAATAGACTTGCTATGTGTTTTGTAAAATAAATACAAACTAATTTAAATTGAAGTTTAAAAAATAATACATTTAAGAATTGTAAGAATACAACATATACTCACAGTTATCGATCCAGAGATGAGGATAGAATAAGTAATTACTCAGACAATTTTGGAAGTATTTTGGGGCGAAGATAGTATTAATAAAGTAACATTGGTGATGATACTTCATTAGTCTCCAACCACATCGCCCAACAACATCTTTAAAATCGCCAATCGCCATACCCTTTGTCGCCTCGTACGTAACACACAGGAAAATATAGGGTAGTGCTACCTAATCCGACACTACACATCTATACAAATAAAGATAAAACATAGTTAACAAATAAACATACATGCATATACTCACGGCTATAAATCCCTAGAAGCGGTTGCCAGAGTTAGGGAATTATAAATTCCTCAGCCACTTTTGGAAGTTACGTGGGAAAAGACGGTGAAATAAGGTTGTTGGTGATGGGTCTCCAACCGCATTGCCCAAAAGTTCCTTAAAAGCCCCAATACCGTTTTTTTTTTTTAAATTATTTATTCATTATAAAGAAAAAAAAAATACATTATACAATGATTATATCGTGGTCACTGAATCCTCTTCTAAGGTTTAATTGTGACCACCGTCCCCCACTCTTACATTGTAAATCACAGTTGATTGTATAACGTCTTAGTGACGTTCTCTATTTAAGAAACATTATTATAAATATAATTTACTTATAAATTTATATACAATGCTGACTGACCATCGTAACATGGCCCAATTTCACACGCCGCGGATGATACCCGCTGACGTTAGTCGCCTCTTACGTACACCTAGCGGAAGATATGAGGTAGTGCTATTCTAAGCCGATTAATTAACTATATCAGCCGTGTAGTGTCGGCTTAGATTAAAACTACCCCATTTCTTCCAGTGGGCGTACGTACGCGGCGACTAAGGGTATAGGGGCTTTTTACGTGATTTTTTGGCGATGTGGTTGGAGACCCGTTACCAAAAACATTTATTATTACCGTCTTTTCCCCAATCAACTTCCAAAAGTGGCTGAGGAATTTCTCATACCAAAGCTCTGGCTACCCCGTCAAGGGATTTATAGCCGTGAGTATATGTATGTATGTATTTTCACCACTCAAATTCCAAGAGCGGAATCTAATCCTGAAGCTCTTCAAACTCACTTTTTTGAATTTATTTCGTTGAGCATTTACAAATTCTAATCAGCCCGGCTAATACGAGCCGTGTTTAAACTAGTTATCGCGTGGCATAAGCAGCCATCTCTTACGC
Organism: Bedellia somnulentella; assembly: GCA_963576735.1. Classification (NCBI taxonomy): domain Eukaryota; kingdom Metazoa; phylum Arthropoda; class Insecta; order Lepidoptera; family Bedelliidae; genus Bedellia; species Bedellia somnulentella. The sequence goes on from OY755182.1 coordinate 17,767,550, forward strand.
ACTTACTTAGTACCGTAAACAGCCATCTCATTCTAACCGTTATCGCGTCGACATAAGAGCGCTCGTGCTTGCCCTTCTGGAACTAAAAACAAGTAGAAAAACGTCAACTCACACATCATATATCTTCATATGGCCATCGTCGGAGGCGGTGAGCAGCAGTTGCGAGTCCGGCGAGAAGCTGAGACTGCGGATGGGCATGGCGTGGCCTTCCAGCGTGTGCACCAGCTTGCCTTGCGCCACGTCGAAGATGTTGATGATGCCGTCTAGGGCGCCGCTCGCTATGTACTTACCGTCTGGACTCTAAATTTAATAAAATAGTTATATATACGGGAAGGGAAGCAAGAGATTGATGGATGTGAACGAAGCTAGAGAGGATTGTCAGTATCGTACGAAGTGGCGATCGATAGCCTCTGCCTACCCCAATGGGAATTAATGGCGTGTGTATATGTATGTATGTATGTATGGAAGCAAGAGAGGTTTGTCACGATCGTGCGAAGTGGCGATCGATAGTCTCTGATGGGTCTCCAACCGCATCGCCACAATACCAATTTAAAAGCCCCATACCCTTAGTCGCCTCTTACTACACCCGTGGGAAGAAAAGGGTAGTGACATTCTAAGCCGGCACTATACGGCAACAGTAATATATACAAATAGTAAATAAAATAGTTAAGTGTGAGTTAGACTCACACACTAAGGGAAACCGGTGTCTATTAAGTAATGAGCCACTGTTTTATGTAACAAATATTTTAATTATATTTCAATGTTACATCCTCAAGATTTAGTAAAACCATGTAGTCCGATCCAGGATACACTGCATGGTCACACCGTTCAGAGCGAAAATAACGATTTTTCAACTCATTCCGTTCACCAATCGGTCTCTCGTCCTCCAATCTCGTTCCTATGTTCGGTTCTTCATTCTTTTTAGGTGTGCTGCATTGGAAACACGTCTCGTCTCCGTAAAATAGAAATTGTTACAATCATACAGTTTCAGCTTTTCAGCTAGAAAATGCCAGTGTATAATGACTGTTCAAGTAAATATATGAATTGACAAGGACCTACCTCCGAAATACTATATATGTAAATTCATTTTTGATAGTTGGCGGCAAAAATGGCGGTGAGTAATATAATCATTTTATGTTGTTAAGCCCCTTAATGAGTTATTATACTTATACAGTTTTTTCTTCAATCCACCTTTTTAAGTGATGGTGCGATACTGCGCAGAAAGTGACATAATTCTAATTAACTTTATCAATGACCCACTTTTTAGTCTTATTAAAGTGATAATAAGTAATGTAATATTACCCAGAAGATTGAGGTAATGTATATCTAAAGTGGTTTTACCTACGCGATACAGCGTAGAAAGTGTCATGATCATGAATCATAAAAACAGTAAAGATGTTCAATATTAAATTTTCTTAAAGAGATAATAAGGAATATTAACCAGAACATTGATTGTCATAATGTATTTTCTTGAACTGGTTTTACAAGATATCCCACAAAAGGTGACATGATTAATATGTATAACCAACTACTAAAATTTCAAAACGTGATAAGGCGTTATACCAAAAGGATTTTTTTTTTAAATACTTTTCTTTTGTACGAGATACCTACTTCCCAGAAAGTAGCTTTATTCATTTCAGCATTATCATCAATCAGTACATAGTTACTACATGTATATTAAATAATACAATGTGCACCTACCGTACGTTGTCACAATGAATAATATTATACATCGACAACTTTTTAATCTTCTTAAAGAGGTAATACGAGTTGTTATCCAGAAGATCAATTGGCATGCGCCTTCCTAAAGTGGTTGTACGAGATACTTACCAGAAAGTATCTTTATTCATTTCAGCATTATCGTCATTCAGTACATAGTTACTTCATGTATATGAAATAATACGGTGTGCACCTACCGTACGTTATCACAATGAATAATATTATACATCGACAACTTTTTAATCTTCTTAAAGAGGTAATACGAGTTATTATCCAGAAGATCAATTGGCATGCGCTTTCCTAAAGTGGTTGTACGAGATACTTCCCAGAAAGTAGCTTTATTCATTTCAGCATTATCATCAATCAGTACATAGTTACTTCATGTATATGAAATAATACGGTGTGCACCTACCGTACGTTATCACAATGAATAATATTATACATCGACAACTTTTTAATCTTCTTAAAGAGGTAATACGAGATATTATCCAGAAGATCAATTGGCATGCGCTTTCCTAAAGTGGTTGTACGAGATACTTCCCAGAAAGTAGCTTTATTCATTTCAGCATTATCATCAATCAGTAAATAGTTACTACATGTATATTAAATAATACGGTGTGCACCGACCGTAAGTTTTTACTAAAAAAACGTTGAGTTGTCGGAAAATAATGTGTCATACGAACCAGTACGAATGACGTACCCAAGCAAGAAGAACCTAAAGGTCGAAACGGCCATAGTTCCCATCACTGACGAGTTCTCTGAACATTGGGGTTATATATCCCAGCAGGATTAACATGAAACAGTATGATGGTAAGTATATCGACAGGTACCTGATAATCTACTCAGTGAATTTCACTTGAGGTGCTGACTTTGCCGTAATAATAGTTTGGAAAAATCACAAACACAATATCAGCTTTGATTGCCTTTTGGCTCTTAGTTACATATCCAATAACCTTGTTATGGATAAATCAACATCATTATTTTGAATAATCACATGGTAATAATGTTTTTCATTATTACTCACAAACGAAAATTAAAATAGTTTTCATTATTACCCACATACAAAAGACGACGGACTATCTTGCTGTCTAATTATGATGCCCACATGGCATTACAAGACCGCCGCCGCAACTGTCCCCGCTCGCTACGGTTGTGCTTGTACCTGCCGTGATGAAGACCGTGATGGACATGTCGCGTCACTGCCGCCGCCGCCACCGCCGCCGGCCGCCACCTGCTAGACGCTCACAGGTACACTCAGTGTCGTCAAAATGCACCTAGGTGCTGATGATGCTGATGATCCATTCATATCTTTGTAAATTATGACGTCGTGGAAGGGTGTAAGATTATTTTTTTTTTCATAAAATTCATTATTACAACTAATTTTTGAAATTTTTGAGGGCCACGTACCAGAAACGTTTTATTCATGTGTTGTAAATGAAATATATGTATTATATACAAATATTCATATATGTGTGATTGAGATTGTAGATTAGTTCTTAAACCGAGAAATTCATTCAGAGATCATAAGGGAATCATCTCGAATAACACAATAGATTCAAAGGAATCTTACATTTTGTTTCTTTTAGCAATTGTACGTATGCCTTTACCAAAAGTAAAGAACACGAAAAAATGTAGTTTTCACAAACTTGATAAATTTTATCGTTTTCCTTCTAGACCATTACCTTTACCGTTTATCTTTACGAATGTCTCTGTTGGTATTTAGTAAATACAGGGCTCCAATAGCATAACTGACACAATTGAAACCTCTCCATCGCAAAACCACTTACGTGTTTGCAATTGCCAACATAAAAATTTGAATTTGTTACTTGTTCATATATTTCTACATATTTAAATAAATAATTTTCTAATATAAAAATTATATATAAAAAGCAGTTGGTCTTTGGAAGTTTTTACACTAAACTTTTATCATTACATTTTATCTGAATCGCCTTTTGCAGAACGTATTTATAACTGCTTATGGATCCGCATGCAAGGGCGGTCATTTTTATGTCTATGGTCTTTTCATGGTCATACGAGGTCAAAACGAACTGAAGATAGTTCCCTTTTATTGGGTTTGAATCTAGTTGGTTTTAGAAATATTACTATACAAAAGCATATCGCAGGTATGTAGCAGGGTAGGTATGAAATTCCCTTATATTTCTTACGTCAATAATTTACTTTTATTTAATTGGATAGTAATCGAGAGCATGCTATCGTTTTTTGTTTTGTATTATACATACAATCATATCTCACGCCATTGGTTCCCGTTTGGGTGTGCAGTGACTGTCGATCGCCGCTTTTAGCAACCAAACAATATTTTCGTAAACCTATGTATAACTAAAACACATATTCTGTCAAGGCGAGTCATAAATATACCTATTTACATCACAAGCAAAACATATTGTATAATATTTATACATATGTTATATTTAATTTTAATATAATAATATTCTTGATTGCAACATGATCTTCATGCTTATAATATTTTTTCATTCCATTTGTACCTTGAAACTGCAATTCTCAATGTTCCCTTTTTTGCACATTCGACATATATTAAATAAAGGTGTAGAAATACAGACTTTTTTTTTTTTGGCCTTAACAAATTCAAAGGCTCTCTCTTCTTTATTTATTTATAAAGTCAGAAAATATCTTTAAGAAAATCTTATAAACTTTAAAGATATTATAATAATGTCTATTACCAAAAGTCTAACAGAAAGAAAGCATTGTTAATTCTGTCTTGTTCTGATTATTTTTCTAGTCGAATTAGTTAAGCAGTTTCTACTGAAATCGTCTAAAATATTGTTAACTATGGTATGGTCATATATATATACATGTATATATGGTTGGCAATAGTAAGTGCTATTATACCTCTATAGGTATGGTGTATCAAATACAGAGTGCACTCATTAATAAGTTTTATGTCTTAAATTAATCAACCAACAACAGTTTGGCGACAAATTCAAATCAACTCTTGGTTTGGACTTATTCCTAAGCATATAAATATAATTGTATTTTAATCTCGGGAGTATAAGTAATTTATAAATATTATTCTTAAAAATAAATTTAAGAAAGCATTCTTATCTTCTTGTATAGATCTCAAGATATAGTTGCTACATGTATTTTAATTCTTCTTTCAAATACTTTGGCTACAAAGATTCATCTTTCTATTTTGAAAGAAATTTTCGTTAATCATTTTACATTTACAATGACATAAACACTTTTTGGCTGCGTACTGATCAGGGATGCCCATTGGTACTTTAAGAAAGCAAGTAGATAGACTGGCTAGTCGACCTGTTTGGTATAGCTTTATTTTTTATCATCCTATATGTGATAAACAAAATATGTATTTTGACTTTTGGTATTATACTAGTTTTAGTAGTAAATGACAGTTTTTAAATACTTTGAAATTTAATGGGAAATGGACTTTCACCAATACCTTTAATTGTAATAATTTTATTGTTTGCAATAATTTATTTAACCAAATACATATTATCATTTGCAACCAGAACTCTAAACATCTACATGGTTTTACTAAATCTTGAGGATGTAACATTGAAATATAATTTATGGTTAAAAGAACTTACCTAAGTGAATTTCTACCAAAATTATATGAAATGTTACATCCGAAGAGATTTAGTACCCACCCTAACCCAGAGAAAGGTGAACCTATCTAACCCTTCAGTTGCAAATTCACAGCTAAGATACCTCTAAAATAAATGAAGAACCGAACATAGGAACGAGATTGGAGGACGAGAGACCGATTGGTGAACGGAATGAGTTGAAAAATCGTTATTTTCGCTCTGAACGGTGTGACCATGCAGTGTATCCTGGATCGGACTACATGGTTTTACTAAATCTCTTCGGATGTAACATTTCATATAATTTTGGTAGAAATTCACTTAGGTAAGTTCTTTTAACCATAAAGTTTATCTGTGCTTTTGGGGTTTGAATTATACAACTAAATTGAACTACCTATAAATACATAAAAAACGCGCACAAAGGGGGAATCGTTGTTTATACAATAATAAATCACTGTATTATGTATCCAATATCTTAGTCTGAACTATTCCCTAAAATTAGCGCCATCTAGTGAATTATTTATTGTATTCAGTGTTTGTCCTTAGAGCGCCAAGCTTGCCTTGCGCCACGTCGAAGATGTTGATGATGCCGTCTTGGGCGCCGCCGCTCGCTATGTATTTGCCGTCTGGGCTCTTTAATTATAATTTACTTAGACAAAAAAACAAGCGTGGTGTAAAATTACCGTATGACACATAATCAGTATAAGTTGTAACAGCGATTGGTTCCAGATGCACCCGGATTAGGGCCTAGAATCTCAATAAAAACATACGTATAAAAAAGGGGTAATTTTGTATTTTTGGAAGTGTATTGCGGAATATATGGTTAAATAAAGGTTTTTGGTGATGGGTCTCAGCCACACCGCCTAACTCCTACGAAACCAATGTTAATTGGACACGTCAACTATCTACGAATATTATAATATACATACATACATATACTCACGCCATTAGTTCCCATTGGGGTAGGCAGAGACTATTGATCGCCACTTCGTACGATCCTGACAAACCTCTCTAGCTTATAATATGTATCTTAAAATCTTACAAGACAAGGCTATCGAAATAATAACTTATATTTTACCCTTCATTATAAAACTATACATACATACATACATATACTCACGGCTATAATTCCCTAGAAGGGGTAGCCAGAGCCAAGGAATTCAAAATTCCTCAGCCACTTTTGGAATGTTGAGTGGGGAAAAGGTGGTAAAATAAAGGTTTTTGGTGATGGGTTTCCAACCGCATCGCCCAAAAATCCAATAAAAAGCCCCAATACCCTTAGTCGCCTCTTACGACACCGGTGGGTAGAAAGGGGTAGCGACATTCTAAGCCGGCACTACACGGCTGACTATATATAATAAAACTATATATATGTCTTATTCAAAGGTCAATATGCAGTCTCTTTGCGGAATGACTGGTGTATCTTAGATTTGACCAAAGCTTTCAGGCTGATCCCAAAATAAATTTCAAGTTCCGCCTTTGACTAGAGAATCTTTGGTTAAACTTAGGAGTTCTCAACTTACTGACTTAAACAACGAAAGTAAAATAATCTGGTTCGGAACTGCCTAGTCGATCCTCAGAAGCGACTCGCAGATTCAGTAAAAAATCTTTAGTCACAGTGAAATTGGTTTACTTTGTGTTATGTTATTTGCCATATATAGTTTTATTATGACAACCGTGATAGCCCAGTGGGTAGAACACTTGGTTATCGTGCAAGCGACTAGTGTTCGAATCCTGGGTCGGGCCTACACCAATTTGTCTTTTCTAAAGACATATGTGTGGTTAATTTATCATGGTTGTTAACGGTGAGGGAAAACATCGTGAGGAAACCCACATGGCTGAGTTGTACTTAGTCATGTGACAGTGTATTCGTACAAAAACGGCGATAGGCCTGCCCCCTATCACGTGAGTACACTGTCCATGCAAAACGTGGGTACTCTGAACACCAGGTGACAAAGTCACGTGATGTTCAGAAGTATAATATATTAGTACCTCTGCCAACCCCTTCGGGGATATTCGGCGTGAAAGTTTATGTTATGTTATATGTTACGTTATGTTATTTCCGTGTAGTGCCGGGTTAGAATGTCGCTACCCCTTTCTACCCACGGGTGTCGTAAGAGGCGACTAAGGGTATTGGGGCTTTTTATTGGATTTTTGGGCGATGCGGTTGGAGACCCATCACCAAAAACCTTTATTTTACCGCCTTTTCCCCACTCAACTTCCAAAAGTGGCTGAGGAATGTATAATTCCTTGGCTCTGGTTACCCCTTCTAGGGAATTATAGCCGTGAGTATATGTATGTATGTATGTTTGTGTTATGTTTAGCAAATATCATTTTATTGATTTGAGGGTTGTCATATTTTGCTTCTCCACTTAAACTTAAAGCTGGCTTAAATCCGTTTTTTTAAAAAATGAATATGATAAATATTGTCTATGGTCCTGGTTTTTGATACATAGAATAATACACCAAATTATCAAACACGCGAAAACATGGTTAAAAGCTTCAAATTCAAGATCAAAACTGGCTTTTACGTTGTTATCTGTACCTTTAAATGTTGGATTTCAAAGTTAATTTCACACCATACTAAAGCAAATACCAACTTACATATGCAACACTAAGTGTAAACTTCCCCCGAGTATCCAAAACCTGTTCTTGCTTAGCGCTCTCCACCCCAAACATGAGTATCTTCCCAGAGTTACTTCCCGATATGACATGCTTCCCGTCTGGTGAGAAGTCTAAGGTCCACACGTCTGTTGGGGTGGTTTCCATGGTGTTCAGTTTGTCTCCGGACGCGAGGTCCCATAGGATTAACGAGGAGTCTTGTGAACTGCTTGCTAAAGCTGAAATAAATAGTAGATGGAATCATTAACACATAATTTATGCTTGCAAATAAGTCTCCAAACAATTAAGACTTTGAAGGACCAAGTAATTACGAGGGCTGCTATTTATGTATCCGGAATAAAAAAAAGAAACAAACATATATCAATTAATATGGTTTTATTGCTTCTCAAAATATTCGCCGCTCAGATCTATACACTTTTGCATGCGTTGAAACCAATTTTCATAGCACTTTTTCCACTCAGACTGAGGTATCTCCAAAACGTGCATTTTGAACGCATCGACTGCCTCTTCGCGGCTCGAAAAACGTTGACCACGTAATTTTTTCTTCACATTTGGAAATAAATAAAAATCATTGGGTGCCAAATCAGGGCTGTACGGCGGATGACCTGTCAATTCGATCTTTTGAGCTTCTAAAAACTGAGTTGTGACGGCCGACCTGTGACAGCTAGCATTGTCGTGATGCAGAATGATTCTACGTTGTCGGTTAGTCTTTCTTATTTGTTCAAAGACTTCCGGCAAACAAATGGTCGTATACCACTCCGAATTAACAGTTTTACGATTCTCTAAAGGCACTGTAGCTACATGGCCATTTATACCAAAAAAACAAGCGACCATTTGCTTCAATGTGCTTTTTGCACGAATAACTTTTGTTGGGTTCGGCTCATCTTGGAACACCCACACCGTGGACTGCTGCTTAGTTTCGGGGTCGTAAGCGTAGATCCAAGATTCGTCACCTGTGTAGATATTATAAACAGCTTTTGACGCACCACGGTTGTATTTTTTTAACATTTCTTTGCACCAATCGACACGAGCCTGTTTTTGATCAATACTCAAGTTGTGCGGAATCCAACGGGAGCAAATTTTTTTTACAGCTAAATGTTCATGAAGTATCTTATGTATGCTCGTCATACTAATGCCCAGAGATGCCTCTATCTCACGATATGTAACATGACGATCTTGAGTTATTAGTTCCCGGACAGCATCGATGTTTTGAGGTACAACGACCGTTTTAGGGCGACCTTCTTTAATTTCATCAGTAAGCTTAGATCGTCCACGATTAAACTCGCTAAACCAGTGATACACAGTGGTCTTTGAGGGTGCTTCATCCCCAAAAGTCGAAGTAAGCTGATCGATGCACTGTTTTTGAGTTAGACCACGCCGAAAATCGTAAAAAATCATGGCACGAAAATGTTCACGAGTTAAATCCATGGTGGTGAAGACACGCAATTTTCAAAATGACGCTACGATGTGAAAACAATTGACAGTCACATAAAAATAAATGTATTCTAAAGCTAAAGAGTTCTATTTTTAAATGATGTAATTACTTTTTAAATTATTGTTCTGTAAGTGGCCAGTTCCGGATACATAAATAGCAGCCCTCGTAACAAAAAAATTAGCCTAAGTGATTGGATCAAAGCACCATTTACCCCACAACTTAATGATCTCGACAAATGGATTATCGGGAGATGTTTCATATTGAGAGATAGTTTAAAAGTATTCCATTGCTCAAATTGGTGAGGTTGCGAAACTAATTGATATTTTCGGGTGTTCTTTGACTGACTTCACCAAATGCTCATTTCATTCATATTCATATTCATTTATTGCTTCATGTGGTATACATAGGTGGTAAAATTTATAGAAGTAGCCGTAACATGAGCCCTGCAAGGGCACTGCAATGTCTTAAAATAATTAACAAAAGAACATTTAAATTTAAACATTATTTATGTTACAATGCGAACTAGTTGCTTTTATTAATGTAAAAAAAGGATCATTTTTACTATATTGCATAATATTGTATTGTTAACTTGTAAATTATAAAATGTGTAATTTAGTTGCATTAGGTGACACTACCTGTAAAAACTATATTTCATGACAAATAAATAAATTATGACAATACATAATCAGTCATTCATGGGAATGTCAACGAATGTGTGCATATTACACTATGGTAAAATTATGTAACGATTCGCCCCTTTAAATGGCAGCATATATTACTATGAATACCTAGTGTGGTACGATACAATCTGCATTATCACACCACTTAGGTGCCATCTAATCATTTAGTCATCTCATCACATGATTACTATATAAACTAGTTAATTAAAATTATGTAAATGAAGGTCAAGAGGTTTGCCAGGATCTTGCAAAGTAGCAAACGATTGTCTCTGCTTACCCCAAAGGGAAGTAATCGCGTGAGTAAATGTATGTACATTTTATATTATGGTCTTAATGATAAGATCACCGCCCTTTGTACTTCATTGTAAAGTTTTGTTTGTATTATGTTTTTAGATGTGCAATAAAGAAGATTTCCATTTTAAATTTTAAATCAAAAGATAACCTACTTTTCCCATCAGGGCTAACCACGACGGACACAACACCGAGCGAGTGACCTTCCAAATTATGTACCAACTCCAGTTTCCCATTGTCGAGCTGCCACACCTTCACCAGGTCATCCATACCGCCCGTGATTATGTAGTCGTCGTATTCAACTGATACATCTCTGTAAAAAAGAGAAAAGTTATCCATATGTAAGTTGGATTATCGATGATAGGTTTTTAGTAGTGTAATTAAAAGCAAAAATACCCTTATTGAGATGTCTAAGGAATACTGTTTTATTACTAATAAATAAAGAATGACACACATGAGCTGAGATGATTTTCATGAACAAAAAGATTTAAAATACTGTTTTATGTTTTTTTAATTACTTAAATACATACATACATATACTCTTGGCTATAAATCCGTAGATGGGGTAGCCAGAGCTAAGGAATTAGAAATTCCTCAGCCACTTTTGGACAGTTCAGAGGGGAAAAGATGTTAAAATAAAGGTTGTTGGTGATGGGTCTCCAGCCTCATCGCCCAGAAATCCCTTAAAAGCCCCAATACCGTTAGTCGCCTCTTACATTCACCCACCAGAAGAAATGGGGTAGTGCTGTTCTAAGCCGACACTACACAGTTTTTTTATTTATTTATTATAATTGTAAAAATGTAGTTGATTTTATCACTTTGTAAGCTTCTATAATTTAAAGTATTTGGTTTAAGAAATAATGTTTATGAAACTTTTACTTGATTTATAATTACCAGTCTATAGACATAGCAAAAACATTGTATGATGAAAAATATTTTTTATAACTTGTTTTACAGATTATCCCACTGACAAAGAGATGTAAAGCTGAATTTATTATAGCCCTATTATTTGTTTGCCATTGATATTAAAATGATATAAACATAAGGGTGGTTAAAAGTACACTTTTTTATTTTCCTGCTTCGACAAGCATTTTTTTGTTTCTTATTACATTAATTATCCTAGCCCAAAACCAAAGAGGGTACTTGGATTTGACTGCCAACCTCCATTAGTGGAGAGGCACTGGAAGAAGAAGAAGATTACATTAATTCAAATATTTGCAAAATTAAAATGTAAATCGATTTATATTTAGAAGTCGCTGTGATTTGAAATAATAAATAATAAATAATTTTTCCATTCTTTTTAATGAAACAAAAAAGAAGCCACATCATTAATCGCAATGTTAATTATCGGCTAATCAGTAGTATATAGGTTATGTTTACAACTTACTGTTCTGCTGGTTCTTCTGGGTTTTCGGCATCATTTTCTGTAGGTTTTGGCTTTTCACGAGCAGTCCTACTCCAGTCACAACACCAAATCGAGTCTTCGTGTGCATTTTCTTTCTTCAAATTTAAATAATACTAGAAAAGTATACACAAAACATTAATTTGATTGTTATTGTAGCCGTTATAAGATACAGAAATATATTTTATCATATTTTACCAAGGTAGATATTGACATTTTCTCTTTCTTAACGCACTATGGCTTTTCTTATACTGTTTAAATAAAACTGATACTTAAGCATAGAAAATTATTTAATTAAATAATATGAGTTTATTAAGGATTGTTGTCATTTATTATTGACATTTTATTAATTTGGATAATAGACTTGCAACACCTAAACAAAATACTGCCAGAGTCGTAAAGTGGTTATATACTCTTTGATCGCAAGCTTAAAATGTAATGAAACAGCGTGGTTCCAGTTTAAATATTTGCAAGATTTTGCGTAGCTTCAAAACTTTTAGTACATATAGCTATTGCTGATAATTTCTTTTTTTTTGACCTAGGTAGGTGCTTTGTAATAATCATCTTTATACTTTATTTTTGTGTCATTGGCACAGAAAATAGTTACCACAAAAGTAAGTTGCCGGAAATAAAAAAAACTGTAATATTTCGATTTGCGCCGCGGCTGATTCGACCGAAAAAAAATATGAGAATCTTCTTTTGGCGGGAAGATCAGCTGTGATGTCAAGTTGACGTTTCCGCCAATGTTTGGCTATTGACACCGAAGATTGACGTGGCTGGATGGATGGATATGAAATTAATGGATTGTTTTATAGTATTTTATTCAGTTTTTCGCTTATATTTAATTGACTCCAATATGGGATGATAATAATGTTGTGTTGGGAGAATTATTAGAATACTTTAGATTAGGTTGCAAAACAAAGAGTATAAAAAAGAAACCGTTTATTGTAAAGTAAAATTAAATTTGAAGCTCCTTAGTTTATTTCCTAATTGTGCTTTGTTTTATACTTTTAGTAAGGCTTTGAGTCATTCGTAAGTTTACATAGATTTTCGGTTGGCTCAAAAGATTAAGAAACCAGGGCCGTAAAATCATTAATTATATTATCTGTGCCATTATATAAAAAAAGACTTTTGGTGAAAATAGCCTCGGCCCCAATTGTAATCTGTGATTGTATTGCGCCGCGGCTGATTCGACCGAAAATATATGAGAATCTTCTTTTGGCGGGAAGATCAGCTGTGATGTTTAGTTGACATTTCCGCCAATGTTTGGCTATTGACACCGAATATTGACGTGGATGGATGGATGGATAGGAAATTAATGGATTGTTTTATAGTATTTTATTCAGCTTTACATACATACATACATATACTCACGGCTATAAATCCACTTTTGGAAGTTGATTGGGGAAAAGATAGTAATAATAAATGTTTTTGGTGACGGGTCTGCAACCACATCGCCGAAAAATCACTTAAAAACCCCCTATACCCTTAGTCGCCTCTTATGATCACCCACGGGCAACACTGGGGTAGTGTTATTCTAAGCCGACACTACACAGCAATTAACAACTATTCAGCTTTCTCGTTTATATTTTATAGACTCCAATGTGGGCTGATAATATTGTTGTGTTGTGAGCTGTTGTAGTTGGGCCATACCGAAAATTATTGGAATACTTTAGCTTAGGTTGCAAAACAAAGAGTATCAAAAAGAAACCGTTTACTATGAACTAAAATTCAATTTAAAGCTCCTGGAAATAAAGCTTCTTAGTTTTGTTGCTTAATGTGATTTGTTTAATACTTTTAGTAAGGGTTTGAGTCATTCTCAATTGAACTTAGATTTTCGGTTGGCTCAAAAGATCGAGAAACCAGGGCCGTATAAACATTATTTATATTATCTGTGCCATATATAAAAAAAGAATTTCGGTGAAAATAGCCTCGGCCTTCGATTTGTGTTGTTGTTTTTTTTGGTGATAAAAAATACAGAAAATGCAATATTGCATTGCATTATCAAATAAATTTTAGGAAAGGTTGAGAATAAAAAGAAAGTAAAACAGATTATTACTTGAACGATATTCTTTAAATTGTTTGAAAAATCCAATATTTTTCTGAAGATTCGGTTTAAGAGCTAGTGCAATGGTAATAAACTTAAGGCTTGCTCATATAAAATTGCCGCTGTTAAGCATTAATTATTATACTCGATAATTGCCTATTGTTACAGTACTCTATATTGACGAAGAAAGAGAATGCCCATGAAGATCCTATATATTGCTGCACCTGGACAAAGACTCAAGCTACTGAAACGTATGATACCTCTATGATCGTATTAAACTCAACTTATGTTAAGTTCAAGTTTAAGCCTTTAATCCCCGAAGGGATCGTAGAGGTACTAAATATTTGTGAACATCATGTGTCTAATTTTGTCACCTGGTGTTCAGTATACCCATGTTTTTCATGGACAGTCTGTCCACATGATAGGAGTCTGCCTATCGCAGGTTTTGTACAAATACATTGGCACATAACTAAATACAACCCAGCAAGATGGGTTGATATTGTGGTTTTTACTCACAATGTTTTCCCTTTCTGTTAACAAACCTTAATAAATTAATCACACTTTCAACTTATGAAAAGACAGTAAGGTGTATGGCTATTTTAGAATTCAATTAGAGTAATATTTTTATTACCAATATGTAAGAGCTATTCAATGATGAATACATGCAGGTTAAACAACAACTGAGAAGCTACATATTTGTGTTGGTCACCCTTTGCAATATCAAACCATTCTGTGTTTTACTGTATGAAGTAGTGAATGCTCTACTTTTAAAAGTGCAGACAAACGATTTACTTTAACAACCCAACCTAACCCATCATATGAAAAGTACTTTAGATCAAACTTCAGCTCATATACTTCAAATCAACTTTTTGTAGATTGAGTCCTTTCTGCTTAACTATATCCAGTTACCATCTCATCGAAAGAGATTAAGTTAGGGTTTCATATTATATGGAATAATTTAGACTTAGTAACCATTTTGTGTAAAGTTGCAGAACTTTGTTCAAGATCCTATCTAAAAAAATAATTCAGTAACAGTACCTGTTTAATTAACTTTCTAATTGATTACTTTAAGTGCTAACTATGTCTAAAGTGGGTTACCTAACCAGCTAAATACTTTATCAGCTCCTACTTGCTATATTCCACTGTTAAAAATGATAAATATTTAATTGTACTTATTATTTAATTTAATCATCTGAAGTAATTACAGCTTTTCTTTTGTCCATTAACAATTTTTTCAATAATAAATACTTTATAATGTTTATTAAAAAACTATTTCAGTGATATTTCAGTGATATTGGTGATAGGCCTGCCCCATATCACGTGAGTACACTGTCCATGCAAAACATGGGTACTCTGAACGCCAGGTGACAATGTCACGTGATGTTCAGAAGTATTAGTACCTCTGCCAACCCCTTCGGGGATATTCGGCGTGAACGTTTATGTTATGCTTATGTTATGTATTTCAGTGAGTCTGCAAAAGAGTTCATAGTGACAGGAGGCAATGATGCACTAGTGAAAGTGTGGAGTTACAACAATAACCAAATACAGCTACTGCACTCCCTGGCCGGCCATCATCTGGGAATAGTCTCTGTTGCTGTTAGCCCTGATGGATTTAGTATGTATGGTGTATAAATAACACAAACACAGGGGAATTACTTTGAATATAACTTGACATGATTTTTGCTTATTTGAAATGGTAGATGATCTTAGAACATATAAACACTTTGTTTGCATTTATATCACTTTTTAAGCTTTATTATTGCTTATTTATTCATAATTTAAAATATATTGGAATGGAAAATGCAATGGTGGTCATTTCATAGTTTTTTTTTGTTTTTTGGATTATCGTTTGCTGTTCCAAAGTGAGTTTTCTCACATTACAAAAAAGGAGAGATACAAAATAACAGTCCATCAATTGCAGAGAATGTTACATACATACATATACTCACGCCATTAGTTCCCATTGGGGTAGACAGAGACTATCGATCGCCACTTTGTACGATCCTGACAAACCTCTCTAGCTTAGTCACTACACTAGCGCGTCACACAACATCCATCAATCTTTTCATACATGCTCTTTTATTCTTTTTCTATTCTTAGAATGGTAACAAAAGTAAATATGTGAGAATTAAAAAATATATTCTTTCATTAAAAGTAAGCATACAATCTGTCTTCTACCCCTAGAAAATTCACATAACAACTACTCATGGAATAAAACACTCATCAATTCATCATCACATTCCAGCATTAGCAAGCAGTTCCTTAGATTGCTCAATAATAATATGGGACCTGATATCGGGCCAGAGAATCCACAACATAGATACAAGCCCAACAGATGTTTGGCTCATAGCAATGTCTCCTGACGGAACCTCCCTAGTCACGGGATCTCAGACCGGCAAAGTGGTCATATATGATTTGGAGACTGGAAAGATGGCTAGAAGTCTCGATACGAGAAGCACATTTATACTGTCTGTGGCATGGGTATGTATATACTTGAGAGCATCTTGATTTTTACTACTTGATTCAAACAACTGAGCTGCAAAACTATACTCTCATAAAACTGATATGATTTATAAAAAAGTATTAGACCGGTTCCTGTTTAAATAATATCCTGTAAGGTGGGGTGAAGTTTGTCGAAGGTTGAGGTTATATTTACTTCACTAAAACAGTTTAAAAATGTTCCATTTGAAGGATCAACCCCATAATGCTTCCCTTATTTTATGCTGTATGCCTTTTTTATTTATGAAAATAATTTTAAAACATTTTAGGTATTGAAAATAGGGGATCGTTTGAGGTAGAAACTTTGAAATGGTCATCCCGAAAATCAAATACTATTTTTGGCGATTGCACTTATTCTACTTCCATAGTTTATTATTAACAAAAAATTGATCCAAATATGTTTTGTATATGTCGTAGGATGATTTGATGTTTAGGTTTTTTGCAAAAAACCTAGGGATTTTGCAAAAATCGGGATAATTAGACAACGGTTATAATATTTTCTAATCTTACTAGGATTTTTGCAAAAAAACTAGTTGGTTTAGTATGACTCCGAAACGAAATGTCAGTTTTTATGAATACTGTACACTGATTGGTCGATTGCAGTTCCCTCATAAACACGTCATCTCTGATTGGTTGTTAATTAAGACGTACTTACTTCATTGTCCCTACCTACATTAAATTTGATTGTTATTTTAAATTTTAGTTACAAAAAGTTCCTAAGTATAAAAAATAGTATTGTCGTTTCCCTTTATAACTCTAGCTATAATACCTCAATACTACAATTTAATACGTACTTACTTTATTGTTCCTACCTATATTGAAGACGTCCGAGGCCGAGTAGATAGGTGACTAGCTTTTCGGTCTGGAGGTTGCGGGTTTGATTCCCGTTGAGAGCAACATTTATGTGATGAGCATAATTATATGTATTATATTATATTAAATATATCGCTGAGTTGAGTAGTTTGGGGTAACTTGATCTGTGTATAACTTGTCCGAACGTGATTGTAATTTTACTCCAACAAAAGAGTAATTAAAATTATTTAATTCCTAGTATCAAATAAGTATTGTCATTTCTTACCCTTTATAACTCTAGCTATAATATCTCAATACCACAATGACGAACCAATCAGAATAAGTGTAGGCGAGCAATCAGAAATCAGCCAATCAGCATTAAAGAATTACAATTTTACTAAACCAACTAGTTTTTTTGCAAAAAACCTAGTAAGATTAGAAAATATTATAACCGTTGTCTAATTATCCGGATTTTTGCAAAATCCCTAGGTTTTTTGCAAAAAACCTAAACATCAAATCATCCTACGACATATATAACATACAACTATTCAAAATAGATTGATCCACTGATCACGACTATTCTATATTAAGCTTAGGAATATACTGTGGGTAAATTATGATCTACAATCGACCGATTTCTGAATTGAGTATTCTCGCTGAGAACAACTTAAGTATCATTCTGTCGCATTGAAATCTTTACAACTGAATGAGACAAAACGATACTTAAGTCGTTCTCAGCTTGAATACTCAATTCAGAAATCGGGCGAATGAAAATAATAATGCTTTCTATAATTTTAGAGTGCAACAAACAAACACATAGCATGTGGCTCCGTAGATGGTGTGTTGAGTATATTCGACGTGGTTCAAGGAAAACTATTGCACATGGTGGATGCCCACAAGTCTACCATTAGAAATGTACATTTCTCTGCCAACTCACAAATGATACTGACATCAGGGGACGATAGACTGATAAAGATTTTTGATGCGTAAGTATTAATATACTTACGTATTCCTAATGGAACATTTTTTAATTGCCAATGGTGATGAGTCTACAGCTACATCACCTATATAATATGTTGCTTTTAAAAGCAACTTTTAATTAGCTGCTAGGCGACATCGCATCGCACTGTTTCGCCGTTTTGTATTCAAGCCCTAAAGCAAGAAAGAAGTTAAGTATTCATTCCTCTTGTAGTGAAACAAAAGAACAACATTTAAACAAAATGTTAAAAAAATGTTGCCGTGTAGTGTCGGCTTAGAATAACACTACCCCATTTCTACCCGTGGGTGATCGTAAGAGGCGACTAAGGGTATAGGGGCTATTTAAGTGATTTTTGGGCGATGTGGTTGGAGACCCGTCACCAAAAACATTTATTATTACCATCTTTTCCCCAATCAACTTCCAAAAGTGGCTTAGGAATTTCTCATTCCAAAGATCTGGCTACCCCGTTAAGGGATTTACAGCCGTGAGTATATGTATGTATGTTAAAAAAAACACAAATCAACATTTATGCAAAATAAAACTTATTTGAATTAATTACATATTATAAATAAGCGGAACTATGGGTAAAAAAAATTATATTGTACTTACGATTGTCATACCTTGGCTAAATGATAAAAATCTCCTAACCCATGTTTACTCTCTTATTTAGCGCAAGTGGCAGTCTCCAATCTACATTATCAGGCCACGACTCCTGGGTGTTCGATGCGAGATTCTCCCCCAACGGTAAAATAATAGTGTCTGCAGGAGCCGACCAGAAAGTCAATTTTTACACCAGTGAGGGAAAGTTGTTGCATACAGCCTCTGAACATAGTGACGATGTAAGTTAAGGTTTTATATAGATGAAGTATTATATAGCTATAGTTTAAAAGTTGAGTGTCAGAAGTGGGATGAAAGAGCATGTATGAAAACATTTGAGTTTGTTAGGATCATGCAAAGTGACAAAAAGCTTTATTTTCTTACATACATACAAATACTCACGGCTATAAATCTCTAGAAGGGGTAGCCAGAACTTCGAAACAAAAAATTCCTCAGCCACTCTTGAAAATTGAGTGGAGAAAAGATTTTAATGTAAATATTGATGGATGTAAACGAAGCTAGAGAGGTTTGCCAGGATCGTACCAAGTGGCGATCAATAGTCTCTGCCTATCCCAATGGGAAATAATGGCGTAAGTATTATAGTAAATATTATGAGTCTCTTACCGCACTACCAACAATCACTTAAAAATCCCCAAATAACCTAAGTCGCCTTTTACGAACACCCACGGGTAGAAATGGGGTTGTGCTATTTTTAACCGACACTTCACAGTTCTCAGTTTTATCTTCTTACCAAATTGCAAATGAATGGTGTGAGAATAAGTAAGCCGTAGTCTAAGCGTAAACCGCTGAGCTTTATTAATTAAATATTAAATAGGGTTACATACTGTATATCCGAAACTTTTAAACCCGAATATTATTTTACCGAAAACTATTCGACTTTTCTTTAATTGCCATAATATTGTTTCACCGAAATTTCAAATACCATATTCTTACATTCCAGATTATCGATTGACTTATTTTTCTTTAATATCATTATGATTAACCACTAGAACGGATTCCCACAGAATCAAAAAACAGATATACCTTAATTCCGCAATATTGCTTTTCCGAATAATCACTATTCCAAAAAAACATTTTTCATACATTTGTAATACAGATGTATTGAATGATACCTACTGCTATGAATAATTTTGCAGGCATATTTTATGTAAGTAGTATACCCCGCCCCCCGTCCCCTATATGTAACAAGCATGCAAGCAAGCTGCAAGCAAGCAAGTATGCATATAGGCATGCATCAGGCATTTAGGTGCTCGCTCGTTTTATACATAATCTAACCTAACCTAACTAAATGTAACCTAACTTTTCTTTGTCTGCAGGGGGCTTTCGGCCCCCGACCCCCCAAGCAGGGCACTGCACCCCCCCGACATGAAACCAAGCGTGCAAACAAGCAAGCAAGTATACATACAAACAGGCATGCATCCGCGTTTTATTTAGGGCCGGCGCTCACTGCTGGCATGGCATGGCAAAGGATTTCGGTAAAGATACAGCATTTTTAATCTTATTGCAATGCATATAGAATTCATTTTGACACAACGATGCCGAGGGAGGCCGCGGTAGGACAGAACGTCGGCATCGTTGTGTCAAAATGAAGTAAAATGAATTCTATACTCATGGTAATAAGATTAAAAATGCTATATCTTTACCGAAATCCTTTGCCATGCCATGCCATGCCATGCCGGCAGTCAGCGCTGGCCCTTATACAATTTTTCTAACATAAATAATATCTAGTTAAAGAGATTTACGATTTATAAGACTATAGATAAAGTTACTTCGGTCTTTTAAACCTTTGGAATAATGAGATTATAGTAAAAGATATAGTTGGTAAAAGCAAACAATTCATTTTAATAATCTGGTTTTAGTTTGTCTGGGAAGTGATAAATGTATTTATGTACTAATGAAGTTGTGGAAAATAAAGCATCTGTGATACGTAAATTCTGTGAACCGTTTTCTGAGTGTTGAAATTCGGATTTAAAATATTCGAATATTCGAAATGTTACCATTAAATAGGCTAAGGAAACTGTTACCGAGGTATTAGGGGACGTATTTAAATCATACATAAATCATAAAACATATAGCAACCGTGATAGCCCAGCGGGTAGAACACTCGGTTATCGTGCTAACGACTAGTGTTCAAATCCTGGGTCGGGCCTACACCAATTTGTCTTTTCTAAAGACATATGTGTGGTTAATTTATCATGGTTGTTAACGGTGAGGGAAAAAATCGTGAGGAAACCCACATGGCTGAGTTGTACTTAGTCATGTGACAGTGTATTCGTACAAAACGGCGATAGGCCTGCCCCCTATCACGTGAGGACACTGTCCATGCAAAACGTGGGTACTCTGAACACCAGGTGACAAAGTCACGTGATGTTCAGAAGTATTAGTACCTCTGCCAACCCCTTCGGGGATATTCGGCGTGAACGTTCATGTATTATGTATATGTTATGTTATATTTAAATCAAAAAGAGGATGTATTTAAAAAGGCTGGCGGGAGTCCGAAGTATGAAGAATAAAAGGGTGTGTATGAAAATGATGAATGTAAACATGTATTGATGAATGTAAACGAGGCTCGGGAGGCTTGCTAGGAATTTTACAAAGTGGTTATCTGCATAGTAATTATGTGTAATTACCTAAAAGTCTTGTTTTCGAGAAGTTCTGAGGAGGTTGAAAAGATATATAAAAAATAAATTATTTAATTCTTTTTCAGGTGACCTCAATATGCTTTAATCATGACGGAAGAAAAGTATTATCTGTATCGAATGACAAATCCATTCATATATACGAATGTCCCTTAGGAAAATAAGAATATATTAATTAAATATCTCAATCATGTCTTTTAATATAACCCTGACTACTTGTTTTGGGAATTAAACTAACAAGACTACTTTAAGAACCCTATACATACATAAACTCACGGCTATAAATCCCTAAAAGAGGTAGCCAGAGCTGAGAAATTAGAAATTTCTCAGCCACTTTTGGAAGTTGAGTGGGGAAAAAATGGTAGAATAAAGGTTATTGGTGATGGGTGATGGTTAAAATCCCTTAAAAAGCCCCAATACCGTTAGTCGCCTCTTACGTACACTAACCGGAAGAAATGGGGTAGTGCTATTCTAAGCCGACACTACACAGCTACCCACCCTATAGTCCCGAATATAAATCCCATAATGTGATAGGCATAGATTCTGATATGGAAGTCATTTCAAGAAGTCGAATTAGAACATTTTTGTAGAAAACATTTATTATACAATCTTTTCCCCACTTAACTTCCAAAAGGGGCTAAAGAATTTTCTGATTCTGAAGCTTTGGCTACCCCTTTTAGGGATTTATAGCCGTGAGTATATGTATGTATGTTAAAATCTAAGTCGCCTCTTATGACACCCGCGGGCAGAAATAGGTAAGTGCTATTTAAAGTCAACACTATAGCATCTTTCTATTGCTAGATTTCACAATACAGCCCCAACAAAACTACTGGACATAAAATTAAATTAAGTATGTTGGTTCTTAGAGAAACGTAGGAGAAAAAGATTTAAAGTAATTCCTACAGAGAGAGAAAAATGTTAATATGGCAAACACTAACTACCTTCAGGCGTACGAGGGGCATGCCAAAAGAAACTAGATACTCAAAAATTATAAAATTTATTCTTTATTACAAATATCGATCTTTTCAAAGACTTCAGTCGCTTGTCACACCAAGCTCATATTACTGTTGGAGCACAAACTGTCACATACCATTCGGAGTTCGCCGTTCTTTCATTCTCTAGCACAACAGTAGCAATATGACCCGTTTTGCAGAAAAACGAGGCGACCATTTGTTTCTGTGTGCTTCGTGCACGGCGACATTTCGTTGGAGTTGGCTCGTCTTCAAAGCACCATACAGTTGACTGTCGCTTTGATCATAGTTATATAGCCATGTTTCGTCACCATGATATAGGTTTTTTTTCTCGCCTCCGTTGAATTTATCTATCATGAATAGGCACCAATCCACCCGACGGTCTTTCTGCTCATCGGTTAGTTTGTGCGGCACCCATCTCGAACAACGTTTACGGAGAGAAAGGTGGTCGTGAATTATCGTTTGGATTGCTGCTGATCCAATTCCTAGTTCTCGCTCTAGCTCTACATATGTAATTCGTCGGTTTTCGCGAATAAGTTTTTCCACTGCACGAACGTTTTCTTGCGTGACCGCGGTTGGCGGCCGTCCTGTCTTCGCTTCATCTTCGAGACATCCCCGTCCTCTTTTAAATTCAGCAAACCAATTAAATACTGTTGCTCGGGAACAAGCAGACTCACCAAAAGTAGAAGCCAAAAGTTCAAAACTTTCTTAAGGCTTTAAACCTTTTTTAAAGTCATAATAAATCATAGCGCGAAAATCACGTCGACTGAGCTCACTGACCTCCATTATACTATATAAGTACGCTGGACTAACGATACGTATCAAAATGACAGCTATTTACTGTGCCAATTTGAAGCGCCCCCAATGAAGGATCGAGGAACTAAATACGACGAAAACTGCAAAATGGCCAGTGTTTTTTTTACCATAAAGCATAATATATCTATGGTTTTTAGAAACAATTATAAATCAATAGTGCTGTAAAGTTTCGTTTCGAAAAAACTTCTTAGCCTTTCCTTTAAGCAGAAACATTTTATCGATATATTTTATCTTCCTGTCCCATCTCTTTTATTAGTTCCTTGTTCCTTCACTGCTGCCGTAAGCGCCAAAATGGCGAAAATCAAATCGCCTCACTGTCACCCGGCCTATAATTAGTCCAGCGTACTTATATAGTATATGGAGGTCAGTGACTGAGCTCCATTGTTGCAAGTGAATTCCCGCCAGAGTCTCGGAAAAATGATGTTCATTCATATAAAAAATAACTAAAAGAAATGTGTTCTACTATATATTCAAATATGTCAATAAAAACCAGCCTATAAGATGGTGTATAGCTTGCCCGTGTCAATTAAATGAGAAAAGAGTATCTAGTTTCTTTTGGCATGCCCCTCGTATAATGCTGGTAATAATCCCCACATGAGGTTTTCATGAACAAAAACATTCTAATTGTATAATGCTGATGTTCAGATATTGTATTTTTGGGCAATGTTAGAGAGCGTTAAAGAATTCCAGTAAATTTTAACGCCATCGGAAACGAACGAAATAATTTGCTAGAATTAAACATACATACATCATATACTCACGGCTATAAATCCCTTAACTGGGTAGCCAGAGCTTTGGAATGTGAAATTCCTCAGCCACTTTTGGAAGTTGATTGGGGAAAAGATGGTAATAATAAATGATTTTGGTGACGGGTCTCCAACCACATCGCTCAAAAATCACTTAAAAAGCCCCTAGACCCTTAGTCGCCTCTTACGATCACCCACGGTTAGAAATGGGGTAGTGTTATTCTAAGCCGACACTACACGGTAATAATTAAACTAGCTAGAATTAAACACGTGGAAATTATAATTTTAATATGGAACAACAATTAATGTTTTTTCTATAACAATTGAACCATCTTCATGTGGTGTAAAAGATAATATTTTAAAAAGATAGAAAAAAAAATTTTGATGGTTCGAGTACGTCGAGGGGATAGATGATTGTAAATTGGTGATATATATATGTAAGGTGATGTATATAGAGGCAACGTGGACTGTAATGTGAGGATGACCACCGAGGAAACGTTTAGATCAAATAGAGAATGAACTCTGAAGTGAATCTCGAGTTTGCTAGGATCATACACAGCTGTGTACAGTGACGATCCATAGTCTCTGCTTACCCCAATGGAAATTATGATGGCGTGACGTAAGTATATATTCATACAGTTACTTTAAATGTGTAAAGCGTTTATGTGATGATAGTTAAATATTATAGGGAAAAGTCGTTGGTTTTAGCATTTTGAACTTTAGGCTTGTTTTTTTAAAAGACTTTATAAAATTAAATTGCTAGTGGATTGCCTCAGCTTTGCATGCGTGGTGTTATCTTTTAATTATCTCAGGTTTCTTTAATCTGCTTACCCCAAATAAATTTGGCGTTACGATATATATCCCATAGCACTCTTGAATAGTGTAGCTACCGGAATTTTGAAGAATTTCCACATACATAACATACATATACGTTCACGCCAAATATCCCCGAAAGGGTTGGCAGAGGTACTTATACTTTTGAACATCACGTGACTATGTCACCTGGTGTTGAGAGTACCCACGTTTTGCATGGACAGTGTGCTCACGTGATGGGGGCAGGTGTATCACCGTTTTGTAGAAAAACTGTCACATGACTAAGTACAACTCAGCCATGTGGGTTTCCTCACGATGTTTTCCCTCACCGTTAACAACCAAGATAAATTTAACACACATGTGTCTTTAGAAAAGACAAATGGGTCTAGGCCCGACCCGGGATTGGAACACTACCCATTGAGCTATCAAGTCGTCAAGAATTTCCACCTTTTTATAATATTTGTATCTCAGCCCGGCCAGTACGAGTGGTGTTTAAACTAGTTATCGCGTGGGATAAAGCAGCCATCTCTTACGCACTTACTTAGTATCGTATACTGCTATCTTATTCTAACCGTTATCGTGTCGATAAAATAGCGCTCGTGCTTGCTCTTCTGTAGATCCTATATATCTATATATTTTTTTTAATATTTATATAACCCTACCCTTTCAGAATAGATGATTCAAGATTATTAATTCAAAATCAATGAGCATAAAACTCTTCCGGAAACAAAAAGGTTAGGTAGAAAAAACCCCGCCGCTTCAGCTCTCAATTTAAATGTAAAGTTGATTTCCCGGCGGGCCGCCTATAATTCTACTCAAATTAAAAACACGGTTTTATTGCGAACCGATTTATTTCCGATTTATGGGATGTAAGTATGATGGTACTGGTTTAGAGCTGATGGGGTTTGTGCAATTTAAATGATAGAGAAAAAAATAAGAAGATATTATGCTAATTTAAGAATAATGGGTACTAAACTCATATTTTAAAGACTCAATCGTTCACGGCGTTTTATGCATTAATATGAAAATCAATCGTTGGGTCAAAATTAAAAAAATGTATTTCATCTCTATGAAGCTTCCCGTGATAATAGTCCTTTTTTTAATTTTTTTTATTTAATTTTATTACAGAAATCTCAGCAACATTTTGATAAGTGAGCATTCAATCTTAAATCAGAGTTAGTCAGAGTCAGACAACTCAAGCTTAGGTGTTCGTGTAGGTGACATGAAATTTAAAATATTACTCTTTCTTAATTTTAAAATTATTGTTTCTTTGTCTTGGACATTATTTATATGTGTATTATGTAATATTAAATATATCGTTCAGATAGTATCTCACACACAACACAAGTTTTACTTAGATTGCGGCTAACTTGATCAGTGTGTAATATATTATGTCCGTATGTTTATTTTAAAGTGAATGTGGTCTGGCTAGGTTGGAAACGCATTACCAAGGCTCGTTTATTAGACCATCTACATACACATACTCACGGTAATAAAGCGCAGAGAGGGTTAGCTAGAGCCATATAATTAGATCTTCCTCAGCAATTTTTGGAGGATTGTAAGATAAATGTTGTTAATGATGGTTTTTCAGCAGTACCAAATATCCCTTCCATAGCCCCAAGACCCTAAACCCTAAATTGTTTCTTACTACAACCGCGGAAAAAAATGTTTAGTGCTATTCTATGCCGACACTATACATCCAAGCCAACCAAACTAATACGTGCTATTATTTTAGATCCTGAATTTGCACTTCCATCCTACTGTCATCCATGCAACACACACAAAACGTAATCCTCCATATATAATAGTGTAGTAGCCGCCTTACATGCAAATACGCCATACTCGAAATAACATAGTGGACAAAGCAAGATATTCTAGATAATAGCGCGATATTTGGCGGACGGACGGACGTATCGGTGACGTAATCACGACGGATAGTTCAATGTGATGAAATCACTATGCGACGCTATGAATTATTCAGGTGAGGTGTCTCCCGGCACCACCCACTACCCCACAATATGGGGAGCATATGGTCCTTGTACAATGCTTGAAAATATATTTGGTTACAATTGTTATCTCGAATATTAGTCTCTCTGCTTGGCCTTAGCTTAGTGTTAGCGTTGAATATAACTTTCCTAGAAGTATGGTTATGAAAGATTATCGAAAGAATACATACATACATACATATACTCACGGCTTTAATTCCCTAGAAGGGGTAGCCAGAGCTAAGGAATTATGAATTCCTCCTGAATAAAGGTTTTTGGTGATGAGTCTCCAACCGCATCGCCCAAAAATCCAATAAAAAGCCCCAATACCCTTAGACGCCATAGAAATAATGTATTATTTAACATTATTTTTAGGATATTAAGAGAATAACGCTAAGATTGTCTTCATTTTCTAACATACATACTCACGGCCATATATCTCAAAAGGGGTAGCCAGAGATTCAAACCCTTAAACTCCTTAGCCACATTTGGAAATCGATAGGGGAGAAGATAGTCGAAATAATGTACAGTAGGTGATGTGTTTCCTACCACATTACCCAAAAACCACTTTAAAAAGCCCCATGCCCTTAGTCGTCTCTTACGACACCCGTGGGTAGAAAGGGGTAGTGACATTCTAAGCACTAAATGGCAATTTTTAAAGGCATACAATTTTGCAGTTTATTAAATAAATAACGAAAAAAATAACTCTATTTATTTAAGGTCGTAAAATATCATTAGAGATCAAGAATTCTGGAAATTGTTTGCAATCTCAAACATTTTGATTGATTACCGAACTATAGGCCGCCACTTTTTGCATTGTGGCAAAATATAAATATTATTTCGAGAGAAGTGGTAAAATTTTAAAAACCTTATTTAACACATGCTCTTATAGAAGTCTAGTTGCATTACTTACTATTGGCAAATGGGCATGGCCGTTTTTTGCACTTTGAAATGTAAAAGGCCTCTTATTCAGTTTGTTTTTTGTATTTGGTATTGGATATTGTGTATTGTATAGTCTGCCCCTATAGTGATAGACTAGTACGTACATTGCTAAATGCGAAATATGATTGACATTAATGGTAAATTTCCAGTTTCTAAACTTATATTTCAAAGGAATTATAGCACTGAACACCGTTTTGAAGTTAGTTTGAAGTAGGTAGGCACCAGCAAACTCAGAACAAACAGTACTCCATAAAATAAATTTTATGTATGAAAGATAGGAAGAACCTTTAGTAGCCTTTTACCGCTTATTGCCCGTGGTCCCTCTCGTAGTCCCTTTTTGAAAATCTATGGCCCGTGGTCCCTTTTTATGTATTAGCCGACCAAAATGAAAGTCATGAAATATTTTTTGATAATAAACAGTGTTTTTACACATATTGTAGAACAGTTTGATAGTTCAAATATTTTCATCGTACTAAAAACATAAAGAGGTAAAAAGACTTAGATTTTTTCCACAAAATGTATGAAAAACTACAAATCAAATGTACTAGGAACCCATAGAGTAAAAGTATATTAGTAAAGAACCAGTCTCCTTAATATTTCTTCAATCCTAGTTTCATAAAATATTTTTAACAAGCAGCGAGTACATAAATAAATCAAATTATACTTTTAGGGTTTTCGCGCATCCACCAACCCTATGTTTTCCAAGTTAGTTTTCTTGAATGTTTTTAATGTTTTTGTTGGTAGTTCAAAGTATATTTACTCCCAATTTAAATTATTGCGTCCCCCGTTTAAAAAAAAATAAGGTGTAAGTCTACATAAATCTTTCCTTATCTACTACGCTACGCTACTACGAAATTCTTACAGGGTCGGACTAGCACTTGCCTAATTTTTATTTCGTATAGATTTGAATTGCGCTTAAGATACATAGCAATCTTGCTATGGCGTATTGGGAAAGATTTCCCAGGACGCTTGTAATGCTAAATCCAACACTTATTACAAATATACAGTATCATTTTATTTATCTGTATATACAGTTCTATTACTCTATGCGCTTATTGCCCGTGGTCCCTCTCGTAGTCCCTTTTTGAAAATCTATGGCCCGTGGTCCCTTTTTATGTATTAGCCGACCAAAATGAAAGTCATGAAATATTTTTTGATAATAAACAGTGTTTTTACACATATTGTAGAACAGTTTGATAGTTCAAATATTTTCATCGTACTAAAAACATAAAGAGGTAAAAAGACTTAGATTTTTTCCACAAAATGTATGAAAAACTACAAATCAAATGTACTAGGAACCCATAGAGTAAAAGTATATTAGTAAAGAACCAGTCTCCTTAATATTTCTTCAATCCTAGTTTCATAAAATATTTTTAACAAGCAGCGAGTACATAAATAAATCAAATTATACTTTTAGGGTTTTCGCGCATCCACCAACCCTATGTTTTCCAAGTTAGTTTTCTTGAATGTTTTTAATGTTTTTGTTGGTAGTTCAAAGTATATTTACTCCCAATTTAAATTATTGCGTCCCCCGTTTAAAAAAAAATAAGGTGTAAGTCTACATAAATCTTTCCTTATCTACTACGCTACGCTACTACGAAATTCTTACAGGGTCGGACTAGCACTTGCCTAATTTTTATTTCGTATAGATTTGAATTGCGCTTAAGATACATAGCAATCTTGCTATGGCGTATTGGGAAAGATTTCCCAGGACGCTTGTAATGCTAAATCCAACACTTATTACAAATATACAGTATCATTTTATTTATCTGTATATACAGTTCTATTACTCTATGGACCAAATTCTACGTTTTTGGATTGTTGACTAAATCAAGCAGGGCGAAGTCCGTAGAGTTTCTGATGTCCTGGTAATTTTTTGAAAAATAATAACTAACTTGTTGAAAAATTCCAAGTTTATGATTCTGCAAGTTTTTACAACTACACAAAAAATATTATCTAATTTTAATATTTCATGTCATCCTGTTATCCTAGTATATTTATGAGGCAAACTATTTTTGTGTACCAGGGCAGTATAGAACAGTAACTTGTTTTTTGTATCTAATACAAATCAATGTGAAATCCCAGCACTAGCTAAGGTACGGTTTAGGACCTACCGTACCTTATAAGGTATGGACGAAGGTACGGTAGGTCTGCACCGTGTTTTATCATATCTACTGTCTCCGTCTTTATCAGACGTTATCCTAGCCTCAATTGGTTTGTAATTCAACTATGTTCTTGCGATGGTATCCTCGTATTATTTTAAAAATACAAATAAAGCAGTTTTTCAGATATAGCACACATTTTAGAACTGCGAATAAAACTTTTGTATTACATACCACTCTATGAAAACCTTGCTACTATGAAACCCACCCCTGGTGAGCATTATTTGCACTTAGTCATTTTCTATAATTATGTTATTTCTTGTAGTAGGGATTTAAGCTTGATATTGGCGAAATTATTGTGGCGAACAAGAACATATAATAAAATAAGAATAATCTAATTGAAGCATGATTGACTTACACATTTGTCTTTATAGGTCCCTAGTACTTTTTTGAAGTTTGCATATATATTTTATAAAAAATTTCTAAGTTTTTTTACCTCCTTATGATTTTGGTATGCTGAAAATGTTTGAACCATGTTTGAACCTATCAATGCATACAATAATAATATTTTGAATATATATCCGTCTCTTTCTGCTCTTATATAAAAGGTTCACGCATCTAATTTTAGTTGGATTATATTGATAAAGGGACTACGGGTAGAAGAATTTCAAAAAGGGACTACGAGAGGGACCACGGGCAATAAGCCGCCTTTTACGACACCCATGAGTAGAAACGAGTTACTGCTATTCTAGGAAACACTTTTATGTGATAGTATTTGAAGAAACAAGAGAACACGAGAATTATACATCAAGAGATTCTGAACACACTGCAGATTGAATCTGGAAGCCATTCACGAGATTGTGCAAGTGCATCTTCACGTGGAGGAGGAGGATCACGCTGGTTGCCGCACAACATCACCGATTCTTCAAAATATGCTTGCGTAGAATGGTATCATGGTATGATAATCTTTCTCAAAATAAAACTTTCATATCAATATTCAACCAAATAATTTAATAAGCTATTTAACATCTATAACAATTCAAATAGGGCTATTAATTTAGTGGTGGTAGGTGGCGTACGGCGATGAGAAGGTGACGTGTCCGAGAGACTCAGTATAGAGTTTGGCAGCTGGGGCGGCGTATTCGACCTTGGCGACTGGAGCAGCGTGGTAGACTGGGGCGGCGTGGTAGACTGGGGCGGCGTGTACTACTGGGGCGGAGTAGGCGATCTTGGCAACTGGGGCGGCGTGGTAAACAGGGGCAGTGTAAACAAGCTTGGATTGTTGAGCAGCGTGTACTACTGGGGCGGAGTGCACGATCTTGGCAACTGGGGCGGTGTAGGCAACCTTGGCAACGGGAGCGTATGCGAGCTTGGCGGGCGCCTCAGTGGGGTGTCCCTCGTAAGAGACTTGCGCGTTGAAACCGGAGTGTTTGTCAGCGGAGTAGTGCACGACGCGACGCACTCCGTCGGGCTGCACCAGCGAGTAGGAGCCCTCCAGCTTGTCACCTTGGCGGCTCTCGTGTTGCTGCTTCACGTCGCCGGAGTGCTGGTCGTGCACCGAGTATGAGAACTCGTAGTGCGCCGGGGCAGAGGCTTCGTGCTGCTCCGGCGACAGCGGGATGCCGGCGCATGCGCCGACCAGGCACAGGAGTGTCACGAACTGAAATATCAGAAAGAAGTTAGAAATTCTATCTCAAGACTTACACCAATAGTAAATTAAAAGACAACGTATAATTTGTATAAAAATACAACAAATGTGAAGTGATTTGTTTGTCAGGATAAAAAATATGCATTTTTGTGTCTTAAGTAATTCTGGGGTAAAATATGAGTGCAATTTTACAGAGCGTAAAAACATATTATGACGGATGAGATGGTATCTCTTTAAAGTAGCTGAATTGTATAAATATTTGAATATGTTTTTTATAAATTGAATATATTTTTTCGTTTGTTATTCAAGTAAATGATTGATAATTCAGAATTGCCATTCATAAGGAACTTGATTATCTGAGTTGCTTCGACCCCAGTCTAATTAGTCCGCCGCGATCCCGAATAAAATGGTAAAGTGTCGATCAACACGCACAACCGAATATAAGTAAATGCACTTACTTTAGCTGCCATGTCGTCGGTAAGTATGTGAACGAATGTGCTCTTGTTCCGCCGTGATATGTTTATATAGCAGCAGCGCAGCGTGGCGTTGGGCCGCGAACTTGTGTTGGGAAATACTTTCTGCTGTCTTCGGAGACATTGAGATTTTTGATTAGCCTACGCGCGGGCGTGGTTTTACTTTAGTTAATTTTTACCAAATTATTTTATTATTTGTTCGGGCCCTTGCTGAGATACTACTTTAAGGGTGGCTAAAAGCTTGTGGTCAACATTTTTATATTGGTATGAACGAAATTGACCGCTGGATTATCCATAATGACTGAAGAGTTAAAAGCTCTTCATTAATATATGATTTGTAAGTTGCTGCATAGAACTAACAAAGACGCTTCTGTTAACATCACATTCAGAGTAGCTAGAAGTTTTGGCTCGATATCTGACTTGTTTTTCATATTTTTAAGTTAATCTCCATACTTTTCACATGAACAGAACGGTTAAAAGCTCTTAAATTATACTATTGATGTCGATACTGGTTTTGACAATGGTTGCATAGTACTATCTAAGACAGTTCTATCGATACCAAATTCAAGATGGCTAGAAGCTTTGGCTCTACGCATCATGGTGTCTTCCTGTCGTCCTGTATTGTAATGCTTATATTCTTTGTAGCGACGCGCTATCAGTACACAATGACGCGCACTACATAGAAA
Source organism: Bedellia somnulentella (assembly GCA_963576735.1). NCBI lineage: Eukaryota > Metazoa > Arthropoda > Insecta > Lepidoptera > Bedelliidae > Bedellia > Bedellia somnulentella. The sequence goes on from OY755182.1 coordinate 17,800,033, forward strand.
CGCTGACAGTGCAAGAAGAATCACATTCCACAACAACACGCAACCAAGCGATATACGTCACACGCGTCATCAAGATTCGCCATACAAATCGTACATCGCGCAATCGAAGTTTCTAAAATGTTTACTATGTATACAAGTTCCAACTTAATACAGTTGGACCGCGGTCCCCGGGCATACCACCGCCTGGCGGAAGATCTTCCCTTTTCCTCCACATTGGTGACCACCGACTACAGAACACGATGGCGTCCTTCTAAGCACAAGGAGTCATTTGGATTGGCCAGACAAGTACGAGCAGCAAAAGGATATCAAAGGACAGCAGACAAAAAAGCGCTTCGAATCCACGGCTCAAGAGACACGACTCGCAGCTAGGCAGCAATGGGACACGCAACAGGGCACCCACACCGTGGCTGTTGGAGTCAGCAATGAGGTTCCGGCACACATGGCCGTCGAGCATACACACACTGGCACGAAGATATTTATTTATTTATTTATTTATTTATTTTTCTTCGGAAAACTTACAGCCTAATATCTTAATAGCTAAAACAAAATATATAACTTAATGCCAATTACAAGTTTTCACATATTACTATCTAAATGGATAAATATATACAATAATAAATCACAATAAAGCATTTTGCGCACAGTAAACGTAAAACAAATTTAACATCACCGTGGTAAACAAAAGTAAAAAATGGACAAAGCAGCAAAACATAACAAAAACATATATCTTAAATTACATTGCATAAAACAAATTAACTTTCAAAGAACTGATTCACCAGAGCCGATCTTATAGAATGTGCACTAGAACTATATATGTCAACATCTAAGTCAATATTGTTTATGCTATGCGTAGATCTAATAACAAAAGAGTTTTTTCTATAATTAGTGTTAACTTTGGGTTCGACCAGTGGTGTATGTTTTCTAGTATTCCTGGTTGGAGCACTGATTTTAAATTTAGAGAGAAGTTCACTGCAATCAGTAAGACCATTTAACAGTTTAATTACGTACGAGATATCCGTAATCTGACGCCGAGCTGTTAAGGGCAAAAAGTGGAAGTGCTTGCATCTGTCTCTGTAATTTGAAGATTTTATATGGGCCTTATAATCCCGATACCGCATGAATTTCTTCTGAATACCTTCTAAACGATCAATATATACCTCATATTGAGGGTTCCACACTTCTGAGGCATATTCAAGTAGAGGGCGAACAAAAGAGCAGTACAAAATTTTCACAGTTTTAATATTTTTGAATACATATGATGATCGGATAATAAAGCCAAGTGCTCTATAAGCTCTCTTGACGATATCATCAATATGTTTATCAAATATAAGTTTGTCGTCATGAATTACCCCTAAATCCCTGGTCTCGGTAACTCTTGTCAGTGGTACACTTTTTAATTTGTACTCGCCATCAACTTTAGTCTTTTTCCGTGAAAATGAGATAAAAAAGCATTTAGATACATTTAAATAGAGCTTGCTATTCATACAATAACATTCAAAATTATCTAAATCAGCTTGTAGAAGATTAGCGTCATGGGATGAATTTATACATCTCATTATTTTCATGTCATCTGCATAAAGAACAATTTTAGAGTTGAGAAAACATTTTCCGATCTCCGTGATGAAAATGATAAATAGCAGAGGCCCCAAAAGTGAGCCCTGAGGGACACCGGATGGAATTGGCAGCCAATGTGACATGTAGCCATTAACTACAACTGCTTGGGACCGATTACAAACGTATGAGGTGAACCAGCGTAACAGGTCACCGTGTATGCCAGCCTCAGCCAACCTTCTTATAAGAATGGGATGATGTATACGGTCAAAACATTTCTTATAATCGGTATATATGCAGTCGACCTGGTTACCCGTATCCATATTGGCACTAATATATTCATTGGTGACGATTAGGTTTGAGACCGTTGACCGATGACGCAAGAAACCGTGCTGCTCTTCACTAAAATTATTTTTTAGGGCACTATATACTTGATCGTATACCAATCTCTCGAAAACCTTTGCGAAAAGGCACAGTTTAGATATTGGCCTATAGTTTTCAACTCTACTGTGATCTCCACTTTTGTGTACCGGGGTAATAAATGCCGACTTCCATATGCTAGGGATATGACCCTCCGAGAGAGATCGTTTAAATAATATTAAGAGAGGGGTAGTGAGCGCCCCAGCACAATTAACAATAAATAGAGGCGGTATTAGGTCTGGCCCCCCAGCTTTACTGAGATCTAAGCTCCTTAATAGTTTCTCTACCACTACTGGGTTAATATTAACCCTCGGCGTGCCTGGTAGAAAAAAGTTACATGGCGTGCCTGGTGGGTCGGTGAGACCCTAAATTTTAATTATTTTTTTCTCCTACAAATTGATATCAATGTAGTATATTTTTTGATTTTATAATAAAATTAAACATGTTTTTTAGGGTTTCAAATAAAATATGTGTTCGAATTAATAATATTTTCAAAAGATTTTTTAATTACACTTTTACCTTGTTTTTTAACGTAGAATTAAACATCTTATGTTCATAAACATGCAAAATCAACTAAAACTAAAGAAATCACGATCAGACTTTGGGGATCATAATGCACATACGTTATCTTATATTCTAAGCTAAAATAATTAGTCTTCTTCATTTCCGACACCATTTTTAGGAACATAGCAATTTCCACATTGGAAAATTGCATGTTCTATCACTTTGATGATCACATGATCCTTTCACTACTGGAGCAGACCCCGGACTGAGGTAGCGGGCGGAGGGCGACAATCAGTTCACTACGGTCAGCTACTGAGAGCGGTTGCGCGCGAATTTCAAATTACAATGAATTATAACGGTTTAACGGCTGCGGTGGGTCTCACAGACCCAACCAGGCATGCCGAGGGTTAATAGATCCAATATTCCCAGCAGTAGGGGAATGCGACATGGTAGGGGTTTCAATTGTGTCTGACGTTGGCAAGAAGGTGGAGTGAAAATACTTACTAAATATGTTCGCTATTTCCTCACCAGAAGAGACGGATGTATTTTCCAATGTCATGACTGTTGGTAAACTAGGCTTAGATTTGCTTCTTTTGACATATGACCAGAACGATTTGGGATCATCTACTATAGAGTTTTCCGTTTTTTCTATATATGAATTGAAACATTGCTGTTCTAAAGTTTTGGCTCTAGCCCGCAACGTAGAGAAAGTTGTGTAGTCAGCGATATTCCCATAAATTTTATGTTTCCGGTGATATTTACTTTTTTCTTTAATTATTTTAATAAGAGCCTGACTATACCATGGGGGATAATGAGAAGTTTTCAGTAGTTTATGTGGAACGTAACTCTCACGGAGTTCATAAAGTTTATCATAAAATAATTTTATACAGTTTTCTATGGAGCACTTATGAAATACGGAGGCCCAATTGATGCTGTTCAAGTTAGCTCTTATAGAGTCGTAGTCGGCTTTATGGTACACTAGCAGCCCGTCCCGGCTTCGCTCGGGCATGAATTATCATTAACATTTTGTTTTTTATTTTATTACATGTATTATTATTTTAATATATTTTTTTTAAGTTTTAGGCTATGTTATATTTTTTTGCTGTGTAGTGTCGGCTTAGAATAGCACTACACCATTTCTTCCGGTGGGTGTACGTAACAGGCGACTAATGGTTTTGGGGCTTTTGAGGGATTTTTGGGCGATGCGGTTGGTGACCCATCACCGACAACCTTTATTTCACCATCTTTTCCCCACACAACTTCCAAAAGTGGCTGAGGAATTTCGGATTCCTTAGCTCTGGCTACGCCTTCTAGGGATTTATAGCCGTGAGTATATGTATGTATGTATGTTATATTTTTTTGTATTTATATTTAGATATATTTTTTTATTTTTTTTATTTTTTATAATGAGTAATTACATCAAAAGCCATTCAATTTATAGAGTTAGAGCTTCCCTGTAAACAATATTTGACGTTGTTGTATTTTGGGGCAGCAAAATAAATTGATGTTCAGGGGCTTCCACCCGCGACAGGCCAACGTACAGTTGACCGTGAGTAAAACAATTCTTTCGCAGGTCAATCCCTACTAATTTGAAGGTTTGGCCTTGGGACTTATTAATTGTTAAAGCAAAAGATGTTTTAACCGGAAATTGTAGCCGTTTAAATGGAATTGGCAGATCAGTTGGGATCATCGGTATCCTCGGTATATGAGCTAATTGACCGGCTGCTGGGCCAGTGATAATAGTCGCTACAATCAAATTTTGCTTTTACTCTTTGATAAGCAGCCTCCCGTACCCCTTCGTGACGCCTGCAACAACTTACTATGCATAGCTAATCGAGCGGAGTTATATCTATTTTTTTAATTCGAGATAACTTTCGAATGGAATGTTCGAATTGAATAATTCAAAAAGTAATATAAGGGTATTGAAGTAGTCTAAAATAATATATACGTTTTTTATAAGGATTAGATAGGTACAAATAAAGAGCCTTTTCTAAAGCAGGATTTTAATTTAATTTTTAAATAATTTTATATAATGACGCTTGTTGTGAGATAACTATAATAGTTAGAGACATGCTGTCAGGGCATTTTTTTTAGATAATAATGTGTTCTATAAAATTGTAGTACATAATTTTATTCTATTGTCAATAGTTTTCGCAGCGCACGCGATGTAAGGATTTTTTTTGGTATTTCTTTAACACCTTGGGTTACATTTTTTAAGTTTACGTAAGGATCCCTAATTTTTTGAAAATGAAATATAGCCTATGTCACTCGGGAATAGTGTAGCATTAAAACAGTGAAAGAATTTTTCAAATCCGTCCAGTAGTTTTGGAGCCTATTCAATTCAAACAAACAAACAAAAAATCAAACCTTTCCTCTTTATAATATTAGTATAGAGTATAGATATAGATATAGATATATGATATGCGTGGGTTATCCTTCAATATTGCATTCTGACTAATATTTAGGCTTATGCTTAAGGATTTATGATGCATATCCTCGGCAATTAGCGGGTCTTGACAACTGATTACCCTAGTACTTTTGTTACATAATACAAGGTCCAATATTCTATTATTGATATTTAACTGCCCATTGTACTGGCTTAGATTTAAATAATTGAGAGTATCAATAAAGTTTGTCTGATAGGAACCAGAGTAATTATTAGGGGTAAGGTTAGCGTCGGTAACATAACATAACATAACATAAACGTTCACGCCGAATATCCCCGAAGGGGTTGGCAGAGGTACTAATACTTCTGAACACCACGTGACTTTGTCACCTGGTGTTCAGAGTACCCACGTTTTGCATGGACAGTGTACTCACGTGATAGGGGGCAGGCCTATCGCCGTTTTTGTACGAATACACTGTCACATGACTAAGTACAACTCAGCCATGTGGGTTTCCTCACGATGTTTTCCCTCACCGTTAACAACCATGATAAATTAGCGTCGGTACTGTTTTGGTAACTCCATGTTATATTTGATAGGTTAAAATCACCTGTTATTACGAATATATCATTGGGATTGCGTGTGTAGGTTTCGGTTAATTTATCCGTAAAGTTTTGTAATTGCATCTCAAGACTTTTACCTAAATTTTCTTTACAAAGATATAAAGTGCATATATTAACGGTGCAGGTGGTATTACCCGATTGTTTGAATTTCACACTTACCCATATATCTTCCGCGCTGGAGTTCCAGTGCGGCATTCCAACAACGTGATATTTACGTAGAACCGCTACGAGTACACCGCCTCCTAGGGATTGGCCCGTTTTTTCATAGTCAAGGTCCCGCCTCCACACTGAGTACCTTTCATCAAATAATTCACAGCCACATATGAAGCCAAAATTTCCTGTTGGAGGGGGAGTAATGTAGCGACGCGCTATCAGTACACAATGACGCGCACTACATAGAAACGCTGACAGTGCAAGAAGAATCACATTCCACAGCAACACGCAACCAAGCGATATACGTCACACGCGTCATCAAGATTCGCCATACAAATCGTACATCGCGCAATCGAAGTTTCTAAAATGTTCACTATATATACAAGTTCCAACTTAATACAGTTGGACCGCGGTCCCCAGGCATACCACCGCCTGGCGGAAGATCTTCCCTTTCCTCCACATTCTTAAACATTGTCGACTTTCTAAATGAGTCGGTTTAAAATCGGCTGCGAAGTTCACACTGGTTGAACTATTTAGGATAACGATGTGATTCCGTTAGGGTTGAATACTTGAAAATATTAGCTATGTCCTTTAAAAATATTCTTAATTAACTCTTACTTACTTACTTAGAGGGGTAGGCATAATCTTAACAAATCTCTCTTGCTTCCCTCATATTTCATTATTCATTCATACATGTTATTTTATTCTTTTCACATAAGACTTTCGTTTTTAAGAACGTTTTCAATCATTCTTACCTAACTTTGTGTTACACATAAGTTGAACAAAGTAGCAGTGAACCAGCCGGTCTGAACCAAATTAATAACCAGTTGGTCTTGCAAGGTGAAGGTCACAGTCGGTATCTGGTGCAGACAGGTATGTTTCATGCAGTAACGTGATTTGATGGTGTTAGCCAATTAGTATCATCGAAGATAGTGGAACGGGTCGTGTATGATCAACTTGTTGAGTACTTGGAGGAATGTAATATACTACCTGATCTACAATCTGGCTTCCGAAAAGGGCGATCAACTGCAACAGCTCTTTTAGACATACAAACATATACTCACGGCTATAAATCCCTAGAAGGGGTAGCCAGAGCTAAGTAATTAGAAATTCCTCTGCCACTTTTGGAAATGTGAGTGGGGAAAAGATGGTAAAATAAAGGTTGTTGGTGATGGGTCAACCAACCCAACCGCATTGCCCAAAAATCCCTTGAAAGCCCCAATACCGTTAATCGTCTCTTATATGGCTACGTACTAAGCTACACTACACAGCAAACATTTATGACCGAAACGAAGGCACGAGTACTATACTTACATTGTTGGGCTTTTCCAGGGCTTTCCAGTGTTACTAATAAATAAAGAATAAATAAAGGAAAGAAAAATTTTGACACAGGCAAATTTCATCTTTACGCCGATGACTTACAACTGCAAGTCTCGACTGTACCTTCGGAAGCTATGGAGGCTGCAGAAGTACTCAATGCTGAGCAAGACCGAATTGTTGCCTCGTCGGAGAGAAACTGTCTTGTCCTGAATCCTGAATCAGATTCGTAATACATTGAATGTTCTCTCGGCGAATAGTATAGCTATCAGGGGGCAAATCATAGAAAGAGTTGAAGAAACATAAAACCTCGTTTCGTTAGTAGTAGGTAATTGTTCCTATCGGCTCAAAGTACTTTTTAATATTCATGATTTTTGAGTGTGGTTTTGCGTGTTCAACTCTGTGAATCGTTAATATTATCAAGGTCAAAATATTGTGATGTCGTCTATTGTAGCTGTATTCTTGGTCGATCACAGACGTTGATACAGAGCGTGTGCAACTGTACAACGCTGTTGTTCGGTGTAGTAAAGTTTGAAACACCAAGATATTTATTTAATAAATGGTCTAGGAGTAACTACCATTTTAAAAGCAAAGCTATCTCAACCATGCACCGCATGGCAGCGTTTCGAGGCAGCATCAGGTTTGCGGTTTCTAAGTGCTGGAATGACCTTCCCCCACCTGTCCAAAATGCTCCCAGTAAGTATACTTTTAAGCGAAAGCTTAAACATTACTTGCTGGTTAAGCAAAATCCTTCATTTATTTCAGCACGTTCTCGTTAACAATTATTTCTTTATTACCAAACCTGTATTTGTATTTTATAAAATTTTCTTTGATTATATTATTTCCTTTTATTACGTACTATAAAATATTGATAATTAAAGTTTACTACAAGTATACATGCAAGCATACAAGCATAAATGGGTAACATTTTAATTATTACAAAGCCCTGAAAATCTGTTTTCACAGTTTGTCTCTAGGTGGAGTCTCATATGTATTTATATTTATTTGTTTAGTATATAAGTATACATACACACATATACTCACGGCTATAAATCCCTTTACGGGGTAGCCAGAGCTTTGGAATGAGAAATTCCTCAGCTACTTTTGGAAGTTGAGTGGGGAAAAGATGGTAATAATAAATACATCGCCCAAAAATCGCCTAATAAGCCCCTATACATCCACGGGTAGAAATGGGGTAGTGTTATTCAAAGCCGACACAACACGGCAAAGTATATGTGTGGATTTTATATAAGGTCAGGTGAGGTAAGAGGAACATACTTTATTTTAATTCAGACTTTGTGAGGTCTAGCTAGGAAAGGTAAGGTCTTATTATAACTTTAACAAACACACTATATGCCTTCGTGTTTAAGCTATTCCTGGTTTATGTATTATTTGGCTAATTAGAGTACTTGCTGTAGAGTAGCTGCTATTGGAGTACAAATCTGTTTTCACAGTTTGTCTCTAGGTGGAGTCTCATATGTATTTATATTTATATGTGTAGTAGATAAGTATACGTGTGGATATTATATAATAATTTAGTAAAGGGGCACTTTCTTCTTCTATTATTTATACAAGCATGTTATAAGTTCGATTTGTTCTAAATATATCATTAATTTTGAATATGTGACGTCTTTTCCTTTATATTTTTATTTTGGTGCTTACTGAAAATCAGTGTTGTGATGAGGTATTCATTTCGTTGCTACTACGCAGGTTATACGGCTGTTTTTTTCTTTTATATCTTGTAATTAGTGTGTATGATATTGTTTTTTTTTCTGTGTGTTTGTATATATTTTATGTGCTATGTGTCTTTTTTGTACTGTCTATAATGTAGCAGCGAATAAATGTTTTTCTTTCTTCTTCCTCTTTCTTTCTTTCTTTTTGGGATTTATGGCTATGAGTATATATGTATGTCTATTGGAAATTGAAAGATATTAGAGGGTTGTTTAGAACATATGAATAGATAGTCCCATGAAGGAGTTACTTACTTTATGAAGTCTGTACTTCGGTACATAAAGTTTATCCTTATTTCTATTGATAACATATTATATTGGTGTTACACAAAAAATGGTGTCTGCAAAAAAATATACTGAATTATATTCCTAATCTTTCGGAAATAATTAGTCATTTAAACGAGAACTTGCCAAAGTCCTTTTTTTAATATAGCATCAATAAATATTTTCCGATGAAGAATAAACTGGAACATGTCCTGGAGTAAATTTTTAATTTGATTTAGCTTTAATATTAGCAACACAGAACATAGAAACATTCCACAGCAACAGGTACCCAGTCAATATAGGTCACACGTGCCATTAAAACACTCAATACAAATCCTACATCGCGATACCGAAGTTTCTCCGCTACATAGCATGTATAGCACACAACCGCCTGGCGAAAGATCTTCCCATTCATTACGCAGCCAATTTCTTTAATTTTCGCCCAATATATCCTTTACCTTTTGTAAAACAAATTCGTATTGGACATCAATTGCAATTTAATCCCATCATTTAATTCCGTAGGACATGATAGTATGGAAATTGCTTAAATAAACAATGGGAGTTCCTATGTCTGATATTTCACTCATCTTACTCACGGCAATAGCTGCAGAGCTTTTCAGAAATTATCAGAAATTTGAATCAATTGTTAGAAACTTTTGTACCATACGTTCTAGTACTAGAATTAAATATACGCGATAACAAATTAGACAGTTTAAATTGGAAATAAATAATTTAATTATCTTACATCAATCAAACAATCACACAGTCATTACTTATCAACAAAATAACAATGTTATCAGTGGTGGTAGGTGGCGTACGGTGATGAGAAGGTGACGTGTCCGAGAGACTCAGTGTAGAGTTTGGCAGCTGGGGCGGCGTATTCGGCCTTGGCGACTGGAGCAGCGTGGTAGACTGGGGCGGCGTGGTAGACTGGGGCGGCGTGTACTACTGGGGCGGAGTAGGCGATCTTGGCAACTGGGGTGGCGTGGTAAACAGGGGCAGTGTAAACAATCTTGGATTGTTGAGCAGCGGGTACTACTGGGGCGGAGTGCACGATCTTGGCAACTGGGGCGGTGTAGGCAACCTTGGCGACGGGAGCGTATGCGAGCTTGGCGGGCGCCTCAGTGGGGTGTCCCTCGTAAGAGACTTGCGCGTTGAAACCGGAGTGTTTGTCAGCGGAGTAGTGCACGACGCGACGCACTCCGTCGGGCTGCACCAGCGAGTAGGAGCCCTCCAGCTTGTCACCTTGGCGGCTCTCGTGTTGCTGCTTCACGTCGCCGGAGTGCTGGTCGTGCACCGAGTATGAGAACTCGTAGTGCGCCGGGGCAGAGGCTTCGTGCTGCTCCGGTGACACTGGGATGGCGGCGCATGCGCCAACCAAGCACAGGATAGTTACGAACTGGAATTACAAGTTAAATATGAGTACGAAAATAGTGGTTTAGTAAAGCCATCTATTATTTTAGGGCTATTAAAAACATGAAACTTTTTGAATAAGGAATTTAGTAATTACTAGTGGATCGTCCCAACTTCGCACGGGTAGCGTTGTTTTTTAAATATCTGAGGTTTCTTTCTTTAGTCACTGCTCAAGCATTGTGAAATTCAGCGCAATGTTTTCAATTTATTAAATTTATAGCACTCCCTAAACAGTGTAGTTTGGTGATTTTTAATGCGCGTTAATGAACGGTTCAGTATTTCCGTTTAATATAAATAAATTTTGGAATAAAACGCTATGAAGTATTTATAACAATCTAAAAAATAAATCATTACGTGTTGTAGGATGCAACTACTGGCGCCATCTAGTATGTTATATGTAAATTAGTAACGATTCGGTTTTGGTCACGGGCGCGATGGCTTATTTTATGTATAATTTCGGTGTTTCTCTACCGATTTCTATTATTCTTTTTTTATTGAATAGGTAATAATGATACCTTTTTTAAATTAGGGATGAGTGAGAGGTTTACAAACGTAAGAGTAAACAAATATAATCAGAATGTTCCGAACTGCTAAGCTATCAGGAATTACACGTGTTATTGTGAGTCAACCGTAAAAGATATACATAAACTGTTGAGGATTTTTTTTTAGATAATTTTATGAATAATATTTCCGTGATACATGACTTCTATGTAAGTTTAACCATTAAGGCTGCACACGCGACGGAAGCTTAAAAAATGTAGTAACTTCTTCCGTTTTTCCAAAATTTCCCAAAATTCCCCTTTACTACTCTGCTGGAAAGTATACAAAAACCTGCCCAGGAGTATGGAGAATAATTGTACCAAGTTTCGTTAAAATCCGTCGAGTAGTTTTTGTTTCCATAAGGAACATACAAACCGACAGACAGACAAAAATTTTACTGATTGCAGTTTTGGCATCAATATCGATCCCTAATCACTACCTGATAGTTATTTTGAAAATATATTCCATGTACAGAATTGACCTCTCTACAGATTTATTATAAGTATAGATTACTTATTCGGTGTCAAAGGTAAAAAGTAAAAAAAAACAACTAACAAAATCAATAGGGCTTAAAACAACCTCGCTTACCTTGGCTGCCATTGTGATCAGTGTAAGTGTATCAACACAACTATACGCTAAAGTAATCTGCGACACTTTTTATATGAACCCAATACGCCGCGGGCTTTCTTTGCATTCAACTTGTTCACGATTAAAGCGCCGGTTTTACATTATACGATACGAGAAAAAGTTGCGACTGCTTAAAATGTAACAGAATTTTTATTCCACATTATTTATTTTACAGAAAAACTCATGGTTACATATACTTGAATCATAGAAAACTTAGCTAAATAGAGAAGGAACAAAGAATGGCAATATCCGTAGGTTAAAACATTGAATCAATCAACCAAGGTGTGGGGACAACGTATTTTGACAAAATTAGTATTTTGGAATCTATTCAGCAATTTTTGTGCTGAACTACGGTTGATTACCGGTCTATTAACTTTTTTTTTAATTGTATTTTAGCTTATCGTTGGGTTATGTTGAACTTATACTAGGTTTTCTTAAATATAATCCTGAAATAAAATATAAAAAATAAATAGTATTAATGTATAAGCATAAACAAAATGGCCTTAAGGTACTTCCTTGAGGAAAACCTTTTTCAAACTTTTTAATGGTTAATATTACCTTTCGTGGTGGCTTGTTTTCTGTTAGATTAATTAGATTTAATTAGATAAGGCCTTTACTCTAATCCCATATTTTTCTAACATTTCCACAACAATTTCGTGATCCTCAAAATACTCATGACGTATATTTAGTAAATGAAATAAACAAACTTCATACTCTAACATATTCCGATACGTTTTTGGTCTGACTTGTCCAATTTGGTCCAGTTGTGTTGTTCTCAACATATTTCTGAAAGACATTGCACAAGTTTGAAGAATTAAAGGGCATGTATGAAAAATATTGATGAATGTAGACGACGCTCGCGGGGTTTGGTAGGATCGTTAAAAGTGGCGAGTGATAATCCCTGCTGACCCAAAGTGGAACAAATAGCGTTATGCAATTATTTAATTAATCTATCCCTCAACTTAATCATTCGGTAACCAATGCATAGTATTAACGAAAAGTTAACGTGTATTGTAAGTCGCGTTGTCAAGGTGAAGGTCGCAGCGTGGTGCCAGCTTAGGTCCCGCACTGCAACTCGACACCGCCATACAGCAGTCAAGGGTGAAGTCTCCAACAGCCACCACACGTCGGCGTGAAAGTGAAAATATGCACATGATTTGGTCCGGCGCTGGCACAATGTACCACGCCTGCGCGTTACGCTCACATACATACATACATATACTCACGGCCATAAATAAAAAAAAGTGGTAGCCAAATCTTTGGGGCTAGAAACTCCTCAGCTACATTTGGAAGTTGATAGGAGAAAAAGGTGGTAGAAATAAAGTTTCATAGGTGATGGGTCTCCTACCGCATCGCCCAACAACCACTCAAAAAACCCCACACCCTTAGTCGCCAGAGCTTCTGACTACGAAATTCCTCAGTCACTTTCGGATGTTAAGTGGGGAAAAGATTGTAAAATAAAGGTTCTTGGTGATGAGTCTCCAGCCGCATGCCCAAGTCACTGGAAAAGCTCCAATACCCTTAGTAGCCTCTTACGATCACCAATGGGAAGAAATGGGTTAGTGCTATTCTAAGCCGACACTACACAGAAATTGATTTATAATGTGCGTCTTAAAATAAGTATTTTATTATAGAGGTGTGATTGGAAAGAAGACATGTGCCGATTAAGTATGGAATAAAATATCCGGCAAATGACCTCCACGGCTCCCCGAGATGAAATTTTTCATAAATTTTTGCACAGAGATGTTGCTGTATCTCACCGATAACGCGTTGGATTTCCGATTTCAGCTTAGGAATAGTTTCAGGTTTATTTGTATAAATCCGAGATTTCACAAAACCCTGAAAAATTATAACGGCACGGCATTAAATCGCACGATTTTGGTGGCCAGTTGACATCAGAATTTTGTGAGAACGAATTGCCGGCGCTTTTCGTGGTCTGCTGATCGAGTTCCTGATTTAGCTGAGTCTTCAACGCATGAAGGTGGAGGTCTTTAGTTAAAATTTGCTGTATAGAGCTTCGTGAAATTTTAAGTTGTTGAGAGCGACGCCGAATTTATGTTTTTGGGGTTTCAAGAGACTGATCAGTACGCTAACGCAAAGGGTTCTTATTATCCATAATCGACCCAGTTTCTTATTATTTTTATACCAATTTTCGAATGGTTGACGTATTAGGTGTTTGCAAAGTTTGCGAGCAGTTTCAGCGTAACTTTCCCATTTTTGTAATAAGTTTTTACAACTATAACGCGTTGCTCTTCCAAAAAGCGCTGCATTTTTAATAATCGGAATAAACAGGTGTCAGCTGTAAAATTTCAAAGTTGCCACTTGCATGAGAAATTGAGAAAAAATTATACCACTTTTAAAAAGTGCACTCCTACTGAGACACCCTAAGAAATAAAGCATCGTTAGTGATGGGTCTCCAACCGCAACACCCAAAAACCACTTAAAAAGCCCCACACCCTTAGTCACCTCTTACGACACCCTTGGGTAGGAAGGGGTAGTGACATTCTAAGCCAGTACTAAATGGCAATTATACTCACATATCTGTCATATCTATTACCAGTGAACCACTCCAGCTTCGCGCGGGTAGTGATTTTTTATAAAGTTCTATAGTTTCTTCAATTTCTGTTCACCCCTATATGAAGATTTTTCATGTCTATATTTTTTAGTTGTTGCTTATGTTACTAATTAACTAGTTTTCCGTTGTTGGTAGAATTTATTAAGTGATTGCGGAGCCTAGTCATTGCAGACGGACACAAAAACCAGTATTTCCTCTTTATAAGAATTATAGTTTAATTCTTTTGCTGTGTTCCGCTGGATAGAATAAAGTGACTCTTTTTACATTCTTTTGGTATAGAATAGCACTAACCCATTTCTTCCTGTAGGTTGGAGTTGTATGAGGTGCCATTAGATATTGAACTTTTAGGCAGGGTCCCTAAGCACCTTCCCTTTTGAGGGTTTTTGTCAGGGTATTTATTTGACTGAATATTTTAAGCCACCTAAAAACCCTTAAGATATGGTAACCTAATCAAAGGGAAACTTCTTCCACTTGAAATGAAATGGTTTCTTATCCTTTACAGTCTGAAAGGGAAACTATTTCATATTTATCCTCTAAAAAGGGATACTGAGTAGGGGATTCATATGTGGGAAAGCTTCTAACTTGATGGGTAAATGTTATAAAGCTTCATTTAATTGTGCTTTTCTTTTGAATGATGTGGCTGGAGACCCATCCATCACCAAAAATCCTTTATTTTATAATCTTGGTGTGCTATGAAGAGTTATTCTATATATTCTTAACTTTTCCCCAGCATAGGAATTTCAAATTTTGAAGCCGTTTTTCAGCCGTGAGTATGTAATGATGTAGTATTTTTGTTTTTTTTTTAGTAATATGTGTGTTTTATAATAGCAATCATAATGCACCCCTGTTAGCGAAATTGTTGTTTTTTTTTATAAACTAGTGTATCGGCCCAGCTTCACACGGGTAGCGTTGGATTTAAAATATCCGAGGTTTCTTCAATCACTGCTCAAGCTTTGTGATATTTAGCGCAATCATTGCGATTTTTAGCACTCCTGAACTGTGTGGCTTTGGGATTTTGAATGCGCTTTAACAAACGGTTCAGTATGATGAGTTCATTTATGGGGCGTCCAACTTTACGCTTTGCAAATGCGATTTGGCTCAGCATGGTCTGCCTGGGCAATCGAGTGCTGTCCATTTGATGCATATGGCCTAGCCACCGCAGACTTCTCTGTTTGAGTAGAGCGGTGATACTAGGCAGTTGCGCAATCTCAGGCACTCTCTCGTTTGTTACCCTGTCCTTCCATGTTTTGTTTACAATGCTCCGAAGACAGCGCATGTGGAAGGTGTTAAGTCTTCGCTCATGTCTGGCATACGACGTCCAGGTTTCAGCCCCGTACAAGAATATGCTCAAGACGCAAGTTTGGTAAACGATCATTTTTGGCTTGACCGTTAGATGCTTATTATTCCATACTATTGTACGCAGCCTGCCAAACGTCGTGGCCGCCTTGCCGATGCGAATGTCGATCTCACCATCAAGGGATAGATTGCTCAACACGGTCGACCCCAGATAACAGAATTTGTCGACTACCTCCAAGGGTGCATCTTGCAGCAAGATGGTCGGCTGGTAGGTATAACCCTGTGCTACGATTTCAGTCTTCTTTGCAGTACATGGAGAACAGAGCACAGTTCTAGTGAAATTTGTCGACTAGGACTTGGATGATATGATATTCGTTCTCAAAATAAAAATTTCATATCAACTTTCAACTAAATAATTTAATAAGCTATTTAATATATATCACAGTTTAAATAGGGCTTATATTTTAGTGGTGGTAGGTGGCGTACGGTGATGAGAAGGTGACGTGTCCGAGAGACTCAGTGTAGAGTTTGGCAGCTGGGGCGGCGTATTCGACCTTGGCGACTGGAGCAGCGTGGTAGACTGGGGCGGCGTGTACTACTGGGGCGGAGTAGGCGATCTTGGCAACTGGGGCGGCGTGGTAAACAGGGGCAGTGTAAACAAGCTTGGATTGTTGAGCAGCGTGTACTACTGGGGCGGAGTGCACGATCTTGGCAACTGGGGCGGTGTAGGCAACCTTGGTGACGGGAGCGTATGCGACCTTGGCGGGCGCCTCAGTGGGGTGTCCCTCGTAAGAGACTTGCGCGTTGAAACCGGAGTGTTTGTCAGCGGAGTAGTGCACGACGCGACGCACTCCGTCGGGCTGCACCAGCGAGTAGGAGCCCTCCAGCTTGTCACCTTGGCGGCTCTCGTGTTGCTGCTTCACGTCGCCGGAGTGCTGGTCGTGCACCGAGTATGAGAACTCGTAGTGCGCCGGGGCAGAGGCTTCGTGCTGCTCCGGCGACACGGGGATAGCGGCGCATGCGCCAACCAAGCACATGATTGTCAAGAACTGAAATTTCGGAAAGAAGTCAGAAGTGCTATTTTTAGACTTACACCTAAAGTAACTAAAATATCACACAAATCGCAATATTAATTAGAAAAAACATGGATTGCAAAGTGCTAGTTTAAAACCCCGTGATATGTAATTTTGTTGGTCCCGTACGAAAACATAATATTATTTTCAGTTTCAGAAAAGATAATTTTGATTTTTTTGGGACTTATTGCGGACGGTATGTCTAACAATGGGCTGGTTTTTTTTACTAGATGAACTATTCCTATGTTTATTGGGTTCCTGTTTCTATTTCATTATTATTAAAGCTAATAAATAGCACAGTTTAAATTTTAAAATATTTTCTGAAATTAAGGTGCATTTGTATGTTCAGTAATATTGAATTTCCATAAATGGGTACTTGAAGAATTGTCCATTGTTTAAAGAATTGTTTACGATCCCAAAAAACGAGCAGAGTAGCTTTTCTTGTCCAGACGCAGAAACAAAAATAATGAATTACCACTTACTTTAGCTGCCATGTCGTCGGTAAGAATGTGAACGAATGTGCTCTTGTTCCGTCGTGATATGTTTATATAGCAGCAGTGCAGCGTGGCGTTGGGCCGCGGACTTGTGTTGGGAAATACTTTCTGCTGTCTTCGGAGACATTGAGATTTTTGATTAGCCTACGCGCGGGCGTGGTTTTACTTTAGTTAATTTTTACCAAATTATTTTATTATTTTTTCGGGCCCTAGGTTAGACACTGCTTTGAGGGTGGCTAAAAGCTTGTGGTCAACTCTTTTATATTTATTTGTATGAACGAAATTGACCGCTGGTTTTCCATTATGACTAATGACTTATTATATGATTTGTTAGTTGCTGCATAGAACTAACAAAGACGCTTCTGTTAACATCACATTTAGAGTGGCTAGAAGTTTTGGCTCGATATCTGTCTTTTTATTTCGTATTTTTATGTTCATCAGCATATTTTTCACATGAACAGAAAAGTTAAAAGCTCTTAAATTATACTATTGATATCGATACTGGTTTTGACACTGGTTGCATAGAATCTAAGACAGTTCTTTCAATACCAAATTATACGTGGCTAGAAGCTTTGGGTCGATGCCACATGGTGTCTTCGAATAGTAAGATAAATTACTTGTATGTTGAGCATGTTATAAAAATCGGCTGCTAACTTCACACCGGTTGAACTATTTGGGACAACACGATGTGATTCCGTAAGGGTTGAATATATGAAAAAAATTGGCTGCGGCATTTTTAAATATTGTTATTTAACTCCTATTTATTTAGTTACTTGCTTGAAGGGGTAGGCAGAGACTATCGAATGCTACTTTTTGCAAGATGTTAACAAATTTCGTTTGCTCCCGTCACATTCGTTATTCATACATGCTCTTTTATCCCTTCAAAATGGTACTTTCACTTGTAAGCACGTTTTCAATCGTACTTACCTAACTCTGTGTCATACATAAGCTTAATAAAGTGGCAGTGAACCAGCCGATGGTGAACCAAATTACTAACCAGTCGCTCTCGCAAGGTGAAGGTCACAGTCGGCATGTGGTGCAGACAGGTATGTTGTATGCAGCTATATGATTTGATGCTGGCAGTTCGAACATTGTCTCGTTAGTGCAATTAATAATTTTCAACTCAACGTTCATGCCTTCTCTTCTTCATGACATCTTTGTCACCTGGTGTAAAGATTAGACATACATACATATACTCACGGCTGTAAATCCCTTAAAAGGGGTAGCCAGAGCTAAAGAATTAGAAATTCCTCAGCCACTTTTGGAAAGTTGAGTGGGGAAAAGATGGTAAAAAAAATAAAGGTTGTTGGTGATGGGTCTCCAACCGCATTGCCCAAAAATTCCTTAAAAGCCCCAATACCGTTAGTCGCCTCTTACGTACACCCACCGGAAGAAATGGGGTAGTGCTATTCTAAGCCGACACTACACAGCACATTGTAAAGATTAGAGAACATTAAAAAAAAGGATTACCTGAATTCTCATGGGAACGGGAATGACAGGAAATTAAAGTTTATATGAAACTTCTGCAATATTGAAATTTAGTATAAAGACTCCTCAAGAAATGTAAGGCAACATTACGAGAGGACTACCAGAACTGTTTACGGAAACAGAAATTAAGATTGAAGTTTATATGAAACTTCTATAACTTTCATTCTATATATTTCCTGAGGTTGTGTCATTGTAACTATTTCATGCGAACGAAAGAATATTTAATTATTTAATACATCTCATTAATTATTGTATAGTGTGACCAACGAAGCCGGGTAGTGTTGGCTTAGAATTGCACTAACCCATTTCTTCCAATGGGCATTATGTTATGACTGGGATATTTAAGATGTTTTTTGGGAACCAGCTTTATTTTAAAATGTTTTGCTCACTTATTAAAGATTGCTGAAGAATTTCTGACTCAGAAACGCTGGCTACCATTTTTAGGGATATACAGGGTGGCTCATTCAAATCGGTCAGTATGGGGAAGTCTGAAACTATAAGACATACGAAGATTTGTTCTTAGGATTTTGATTGACAAAAGAAAAACTGCATTCATACTTTTGAAAAAAAAACTGTACCCAGCTCGGGAATCGAACCCGGTTGTTTTGAACAAATAAACTTACACTTTTTCTATTTTGATATCGATTGTGTAGGTCTTAAGCTGTAAATGTCTCCATAAAACATGATGTCTAAAATGAATATAATGCATTGTTTTGACATACTTTAATTTCTCAAAGTAGGTGTTCGAAGTGACCACCATTTTTTTCAATACAATTTTCAACACGTTTAGGTAACGATCTTACTATTGCATTTTGTATCTTCATGTGGTGAATTTGCGTTAAAATTGACTCCGGCTCACAAATTAATTATAGAGAATTTTAAGATTTAGGTAGGTTTAACTGACTCGTATGGAATAAAAAAATTGCTAAGGTATTAATCACAGTACTCATATTTAATTGAAAAACTTATTTTCGGTTGTTTTTTACAGTTTGTCTGCAGGTGGAGTCTCTTTAAACAAATGTTTAGTTTTTAAATATATTTTTTATTAACATAGCATAGCTTGGCGGAAGATCTTCTCATTTATTACGCAGCTGATTTCTTTTATTTTTTGCTCAGCGTATCCATTACCTCAATATGCAAATAGATCGGATGGCCATATTTTGTAAAACAAATATTTGTTATATATTGGACATTAACTTTTCGATTCAACGATTCAATCCCATCCTTAAATTCCGTAGAACATGATACAATGAAAATAGCTAAAATTAACAATGGTAGTTTCTATGCCTGATATTTTACTAACCTTCCCACGGCATAAACAGCTTATTTAGAAAATATTAGTATATAGGATGCTCATTCAACTCTAAAACATTTGTGCCCTATGTAACTTTGATCTGATATAGGGCCGATTTAGAATGAACTCAAGGCTGTCGTTAAATATTCTTTCACTAATCAATGGATCTTTGACAACCTTGTAAATTGACGTTTACACTTAAAGAAAGTGAATATGAGACATGCATGGGTTCGGAAGTTAAACGGTATCACACACAAGTGATAAATTTATCAGGATTATTAGCAAATCCAATAAATTAACGGAGAGATACATGTGGTTCAAAATATGTTTTAAGTTTGTTACAAACTCTGACAAATTGGTCGGCGGAAGTGTTTTCTCACATCACCACACGTGCTTTAAGTAAATTATTGCTTTCGGGACATCTTGTCAATTCAGGGAAATTAAGATTATAATTATATGTTGGTGGGTCACCTAATTCATTCACGAAAACTAGTTTTGGTTCTTAGTTTACTATAAGGTATTTGCATCATTTTTTTACTTCAATTTGATGCTTCCTGATTGGTAAAACAGAGATAAATTTTGCAGTGACCAGCGCACTTGAGTTAAATATACACGATAACAAATTAAAAACTTTAAATAGAAACTAAATAAAATTTTATTATCTAACATCAATCATACAATCACAGTTATTACATATCAACAAAATAACAATGTTATTAGTGGTGGTAGGTGGCGTACGGTGATGAGAAGGTGACGTGTCCGAGAGACTCAGTGTAGAGTTTGGCAGCTGGGGCGGCGTATTCGACCTTGGCGACTGGAGCAGCGTGGTAGACTGGAGCAGCGTGGTAGACTGGGGCGGCGTGTACTACTGGGGCGGAGTAGGCGATCTTGGCAACTGGGGCGGCGTGGTAAACAGGGGCGGCGTGGTAAACAGGGGCAGTGTAAACAAGCTTGGATTGTTGAGCAGCGTGTACTACTGGGGCGGAGTGCACGATCTTGGCAACTGGGGCGGTGTAGGCAACCTTGGCGACGGGAGCGTATGCGAGCTTGGCGGGCGCCTCAGTGGGGTGTCCCTCGTAAGAGACTTGCGCGTTGAAACCGGAGTGTTTGTCAGCGGAGTAGTGCACGACGCGACGCACTCCGTCGGGCTGCACCAGCGAGTAGGAGCCCTCCAGCTTGTCACCTTGGCGGCTCTCGTGTTGCTGCTTCACGTCGCCGGAGTGCTGGTCGTGCACCGAGTATGAGAACTCGTAGTGCGCCGGGGCAGAGGCTTCGTACTGCTCCGGCGACAGCGGGATGGCGGCGCATGCGCCGACCAGACACAGGATTGTCACGAACTGAAATAATATTATAAAAGTAAAAATTTATTGTACATTTTTAAAACATACTGATTGTTAAAATCATTTTTTTTCTATGTGCGTAACGCGTTTTTTGGTTAAGCTTATTAATTCGCGAAAACAAAAAATAAATAAAAGAAAATTATTCACGTTAATATATTTCACGTATTGATTATGTTAACGAGTGGATAATATTGCTTCACCATAAGCAATGTCAGCTCACCTTGGCTGCCATTGTGATCAGTGTAAGTGTATCAACACAACTATACGTTCAAGTAAACTGCGACACTTTTTATATGGACACAATACGCCGCGGGGTTTACACTGGACTTGTTTGCTAGTATTGTAGGCTTCATTTTGGTTTTGAAATATGGAGTACATGTTATAAATGTTTGTAAGTTTAAATTACTCTATTAATTTATTTAAGATAAACATAATTATTGGTAATATTTTGAATGTACTGAAAAGTATACATTTAGATAAACAATTTAAATATCT
This sequence comes from Bedellia somnulentella, assembly GCA_963576735.1. Taxonomy (NCBI): domain Eukaryota; kingdom Metazoa; phylum Arthropoda; class Insecta; order Lepidoptera; family Bedelliidae; genus Bedellia; species Bedellia somnulentella. Next base: position 17,821,614 of record OY755182.1, read on the forward strand.
GTATCTTGGTTGAGCACAAATTATTTATTTAAACACAGAATATAAGCTTGGCAGATGAAACAAATAACACGATAATTAATTTAAATGTCAATTATTATTCTCCTGTACCTCCTGTAGTTTTTCTTCAATATACAGTTTTGTTAACCGACTTCAAAAAAAGGAGTGTTCTCAATTCGACTGTATATTTTTTTTTATAGTATAGATCGATAGCTGTGTAGGTCAGCTTAGAATAGCGGTGGGTGTACGTAAGAGGCAACTCACGGTATTAGGGCTTTTCAGGGATTTTTGGGCGATGCGGTTGGAGACCCATCACCAACAACCTTTATTTTACCATCTTCTCCCCACTAAAGTTTCCAAAAGTGGCTGAGGTATTTTTATTCTTTAGCTCTGGCTACCCCTCCTACGGATTTTTAACCGTAAATATACGAGTATGTATGTATAGATAAAAATGAAAACTAAATTCTGCCTAAATTTGTGACTACAACTCCCACCCTCACGCAACAGGTACGTAGAAAATAGATTTCCGTACAGGTAGTCCACTTATTAAATGTATACAATTTAAGTGAACTCGTTGAATAGCCAAGGATTTTTATCTTAACTCAAAGCTACTAGACGTTTGAAATGGCCTCGATTTGGTACTATGCTATTACTTCCAATATCGTAGTTGGGAGTTTCCTCGAAGCTTTTGGAGCGCCTGATCAATACAAGACTGGTCTAATATCTAGAAACCAATAATCTTCTGATGAGAAACCAGTTTGGGTTTAGGAGAGGCAAGTCCACTGGAGAAGCAACTGGCCTTTTATTGGATATAGTCTCAGCGCATCTTGATCGCTGACACAAATGTATAGGGATTTTTGGTTTGCAAGTTATCTAACCGTTCGGAAACAATGCACTAAAATTTATATTTTAAGAAAGCCGCGTCTAGATCTATTATTGCTACCCACAGGAGCGCAGGTTTCTTGGCTTTGCAAAGAGCGTTTCAGAACAAGCAAGTCTTTCAAATAAAACTGTTCCAAGGGTAAAAACTGTATTGGGCAAGTGGTTTCGGAGCTTCTTATCCCAGTTTGTGTACAACAAATTGCTGAAGATGGTGGAGGGTTTGAGGGGTAGTAGTTACGGGAATGCAAAAAAATCGTTACAGAATTCCTACTGGTGCCGTCATGCACAACAATATACAACAGTTTATTTTTTATAATTTGTAAATACGTATAAAAATCTTTTTTATCATGCTGTGCCCACTATTAAGGTACATTTACAGAAGTGATTTGATTAAATGTGTAAAATATCTTTGTTATGTAATTTTGTTGTTGTGTTTAATGCCAAATGAATAAATAAATAAACACCCACACATAACACGGCGATATACACTGTCTAAGCAAAACGTGGGTACCTTCTCTGGAAACTAGATGGCGCTTGCCATGTGAGTTCAGGAGTATTGGTACCTCTGCCAACCCCTTCGGGGATAAACGGCGTGAACGTTTATGTTATGTTACATAAACACACACACGCTCACACACAAACTCACTTACTTACTCACACACACACACATATATATATATATATATAATTCCAGCATACAGATGTTTTGTTATTTAAATGTTGCATTATAATTTTCAATAAAATTTATTATAATTCTAATTTTAAAAATTATAATGTTAACTTTAATTATTTTTATGTTAACTTTAATATTGTAAGCTTTAACAATTGTATAATTTATCAATCATTCAATTATTCAGTAATTGTATTATTTTTATATCAATCTTCATGAATTTAGCGATAAAGGCCCAGCCTAGTGCAAGATTTCATTGAAATTTCATTTCATGCCTTGTACACTGAATATTTGTAATAAACGCATTTTTCAAATATTTTTTTTACATACTTGAGCTCAATTTATGAAGCAATCTTTGAGGGAGTCTGTAATTTCTATTACTGCTATAGTTTTATAGATGAAGATTTGTTTATGGCTCAATGTTATTGATGAGTAGATAATCTGATTTGTATACTAATTTGAGCTACAGCTAAATAGAAGAAATACTTCATGTTAGATAGATCAAATATCAAGCGCGGCTGTAAAATATATAATCATATTTGGTATTTTATTTGTTTTGATTGTAACTACAAGATATTGAACCTTAGACCTCCGGGACCAAGATTCAGCCGATGGACAACGGACATATTTATAATTACCAAATAACAAACTATCAACTATATTTGATAGTAATAGAGCTAGTCTCAGTTAACACGACACATCTAAACTTATAAACTAAGTGGGAAATAAAGCTTCGCGTGCCGAAATTTGGAGCAAAGCTGAACTAAAATAAAGAGATAGCAGGTTTGTTTACACAAGTTTTCCATTGACTCATTTGGGAAACTTTAAAAGGTGATCATTCCTGAATGGTAACATTTATTCGACAAATCTCTCAGTCACCACTTGGTCCTGGATGCCTTTGACCATCATGCAAAGGCTGAAGTCGGGTATACCGCTTAGGAGGAGTTAGGTTGCATGCGAAATACAAAAGACATTGGTAAATGGAGCTTCGCTCCAAAAAACACGTATAGTTAACTCAACAAAATGTGGCTGAGGAATTTCTAGCTCTATAGCTCTGGCTATACTTTTTTGCGATTTATGGTCATCAGTATGGTATGAGATTTATGGTATTTATATTATTAAAATAATAGTAGTTAAGCCGAGAATCTGATAAACCGTATGTGACACCTTTAAGAAAGATAAATGCAATATTACATTTGGGACTATTATGTGATACTGGGCAAGTTTTAGATTGAAATTATTCATTTTGAACTGAATCCATACATACATACATATACTCACGGCTATAAATCCCTAGAAGGGGTAGCCAGAGCTAAGGAACTAGAATTTCCTCAGCCACTTTTGGAAAGTTGAGTGGGAAAAAGATGGCAAAATAAAGGTTGTTGGTGATGGGTCTCCAACCGCATCGCCCAAAAATCCCTTAAAAGCCCCAATACCATTAGTCGCCTCTTACGTATACCCACCGGCAGAATGGGGTAGTGTTATTCTGAGCCTAACTACACAGCTATTTCTTAATATTTTTTTGTAAATCTATGTTACACATAATTTCAATATAGTAGCAGTGTACCAGCCGGTGCTGGACCAAATTTACAACCAGTTAGTCTCGCAAGGCGAAGGTCACAGTCAGATATTAGATCAGTATATTAGATGCTCCCATTTATCGTCTCCCCACACTCGACGGAAACAAAGGAAAAGACATTGTTTTAAGTTACAACATGTAATTTAATTAGAAATAATGTATTTAGTCTGTGTCTGTTGTTTGTCCAAAATAAATAAATAAATAAATAACAAACGTTTTAATAAATAGTTTCTTATGATAGGTGAGGTATTCAGTGGTGGTAGGTGGCGTACGGTGATGAGAAGGTGACGTGTCCGAGAGACTCAGTGTAGAGTTTGGCAGCTGGGGCGGCGTATTCGACCTTGGCGACTGGAGCAGCGTGGTAGACTGGGGCGGCGTGGTAGACTGGGGCGGCGTGTACTACTGGGGCGGAGTAGGCGATCTTGGCAACTGGGGCGGCGTGGTAAACAGGGGCAGTGTAAACAAGCTTGGATTGTTGAGCAGCGTGTACTACTGGGGCGGAGTGCACGATCTTGGCAACTGGGGCGGTGTAGGCAACCTTGGCGACGGGAGCGTATGCGAGCTTGGCGGGCGCCTCAGTGGGGTGTCCCTCGTAAGAGACTTGCGCGTTGAAACCGGAGTGTTTGTCAGCGGAGTAGTGCACGACGCGACGCACTCCGTCGGGCTGCACCAGCGAGTAGGAGCCCTCCAGCTTGTCACCTTGGCGGCTCTCGTGTTGCTGCTTCACGTCGCCGGAGTGCTGGTCGTGCACCGAGTATGAGAACTCGTAGTGCGCCGGGGCCTCTGCTTCATGCTGCTCCAGCGACACTGGGACGGCGGCGCATGCGCCGACCAAGCACAGGATTGTCACAAACTGAAATGGTATTAAAAGTTAAGTATTAAAAACATCATATCTGGAAAAAAATATTAAATCTTCTTTGTTCATATTATGCGCCTTTATGGGTTGGTTTGGATGCTATTTTCATTAATGTTTATTCTAAAAGAAATAGTTTTACAATAAGTTATTGCTTTTGAAATTCAGCATATGCTTCACCATAAGCAATGTCAGCTCACCTTGGCTGCCATTGTGATCAGTGTAAGTGTATCAACACAACTATACGTTCAAGTAAAATGCGACACTTTTTATATGGACACAATACGCCGCGGGCTTTTTGGTTCAACTTGTTTACATATCGTGCCTTGGTTTTACTTTAAACGGCTTTTAGTGATACAATTTCATGGAAAAATTAATATTATTGGATTCAGCACATTTCTCATGTTCATATTCGCAATGAATTCGCATCTTAGAATAATAAGCATGACATCACATTAGAAACCCTTTTTTTTACTATTTAGGGATTGTTATTATATATTCTTTCCTTCCTTTTCAATCACATAATCTTTTTCAAAAATACGTTGCGTAGTTTTAAAGATTTAAGAATACAAAGGGACAGAGAAAGCGACTTTGTTTTTTTACTATCTATACTATAATATTATAAAGCTGAATAGTTTGTTTGTTTGAACGCTAGGATCTCAGGAACTACCCAATCAAATTGAAAAATTCTTTTTGTGTTGGATAGTTCATTTATTGAGGAAGGTTTTAGGATATATATTATCACGCTGCGACCAACAGGAGCAAACTATCAGCGAATAATGTTGCAAAAACGGGGATCATTATTCATACTAAGGCTTCCGTTGTGTCCGCTGCGTTAACGGTTTAAGCTACCCAAAAAAATGTATTATAGAATTATTTCTCTTAAAATGGTCTAAAAAAATGCCCACGACAGTATATGTCTAACTTTTAAGTTTCACTTACTATAACCATTTTTATGGTAAATAAATTTGGTCGAATTTAATGCATAATTGCCATAATGTTTTATCATCATAATATTAATCTTTATCCAAATAAATATGTTGTTGATTGAGAGTATTAAATTGAGAACAAAATTGTCCTTAACATCACTTAATTTAAATAAACATCTTAGAAGAAAATACAATTTTTAAATTACTCAGTAACAAAATTTACACGCGTGCATGAAGCACAAGACAAGACGCTGCGCTGGCCGGCGAGCGAGGTCACCTGCGCGAGAAGCTTATGTTTAAGCCTTATCCTATTAATATTATAAATGTGAAAGTTTAGATGTTTGTGTGTTTGTAGATAAATGATGACTAATTGACAGAACGTATTTAAAATAAAATTTACAGGAAGCCAGATAATGATCCCAATTAACACAATAGGACACTTTTTATCCCAGAAAAATTAAGAGATCAATAAATTTTCTTAAAAAATGGTTTAACAGACTAAGAATCAATGCTCAGCCGAAACTACTATACTTATAAACTTAAAATTTATAAAGTGAAAAAATTGTGAGGACACTATGAAAAACACCTTTTTTCTCATCGCATGACAAGACACCCTCAACAGGTCAGTTAAATATTTCAGTTTGACGACGTGAAAGTCTACACTTTTGACAGTACGAAGTCTGTGGGGTCAGCTAGTGTAGTGATATGGCGAATGATTTTTGGACAGTATTATTTCTCGTTAAACTTAGTAATATAGATCAAAGTAGACATCAAAAGCATTCAACCCAAGTTAATTCATTGGGAATTAGGAAAAATGGTATCCGAGTCAAACAACCAAAATTTTTTTACTAACCAAGTAGCTTCCAAAAAAAGTCATCAATTAATAAATCAAGTTAATTACTAAGTTAAGTCACTTGCCGTGTAGTGCCGGCTTAGAATGTCGCTACCCCTTTCTACCCACTAGGGTAGGAGGGTATTGGGACTATTTATTTGATTTTCGGGCGATGCGTTTGGAGTCCCATCACCAAAAACCTTTATTTTACCGCCTTTTCCCCACTCAACTTCCAAAAGTGGCTGAGGAATTTATAATTCCTTCGCACTGGCTACCCTTTCTAGGGAATTATAGCCGTGAGTATATGTATGTATGTTAATTTTTCAAAATTAAAGTAAATACTATGTTTTTTTTAACGTCAAAATTTTTAAATTTACTGTTAATCCGTTGCTTTGGAAGGTGTCCGTAAAGAGAAGAAGCAACAAACAAACTCTTTACATTCTCAATTTTTCTTTTTTTTCAAAATAAGGTTTGTGCAATTTTGGGTTTAACATATTTTTACTTTATAAAAGATTTAAAAAGATTTTCTATGCGACCAAACCAAACAAAACGCTAGTTTGACATAATTACTCTGAATTGTCTGTGGAAACAGCAAAGATATACTGGCCAGTACACCCCTGCTGTGTACCAACTTATAATTTGTATCTATGCTTAACTCGAAAAACATTTACACTCCGCGATGTAGGAATATGAGTGAGACGCTGCTATGTGCGTTTGAGTCCGCAGTAGTGTGCGCTCTAACATGACTCCCACATGTCCATCACAAAAAACTGATCCCGTAACGTGAGAAGAACAATCCTCACCAGACAATTATTCCTGGGAATAACGGGGGAAGATTTATAACTTTACGCACACGGTCATTTGCGCGTTGGGTCCTTGTCGTTTAAAAAATCTTGAACACGTAAGATTTCTTTAAAAGCATTGCTATAATTGCAATTCCAATATATCAGAAGGAAATTTTTTGAACATTTGGAGGGATAGTCCCATTAATGAGTTACTTACTTTATTAAATCTCCACTTCGGTACTTTAAGATTGTCCTTATTTCGAGTGTTAACAGTATGCCTATCACTAACTTTACTAAATCGGCCTATTTGCTTTTTGGTATACATTAAATTCTCAAATGTATTGGCAAGGGACAAAAATTTTAAATACCAATACCTTAAATTTTTTTGTGCAACGAATACCTCGATCTTAACATGTAAATAGATTGGATAGCTCACTTTTATAAGACAAAAACTTTATGAACATCAGCCGCTTTATATAAATAAAATATTGTACGACATAATACTATGAAAATAACTGAAATAAACAATGCGAGCTGTTTCTATGTCTGCTATTTCTCTAATGCTATGCATGACATACGCTAGTAGCGGTAGTCCATTCCCTAATCCCTCAAACGACGACCAATTTCCCTAACAAAGTTTCTACCCTGCGATCCCCACACCCCCATTGTCTCGACGGCTAATGGTACAAACCAGTAACTCCCCATCAGCTGCGCGTACTTTATACATTTAGTTTTTTGGCATTCAGAACCAGGTTATTTACATAACATACAGTAAACCAATGCAATACCAGTGACATATCTTTATTTACGTCGTCAAGAGATGTAGAAGATCTCGCTACATTAAATATCAAAGAAGAGAACATAACTACATAACTATCTCAGAATACTTTTGCACCATAAGGGTAAATCATTAATATAAATCAGAAACAGTAATGGATCAAGTATAGAACCTTGAGGAACGCCCATCTCTATTTCGGATCCTTCCAACGTAGTTCCATTAATATCAACCTTCAAAGTTCTTTTATTAAGATATGATGCCATTAATTTCATTGCTTGCTCGTCAAAACCGTAATACTTAAGTTTAATCAACGCTAATTCCCTTTTTACACAATCAAAATCTTTTATAAGGTTACAAAATAAACGCATCCCAGGAGTATCCCAATGAATTAATTTTAGAATATTTAGAGAAAAAGAATATTTTATAATTTATTATATATCAAGCCATTGTCAATGCCACTTGGATTGTGAAACTAGTTCTGTGGCTCCTGGTAAGAGTTGGATAGTATAAAACATTAGTAAAAGCAACCGTGATAGCCCAGTGGGTAGAACACTCGGTTATCGTGCAAACAACTAGTGTTCAAATCCCGGATCGGGCTTACACCAATTTGTCTTTTCTAAAGACATATGTGTGGTTAATTTATCATGGTTGTTAACGGTGAGGGAAAACATCGTGAGAAAACCCACATGGCTGAGTTGTACTTAGTCATGTGACAGTGTATTCGTACAAAACGGCGATAGGCCTGCCCCCTATCACGTGAGTACACTGTCCATGCAAAACGTAGGTACTCTGAACACCAGGTGACAAAGTCACGTGATGTTCAGAAGTATTAGTACCTCTGCCAACCCCTTCGGGGATATTCGGCGTGAACGTTTATTTTATGTTTATGTTATGTTTATTAGTAAATAGTAAATTGCTAGGTAAAGCTGTGTGGAAAAATTACTATTGTGAAACAAAAGTTTGAATAAATATGGCATTGAAAAAAGACAGCATTCCTTTAACATGATGGTCAGTAACTGCCAATGATTGCATAAATTAGTCTGAAAGTAATAACTTTTTGGAACTGTCCCCATGCACATTCGTTCTACCAAGGGCGACAACACAATCAAATTCAGCCAATTTAAATGACATCACATCACCCACACAAAAGTCAACTGTAAAGTTGAACTCTATGAACATAAGTAAACTTTTACTCATACATATACTCACGGCTATATTTCCCTAGAAGGGGAAGCCAGAACTAAGGACTCATAAATTCCTCAGCCACTTTTGGAAGTTGACTGAGGAAAAGATGGTAACAATAAAGGTTTTTGGTGATGGGTCTCCAACCGCATCGCCCAAAAAAAAAAAACCTCAATACCATTAGTCACGTCTTACGACACCCGTGGGTAGAAAGGGGTAGCGACATTGTAAGCCGGCACTACACGGCAACTTTTACTGTTACTCACGCTGCCTATTTCTATTGGTATACTCTCCGCTTATGTAGGGATCAGTGCACAAAAAAAAATTACGGCCCTGTTACTGAGGCTACCCTCTCATGAACTGTTATAGTTCTTATTTTAAAACTATGATGCATTCTTGTTGCAGTTACCACAAGCGTTTCTAAGACATTGTATGTGAAGATTTCTTAATGGCTTTTTAGCCAATAATAATTATTTAAAGTAAACAATTAGTTATTATTTAAAATTTTTAATGCTGTAAATCTTCCTAATAAGTTAAAATAAATAATAAATTAAACAAATAAAATAAAAAAAATTGATCACTTTATCTGAAATTTAAATCAAAGCAGAGCGACGAATATCGAGATATTTCCCTAAATTATTAATTATTTATTCCACTTTTAAAATAGATAATTAAACCCTTAAATCACAGATATTTTTTCCGTTTTTATAGATATTGGTCAAGTACTGTGAGTCAGTATTGCACTTAGTCGGTTTTTAAAGTACTGCTCTTGTACACTGATCGAAATTGCGACTCATTAGCGTATGATTCAGGTTACTTTTTTATAATAATAATATTTTTTTTATTATTAAAGTAACAAAGGACTTTGGAAAACTTTATTATTGAAAAAGTCAATACTTTGTTCATTCCTTTTAGCGTGAAAAAATCACTAAAGATCTCTTTATCAGCAAATAACACCATTTTTGATCTTTCTTCTATCATGAACGGCGAAACATTAATATATGCTAAGATCAAAAGTGTGCGTTATAGAGATTTTTGTGGAACACACATTTTTACATGAGTTCCAGAGATTCTCAAAAATAGGCACCATGGTGTAGGACTGAGAACTTATTTGAACCCACCCTCGCCTCTGAGCATCTGAGGCGATGCTCCTATTAACGAAACTATCAAGGTGGTTAGTAGTAACTGCAAGTGGTTTAATTACAAATATTTGTTAACCGATGTTATTTGTTCATCTACCGAACATAACCATAATTTTAATCACCTTTATCGGATAACACCTTCAACTATTATTTATAACAACAATTGTTTAAAAAATATATACAACTGCGACGTGCAATACGAGTTTTTCTATTAAATTCTTTCAGAGTCCAACTATTCCGTATCCAATTTTAACCGTAGCCATGGATTCAATTACATACATACAAAAAGTCTTGATTATAAGTCACAAAAAGGGGTATCTAGAGCTTCAGAGCCATATTCGGAACAACTCCTCAGCCATATTTGGAAGTTGATTAGGGACAAGATGGTAGAAATAAACTATCGTTGGTGATGGGAGAAAGCCCCATAACGTTAGACGCCACTTACGACACCCGTGGGTAGAAAGTGGTAGTGACATTCTAAGCCAGCACTACTTTGCTTCAATTATGAACAGTTTTAATAAAAATATATTGGTAGGTACAACTATACGGATAGGAACCTATAATAATAATAAGGCCTTTATTTCCCAAATTTATAAAGATTTATAACATTGACAGTATTAAATTGTACAATTTAAATTGTAAACAAGTGTAAATTAATGTCAAAATTTAACTTACATCTATGTTTAGGTAGTTATACAAGATTATATTTAAGGTAGGTTTCAAATTCATGCTTTTTCTTTTTCCTTTTTTTTATTAATTGTTATTGAATAGTTAGAACATACAAGATTAATTATTATAAATGAACCCACCAATCAATTAGCAAAGCATGTTACAATTGATATAATTATACAATCCTATATTTGGGACGTCCATTGTTGGACGTAGGCCTCCGCCATCCGTTTCCAGCAATGTCTGTCAGCAGCGAGGCGCGTCCAAGCGCCGCCGCCGGCCAGTTGCGCGATGTCGTCCACCCAGCGCCCCGCGGTCGGAACCTATACTCCATATCAATTCCAATAAAGAATAGCTAGAGCCTCAAAAATATTAAGTTTCTCGGCCACTTTTAGAAAATTGAGTGAAGAAAACAATGTTAAGTAAAAGAAGATTGTTGATCGGTCTTCAGCAACATCGCCCAGCAAATACTTAAAATGCTCCAATACCCTAATTTGTCTCTTACTGACTATACGTAGGTAACGTCTAAGGAAACTTCTCAGTGCCCATTTAATGTCGCAGCTAAAGGGGTTCGCGGGGTACCCTGGGTAAGGTGATTTGGTCATATAGTCCTCTACGCTGGCCCAGTGGGGCCATATAGCTGGAACCGCCACTGACGGTTTTACATGCCCTTTGTCTAGACACGGAATCATCTTAACTTTTGGATAATCCGGTGATGCAATATCATGCCAAACTGGGTTTAATCTTAAAAAATAAATTTATGAACCGAACCCGACACCTCCGGATTTAAAGTCGAGCGCTATATCATTAGACCATGGAGGCAGTATTACTGCCACGGGGTACACCGCTGTATTTTTGGATTTTATTTAATTGCACCTTAAAACTTAGCCGTGTAGTGTCGGCTTAGAATAACACTACCCCATTTCTACCCGTGGGTGATCGTAAGAGGCGACTAAGGGTATAGGGGCTTATTAAGTGATTCTTGGGCGATGTGGTTGGAGACCCGTCACCAAAAACATTTATTATTACCATCTTTTCCCCAATCAACTTCCGAAAGTGGCTGAGGATTTTTTCATTCCAAAGCTCTGGCTACCCCGTTAAGGGATTTATAGCCGTGAGTATATGTATGTATGTATGTTAAAAAGTGCTCCCAATAGAGGTCAAGGTTCCTCTTGCACCCAATATTCTTGCGGCGAAAGTGAACCGCCTTACTAACTTCATATATCTACTAATTACCGTACGAATTAATTGTAACAATTACTTAATACTAGTTTCGGAACTTGTTCTCAGCATTACCAAGAATGTTACAACAGTGATATGTCATTGATGAATATCATTTCTTACGACTCGATACCGCTCGACCAGATTATATTGATCTATGATTATTTGGACTGCTAATGACCTTAGTTGACCTTGATCAGTTTGTGAATGAAAGAAAAGTCCATTTTTAAAGTGCATTTGAAAATTTAAATTTGAGCAAACCCGAGATAAAATTATATTTTTAATTTTTGAGTGGTACTGTGACATTTTCTAAAACAACTTTCTTATTATCTCAACTAAAATACTGTTTGCTTGACTATCAGTATCATGTCTGTCTTAGTCTTGTAAGCACTTCTTAAAGATTATGATCAAACTATACAGTTCACGCCTTATATCCTCAAAGGGGTTGGCAGAGGTACTAATACTTCTGTTTACCACATTGTAACCGTGTACAGAGTAGCCACGTTTTACTTGGACAGTGTACTCACGTGATAGGGGGCAGGCCTATCGCCGTTTTGTACGAATACACGTATACGATATAGACTTGGATTATATTGCTTCGATCTTCTTTGTAGACATTTTGACGCCGTACTTATATTATAATCAAATGAACATCAAATCTTGCGATAAAGTATTAAAAAAGGCAGAGACTATCGATCGCTCGCTACTTTGTACGATCCTGATAAATCCCCTTCATACATACATATACTCACGGCTATAAATCCCTAGAAGGGGTAGCCAGAGCTAAGGAATAAGAAATTCCTCAGCCACTTTTAGAAAATTGAGTGGGGAAAAGATAGTAAAGTAAAGGTTTTTGGTGATGGGTCTCCAACCGCATCGCCCAAAAGCCCTTAAAAGCCCCAATACCGTTAGTCTCCTCTTACGTACACCCTTCGGTAGAAACGGGGTAGTGCTATTCTAAGCCGACACTACACGGCATCACGTAAATAAAAGTACCCTGAAGTATTCGTATTTTTAATTTTAGATGTTAAACTGCCTTGTTCTGTGTTTACTTACATTACCTTCTGGATCTTGATAAGATCGATCTTCCTTAATCTTACAATTTATTAGTAAAATGACATATTGTTTGGTGAAATTATTTGTATTGGACTAACTCTAATAGGTACAATAAAGCGCTACTTGGTTTTTGTACCATTTTCTTTTATTTAAACTAGTTTCCAGTTCATAGAATTCTCAGAAATCGTATATAGTAAATGGTAGTAACACCGCTGTAAGCTTCCAAGAAAGAATTCCAATCCCGAAATAGGCATTGAAAACACGACCTTGCAGCCAATAATAAATTTCCCAAAACTGTTAATTATATTACGCAAGGATGACCTTCAAAATCGAATCCATTGACTCGAAAAGAATGAAAAGGAAAGTGGAATAAACAGGTATTTTCGAGAGACATTCGGCGGTATTTGAGCTATTTATGTGTAGGTCAAACATTATGGTTGTCGCGGGTGAGTGTGACTCGACCATGACCACTTCGAGATAATACACTTGTCACTTGTCCCGTGCTTGATCGATAACGCTGTGACGAGATTAAACAATACATGTGTTATCAGCTAGTAAGATTTAGTTGACTTATTAAGAATGATTGAATATGAATAATTCAATTGTTGTATTAAGCTTATCACGATATCCTTTTAATACGATTTGAGATTTCAAAAATAATACTCGTGTGGCGTTTAAAGTAAGAATGGTCAGCTCACGAGCAGCTTAAGAATTGATTGTGAACATGGGATTGTAAGCTATGTATTGAAAATTTTGCCAAAGTATTTAAAGTATGGAGTATCCGTAGTTCGGACTCTAAGGGCCAGCGCTGACTGCCGGCATGGCATGGCAAAGGATTTCGGTACAGATTTAGCATTTTTAATCTTATTACCATGAGTATAGAATTAATTTTACTTCATTTTGACACAACGATGCCGACGTTCTGTCCTACCGCGGCCTCCCTCGGCATCGTTGTGTCAAAATGAATTCTATACAAATGGTTATAAGATTAAAAATGCTATATCTGTACCGAAATCCTTTGCCATACCATGCCGGCAGTCAGCGCCGGCCCTTACAAGGGGTAGCTGGAATTCGGAATTTAAATTTGAAATAACTTAGTCACCTTCGGTACATGAACGAGAAAGATTAGTGATGGTGTTCACTTTGCACAACAATCTCAGTGGTAAAATTAACGAGAACGAAACTAGAAACGTCGGAAACAAAGATTCTTGCGGGTTTTGTATGAGATCGGTCGGTCGGATCCAAGATTTTAGGACTTGTTAAGTGATTGTTGATCGGTATGGCTCTAGTCTAAACAGATCACCACACTATAAGAATCTCTCCCGACTCAAATTCTAAAAGTACCTCATGAATTTCTGTTTATAAAGCTTGGGTAACCCCCTTTTTTGGTATCATAGCCTTGAGTATATATATGTGTCGTGGCCATATCGTAGATTTGAACACATCGTGAAATGATCGATCATTTTATGAAATGGTCACATTTCATGATGTGGCCAACTTAATTAAACCAGATCATAAAATCGTTAACGTTTCACGATTTTGTCATCCACGCTTGGCCAAATCGTAGAAATATTGTATTTGACAGCATAAATAGTTTTCATTGTGTAGACATTTAAATCTAAAATAGTAAAGGCAAACATGGCAAAGAATGTATATTGTGTGGTATTTTTTCAAATATCACACCAAGTGGCGACCAAAACTATCTGCTCTGGCAACACAATGAAAACAAATATGGCGTTTGGTTTTTTTCGGCGGGAAAATCAAATAAGCTAGACGCGTAATTTTTCCTCTTGTGGAAAATTTTAGTTTTTTTTTACTTTAAATAGTAAAAATATTTCGCTAAGATGTCTTCAGACAGTGGGGGCAGCGAAAATATTGATGCGAAAAGGCGTCGGGGGAACAAGAGACCAGCTTCGGAACCTACTCCTAACTTGAACCACACAAATGACTTGGATAAGTATAAACCATTTATAAAGGCACATTACAAGAGGATTTACCCTGACAACAGCTCTGAAAAAGAGTTTGCTGTCTTTATCGAGAGTACGAACGAGCAAAAACTAGGAAATAAAGATCCTTTATTTATCCAAAAAATTCTTCAACAATTTATTAAAGGTCAATATGAATTTAACAGAGTAAACGCACAAAAAGTACAAATAACATTTAAACAGGCTTCTGCAGCAAATGACTTTTTAAATAATGACAAAGTTTTTCAAGATAATAATATCAGGGCTTACATACCAGCATCCTTTGTTGAAAGAGTGGGTGTAATAAGACATATTAACGAAGATATGAGTAATGAGGAGCTATTCAGAAAATTGTCGTGTGACGAAGATATTGTAGCAGTTAGGCGTTTTATGAAACGGGGAGAAGATGGTAACTTATACCCACTTAAAACAATATCTGTTACTTTTTATACTATCTCTTTACCACCAGTTGTATATTTAGACAGATGGAGATCTAAAGTGACTCCCTACATCCCTCCAGTGATGCAATGCTATAGATGTTTCAAATATAATCACTCCGCTAAAGTTTGTAAAAATTCACAAATATGCTCTATATGTGCAGGTGATCATTATTACAAGGACTGTGACAATCAAAAAGAAATTAAGTGCAGTAATTGTGGTGGTGATCATCTAGCCATTTCGAAAAATTGTCCCATAAAACAAGCAAAAATTAATAAAAATAAGTCTCAAACATATGCTCAAGCCACAAGTTTTTCTGGAAAAGATTTTCCATCACTACCAAAAGGGCAAAAAACTTATTCGAAACCCCCTCCTTTTAATTTTGATATGAATAGTGTGATAAATAATGAGAAAATAATTAATGCAATTGTCAAAACTTTAGTGATGTTAGGGAATGCTACAGAACAGGTTCCTAAGACTAGCGGTAAAATAAAAGAAATGCTATTAAACAATCTTAAATAATATTTAATATGGATAAATTTATTCGCATCGTTCAACATAATTTACAAAGTATTAACAATAAAATAACCCTAATAAAACAGTTTTTACTAGATAATAATATTGACATATATTTAGTGAATGAAACATGGTTAACTGACAAAAAAAGTATTAATATACCAGGATACAATTTTATATATAGAAATGCCAAAAACAAACATGGAGGTGTAGGTATATTGATTAAAGATTGTTTCAAATTTAAAGCTTTGCAAACAGGTTTCTATGAAGATATTCAAAGCGTAGCTATTTCTTTAATTACGGATAACGGTCCCTTGTCACTTCTTTGTTTATATTGTCCTCCTGGAAGTAGAATGAGAATATGTAAATTACGTAATATCATAAGTAAATTACCTAAGCCTTGTCTCATATCTGGGGATTTTAATGCACACCACATAGCCTTTGGCTGTGCAACTAGTAAATCACGTGGCAATGAATTGTATCAGTTGATGGATGAGTCTGATCTTTGTTTACTCAATACTGGTTCACCTACGACAATTCAATCTCCATTAAAAAATGCTTCTGCCATAGACCTTACTTATGTAAGTCCAGTGATAGCTCCCCTTTGCAATTGGTATGTAGAAACTGAAAGTTTGGGTAGTAACCATTACCCCACATTTATTGACATAAATATATCTCCATCGAAATACCAAATTAATGATTATATAGAAAAGTATCTCTAAAAAAAAACAGATTGGCAAGAAGTACTTCATGCTTCTGAAAATCTATTAGAGCAATATGAATTTATCTCAAATGATCCTATTAAATCATATAATACTTTTTGTGATCTTCTTAATAAATTGAAAGAAAGTTATGTCCCCCTTTATAAAATTGATTCTGGGAGTATATCTCGACTTCCTGCCCCGTGGTGGAACAAAGAATGTGCTGAAGCGGTTATGAAATCAAAACAAGCTTTATTGACATATAGGAGTGAATTTACAGTAGATGCTTATTTGAATTATAAAAAATATGATGCAATGAAAAAGAAAATTATATCTGATTCTAAAAAGAACAACTGGAAAAATCTATGCACTTCAATGAATAGGACAACCCCAATTAGTAAAATATGGAATTTAATAAGGAGGTTCAAAAGAGTAAAAAATAGACCCAAATATGGAACCAGTAGGAATGATGAATGGGTTCAAGATTTTATTAAAAAGCTTTCTAACTCTACATCAAATAGCAATGATGAAATTTCTAGTTTATTTGAACTTAATAATAATTATGAGCACTCAAATATGTTACTAAAACCATTTGATTGGAATGAATTTTGCACAGCTTTAGACAATAGAAAACATACATCCCCCGGCTTAGATTCAATACCATATATATTACTTAAAAACTTGCATTACTCATGTAAAATTAAATTATTAGATATAATGAATAGTTTATGGATTAAACAGTTAATTCCTGAATCCTGGAAAACACAATGTGTAATTCCAATATTAAAAGAAGATAAAATTCCAGATGATTGCAACTCTTATAGACCTATATCATTATCATCATGTATAGGAAAATTATTAGAACAAATGGTTAAATTAAGGTTAGATTACTTTGTAGAAAAACATAATCTCTTACCTCCAAACCAATTTGGATTTAGAAAGGGTTCCGGATGTCATGAAAGCTTTATTTCATTTATTGCTGATATCAAAAAGTGTATGCTTTCAAAGTCTACTGCTGTTTGTGCATTCTTAGATGTGCAGGGAGCATATGACAATGTTGATCTACATCAGCTTGCTAGAGTTCTATCTAATTTAGGTTTACCTGGAAAAGTAATTAAGTGGATTTTCAATTTTTCATCTAAAAGAACTTTATATGTGAAATTTAATAATATTCTACATGGTCCAGAAGTGATATGCAAGGGATTAATGCAAGGTGCAGTACTTTCACCATTACTTTACAACCTTTACACTTCTCAAATATCCCAATATGTCACAAATAATGTTCAAATATTTCAATTTGCTGATGACATTTTAATCTACAGTATTGATAAAAATATAAAAGAAGCTCAGTCAAAACTTAATTATGCTTTAAAACAAATGTCCGAATATTATAAGTATTTAAAATTAGAAATCAATTGTGAGAAAAGTAATGTGTTAGTTTTTGGCAGTAGTACATTAATAAATATAAACTTTAATAACAAACCTATTCCAATAGTAAAAAATAAGAAATTTTTAGGCATTATTATTGATGATAAATTAAAATTTGATAAACATATTGATTATATTTGCAAAAAAGCCTTTAAGGGAATAAATATAATGAAATGCCTTGCTGGATGTTTTTGGGGTACTGACCCAAAAATATTAACTATCTTATATAAAAGTATAGTAAGGAGTCACTTTGATTATAGTTGCCTTGCATATATAAATGCTAGTCAAACTTTACTTAAGAAGTTAGATTTGATTCAAAATATAGCTTTAAGAATTATTACTGGAGCTATGAAATCTACACCTATTAATTCAATGGAAGTAGAAACAGGCATCATGCCATTGGCAATTAGGAGGCATCTACTGGCAGAGAAATTCTGTCTGAAAAATATATGTAGAATTAATAAAATGGTTCTTGACAGAATTTCTGTACCAGTAAGTTTCTTGAACCAATTACCTCAGGTTGATAAATTTAATGTTGTCCACAACAATTTCCCAGAAATTAATATTATTAATGAAAATATTAGACAAAAATATGTAAATATGTTTAAGTGTGACCCTTGGCCTATATATAACTGTAAATATGAAGCATTAACTTTTAATGTCTCCCAAAACATAGATATAAACAAGGTAGAAAATAATTCACTTTTTCTGGACTACTTAATTAAAAAAGAAAAATATTATAAATTGTATACTGATGCATCAAAAACATCAGAATATGTATCTGCAGCATTCTATGATTCACAAAATAAATATACTAAATGTTTTAAATTGGATCCCATGTTAAGTATATTTAGTGCCGAAGCTTATGCTATATATAGATGTTTACTGTATATTAAAGAACTAGGAAGAAATTCTTGTAAATACTTAGTTATAACAGATTCTTTAAGTGTGCTTGTAAGTTTACAACATATTCCTGTTCACTTTAAGACAAATTATATATTGTTAAATGTTAGGACTATTCTTTATGAGCTATATTGTGATAATATTTTAGTTGAATTTAAGTGGGTACCATCTCATCAAGGCATAACTGGTAATGAGATAGTTGATCAAGCAACTAGAAATATTAACAAAAGTGAAGAAGTACTAGTCCATATTCCATTTACAGACTATTATATGGATTTAAAACTAAGAGCTCGTCAGTTGTGGGAAGATTACTGGAAGGAAATAACTAAAGTAATGGTGATGGCTGAAAGTAATGGTGTAGACAGTGGTGCAGGGATGCCGTCGGCGACTCCGTGTAATTTACATACATATAGGTTTGCAACTCAAGATGAACGTAGGCGCGAATGGGACTTTAAAAAAGCCGATTTTTCTTTATTATATAATAAGTTATTGTCAACAGATTGGTCTTTGCTCTATGTATTGGAAGATTCCGTAGAAGCATTGAATTATTTTTATTTAATATTTAACAAAATTATAGATGACTGTGTTCCAATTAAAAAGCGTTATGCGGGTTGCCCCAGGTATTTATATCCTGAGTGGTATACTCCGGAGATCAGACGCGACATATTCACGAAGGGTAAATTACATAAATTGTATAAAAGCGCGGGTTTGCAATGTGATTATGAAGTGTTTTCAGCTTTAAGATCCAAACTTAAAGTAGACTTGCGTATTGCTAGTGATAACCATGACAAAAGACTACAATTTTTGATTGCTAAGGAACCTAAGTTATTTTGGAAATTAGTGAAAGGTAAGAGGCACAACACAAATAAGGGAATAATTTGTAGGAATGGGTCTGAGCTATCCGAGCAAGAGTGTGTGGAGGCTTTTTCCGAGTACTTTGGTTCCGTATACTCAGAAAAAGCTGCGAGTCTCAGTATCTCGGATGCGATGAGCGCGGACGTGGCGGCGGCGGGCGTGGCGGCGCGCGTGCACCTCACCGCGCTGTCCCACGACGAGGTGCGCGCGGCGCTGGCGCGGTTGCCCGCCAAGACGTCAGCGGGCGCCGACGGAGTACCGGCATTCGTAGTAAAGGATTGCCGTAACGTGTTAGAGGAGCCACTACATTTTATATTTAATTTGTGCCTCAGGGACGCCATATACCCAGAAACCGCGCGCAGTATTGCCGCGAGTAAATGAAGTGCGAGACCTTGGGATTAACATCACAGCGGATCTACATTTTCGTAACCACATTGTAAACACGTGTAAGAAAGCTTTTCGAATGCTGGGCTTTGTGCTTCGAACTGTCAAGGGTTTTCAAAACCTTGAAGCCATAAAGGCACTTTATAATGCGTTAGTTAGAAGCATACTAGAATTCAACGCAGTTGTCTGGTCTCCACATGAGGTTAAGTATTGCCTTATGTTGGAGAAAATACAAAATAAATTTATTAGATTTCTGTACTGGAAGATGTACGGAGTTTATCCCTACTACCCCTTGATGTACCCTACTTTATTCGTACTGGGTATGGTGGGGTATAACTCATTGGGTGTGAGGAGAGACTTCGCACTTCTTTCGTACTGTTTTAGAATTTTAAGGGGTATAATTCATAATCCCACAATACTCGGTATCGTTCATCTGATAGTTCCAAGCTCGTGTTTGCGAAGGCGCCACGGCCGACTGCTGGCGACGCCGGCGGCGCGCACTAACTTGCTGCGCGACAGTGCGCTCTCTCGAGCCATCATGTCCCTGAATCAGGTTGCGGAGCAAGTCGATATATTTTCGTGTTCTTCAACGGAATTTAAAGATGCATGTCTAAAAATTTTATGTTAAAATAGATTTAAGTTTTAGTAAATTTAAACATTTTTTTTTTTTTTGTTATTAGTAGATTATAGTAAAATATCTGTATTTAGTTATTATATTGTGTGTGTATTAATGTGAAACATGATCGAATGAGGTATATACCTGTAATGTTTATGTTTTTATAAATAAATAAATAAATAAAGAGAAAGGCAAATGGTACGCATCTATTCAGAAAACATTACCTGTAAAACCTTGGTATGCGATCCATAAAGACTGCGATAGCCGATTATTTATAACAACCATATGCCGAATGCGTTTTGGTCATTGCCTCACACCAGCACATCTACACAGGTTTAATATAATTCAAAACAGCAATTGTTCTTTTTGTGAAGCAGAGGATGCAGATTTGAGTCACTTCATTTATGACTGTCCGGAATTTCATCTTCAAAGATTAGCATTAATAGCAGAAGTAACGGACAAAGTACAAGAGTTTCCCCGCCACTTAGAAGTCCTATTATCAAATTCGAGCTTGTTCCGTGAAATCACGACTTTTATATTCTCAACAGTGGAAAAACTATGAACAGAGCAGATGATGTTTAGGATTGCTACTACCACAGACAGACTTAGTAGTATGATTACTACATTAAAAATCTTTAGTTGACTTTAGTAAAATAAGCTATTTTTGTTATGATTTTAACTAAATGTATTTTTAAATATTAATATAAGGCAAATAATTAGTATATGTAACAATATTAAGTGAATGTTGTACGAATATTGTAACAATACCAAAAATGTAATTTATCGAAATAAGTAATGGTTAAAGGACTTGTTCTAGACCAATAAACGATTTAAAAAAAAAATAAAAAAATATGGCGTTGGCTGAAAGGACTAGTTTCCAGGGCCGTAAATAAATAAACTAACTAATATGTAGAGATGGGTTGTACTAGGTAAATTTGATAACAGATACACCTGTTCCTAATCCACAAAAGTACCTAATCCAAATACCTAATCCACATAGTACTCCGTATTGAGTGCATGACGCAGTATTTTACTTACTGCGTACTACTTGTATAAGTTAACTTAGTTAATGCATTGTAATCTTTTCCTATGATATTGTGAAGGTGGCCGGTAAACGATGGATGCAGGCCGCTTCCAATTCCAACCGGCCCATATGGAAGTCATTGAGGTAGGTTCAGTAGTCAACGTCCAAACGCTAATATGATGATGATGATTATGATGAATCTTCCCTTCGTAGTTATACAGGACTGTCAACTTCTAATTTAAAAAAATATCCTAACTCAACAACGGAAAAAGTCAAAAATAGTTCAGTTCTATTATTTTGAAAAAGATAGCTATTGTTTTGTGAGGAACGGGAACCGGAATTCACCTAGTTCTGCGGCCCCCTTATATTTTCGACTCACCTCTACTAATATGGCGTGAGTGCACGGGTACGTTTGTCTGGTCTATTTGTGATGGAACTCCTCTGGAACGGCTAGACACCAACCAAATTTGGCACAGTAGTGATTAAGTGCACATTGCTAAGTGTCGTAAGGGGTTGCATATCGTGATCGAACCTACCGTTGAGGAATAATCACTGAAAAACTGTTTTCCCGCGAAGTCAATAGACAAAAGTCAAAGGTTTCTTATATAGAGCGCGGCCTACAGCTTAAGACCGACTGCACAGATAGTGAGAAGACTGAGGTTTACCTAAAGAGCTTATTCCATTTGTCTGAATGAAGACGTCTGAAAGCCACAGAATCTGAATTCAGACTAATGGAATAACGTTCAAACTGAAATTTGTGTAGTGGAATAACAAGCGTCTGCGGCAGTAACTTCGAAGGACGTCTGAATTCAGCAACGACAAAGTGTAATGGAATAAGCTCTTTACTCGCTCAGCTAAATTCATTTCGATAGCAGTTTGTATTGAAGTCCTAGTACTAATGTGTGTAGTTTGACCTGCTGTTTACAGCACAATGGAAGACAAGTAACAATTTGAATAACTAAATAAAATTTATAATTAAGATCAGACTAAATGTATGATGCTTCTTAGTGAGTGGAACAAATTGCGTTCCACTAGTTTCATTATGTATTTTTTATTGAAATGGCATCACATCTTATACATATATACCCCAAAAATTTTACAAAAATTTGTTACTCACAACCGAGTGAATCCTATGCTGCTTGAGAAACAGTGAAAACTGTGATGACCAGATAACTAAAGGTCACGTGATGTTTTGAAGTAGGGGCTGTGCGACATAATTTTCATATTATTATGTTTTATTGTAGAAACACTCATAAACTCATGGCTGTAAATCTTAAAAACAGGTAGCCAGAGCTGCAGAATTAGACATACCTTAGCAACAACTTTTGGGTTGTTAATGGGAAAAAGATGGAAAAATAAAGGGTGGTGTCCTTGGGCATTGGATGCCGTGCCTTGATCAATAAGTGGTTCTTTAGACAAAAACATAAACATAAACGTTCACGCCGAATATCCCCGAAGGGGTTGGCAGAGGTACTAATACTTCTGAACATCACGTTACTTTGTCACCTGGTGTTCAGAGTACCCACGTTTTGCCTGGACAGTGTACTTACGTGGTAGGGGGCAAGCTTATCGCCGTTTTGTACGAATACACTGTCACATGACTAAGTACAACTCAGTCATGTGGGTTTCCTCACGATGTTTTCCCTCACCGTTAACAACCATGATAAATTAACCACACATATGTCTTTACCAAAGACAAATTGGTGTAGGCCCGACCCGAGATTTGAACACTAGTCGTTTGCACGATAACCGGTGTTCTACCCATTGAGCTATCACGTCGTATACAAGTATACAGTTTAGACAAAAACTATTTGAAATTAATGATATATTATTTTTTTCAAATACTCTCTCTTATTTTCTATCATCATCATCATCAGCCCAAACTCGTCCACTGCTGGACATAGGCATCTCCCATGGCGCGCCACCTCTTCCTATCCTCGGCCAGCCTCATCCAACCACTCCCGGCCACCTGCTTTAGGTCGTCGGTCCAGCGGGCCGGAGGGCGCCCCACACTACGTCTGCCAGTTTCTTTACCAAATACTATTCTACCTATACCAACTTTGGAAACACTTTATCCAGTTTTGATCCAACAACTCAGAATTTGATGCTTCATAGGCGACCACGGCATCTTCACGACACAAAATATTTTTTTCGATATGTTTTTCGTTTGCTGTCACAAGGAGCTATGTCCGGGCTGTAGGGTGCATGGCTAAATACCAAATTCTTCATTGAACGCCTTTGTTTTGAGAGACATACCTATATAAAGAGGCATTGTCGTGATGCAGTATGATCCTGCGAAGTGCAGTTCTTTGTCTCTTCGCTTGCACAGTTTGGAAAACTGTTGGAAATGCTAGCATAGAGTATGACTCCGAGTTTAAATATCTAAGATTATCTAGCATTGATGTCAACAAAGCCTTAAACACTGCCAAAAAAAAAATAGCCACCATCTTATTGCCAACGTTTCGAGGTCTTAGAGTTTTGTCGGTAATTTTCCCTCTGTCAAGAGCCATACAGAAGATTGTCTCTTACTTTTCGGATCATAGAGTTCCAGGTTTCGTCAACATATACATAAACATAAACGTTCACGCCGTTTATCCCCGAAGGGATTGACAGAGGTACCAATACTTCTTCACAACAAATGAAATTGTCAGAGTTGACAGGTTTCGGCAACTGTGACAATTTCAGAAACATGTCTTGATAGTTTGGACGCATAATGAATTGATGAACGTAAATTAGTGAAAGAGTTGAATATAACACACTTTTTAAATTCTTGCGGTTTGTAAACATTATATCTAATAATAATCGGGATTAATCAACCCGTCAGTGCCGTGGTTAGCCCGTGACCCCGTCAGTGCCACTTTTGGAAGTTGAATGGGGAAAAGGTAGTCAAATAAAGGGTTTTAGTGATGGGTCTCCAACTGCATCGCCCAACAATCACATAAAAAGCCTCAATGTCCTTTATATCCCCTTTACATCGCCCGCGGGGATATAAATAAAAAAACGAGAAGTTGAGATAGTGTTTTGGTATTTGGGATGTAAATTGGATGCAAAAAATGTAATCCACGCGGACGTATTCGCAGGCAAAAAGCTAGTGAAGAATAAAAGAGCATTCATGAAAAAAATATATACATACATACATATACTCACGGTTGTAAATCCCTAGAAGGGGTAGAGCCAGAGCTAAGGAATTAGAAACTTTAGGAAATGTGAGTGGGGAAAAGATGGTAAAAATAAAGGTTGTTGGTGATGGGTCTCCAACAGCATCGCCCAAAAATCCCCTAAAAGCCCCAATACCGTTACCCGCCTCTTACGTACACCCACCGGAAGAAATGGGGTAATGCTAATCTAAGCCGACACTATACAGCATTAAAAAAATATATGAATGTGAATAAGCTCCAGAGGATTACCAGGGTCGTAAAAAGTTGCAATCTCAGCCTACTAACTATTCGCTAGTACAAATCCATACCATATTTTTTATACGTAGATCGGTATGTCGATCATATTCATTTGTAGGAATACTTTGAAACAACAAGGAGCCGAATAATTTAAATCTTTTTGTTCATGAAACCCTCATGTGCGGATTATTACTAATAAATGAAGAATAAATAAAGGAAAGAAAAATTTCGACACAGGCGGGAATCGAACCCGGTGACATGATTATGACACGGTGGCTCAATTGGCAGAGCGTCGGGGCGTATACCCGAGGTCGTGGGTTCGATTCCCGCCTGTGTCGAAATTTTTCTTTCCTTTATTTATTCTTTATTTATTAGTAAGGAGCCGAATAGTTAAAAGTCACTCTCAGCATAATAGCAGCCACTTTTTGCGACCTAAATAGTATTCAAACAAAACTGCACTTTACTTAAATTTAGTGCGAAAACCAATTTTCGTATGACTTCGAATATTATATATTATATCAAGAATAATTTTAGATCGTTGCTAATTAGAAAATTATCCAAAAAAGAAGTTCAGTGGATACAACATGGCGACGGATTGGCAGACTTGATCTTTAGGTACGGAACTTTAAAAATAATATAATTATATGAAATTTTAAAAGCCGTGTGAGGCACGATTTGCGCTAAATGCTGGGTCACCTCAGACCGGCATCTCCGTATACGTCGCGGGAAGCCACATTTTTATGAGTAGGTATTTAGATCATATTATACGCACTCTTAATTAGGTATACTACTTATATCATTATAGTACACAACTTAATAAATAGTTGAAAGGATAGTTACAGTATCCGAATAAACATTTTTTTAGTAACCTATAATAACGGGACTAAAACAATTTGTGTATTTAAACATATTAACATAACATAAACGTTCACGCCGAATATTCCCGAGGGGGTTGGCAGAGGTACTAATACTTCTGAACATCACGTGACTTTGTCACCTGGTGTTCAGAGTACCCACGTTTTGCAAGGACAGTGTACTCACGTGATAGGGGGCAGGCCTATCGCCGTTTTGTACGAATACACTGTCACAAGACTAAGTACAACTCAGCCATGTGGGTTTCCTCACGATGTTTTCCCTCACCGTTAACAAGCATGATAAATTAACCACACGTATGTCATTAGAAAAGACAAATTGGTGTAGGCCCGACCCGGGATTTGAACACTAGTCGCTTGCATGTCAACCGGTATTCTACCCACTGAGCTATCACGTCGTTTTATGTAACATATTACTAGTGCATATACTCTTAAAAAATTCAAAATCTCAATGTCTCCGAAGACAGCAGAAAGTATTTCCCAACACAAGTTCGCGGCCCAACGCCCGGCGCTGCTGCTATATAAACATATCACGGCGGAACAAGAGCACATTCATTCACATACTCACCGACGACATGGCAGCTAAAGTAAGTAATAATTCATTATTTTAAGCTGAGTGTGTTGATAAGAAAAGCTACTCTGCTCGGTTTTGTGATCGTACAACTTTTTAAACACGTGATATATTAAGTACCCATTGTATGTATGTATGTAAATTCTAATATTACTGAACAGATAAATGCACCTTAATGTCTGTCAATATCTTAAAATTTAAACTGTGCTATTTGTTAGCCTTAATAATAGTAAAATAAAAACCGAAATTTAAACATAGGAGTAGTTCATTTAGTAAATTAATCCCGCCAATGTTATACATACCGACTATAGCAAATGACATTGAATAAATTGCGTTCATATTTACCTTAGAATCACATAAGACCCAAAAAAAACTACATATATATATATCTTTTCTGAACCTAAAAAATATTATGTATTCGAACGGGACAAACAAAATTACATATTACAGGGATTTAAACTAGCACTTTGCAATCCTTTTTCAAAAAAAAATTATATTGCGTCATGTGTGTGATATATTAGTTACTTTAGGTGTACTATAGATGGCACTTCTGACTTCTTTCTGAAATTTCAGTTCGTGACAATCCTGTGCTTGGTCGGCGCATGCGCCGCCATCCCGCTGTCGCCGGAGCAGCACGAAGCCTCTGCCCCGGCGCACTACGAGTTCTCATACTCGGTGCACGACCAGCACTCCGGCGACGTGAAGCAGCAACACGAGAGCCGCCAAGGTGACAAGCTGGAGGGCTCCTACTCGCTGGTGCAGCCCGACGGAGTGCGTCGCGTCGTGCACTACTCCGCTGACAAACACTCCGGTTTCAACGCGCAAGTCTCTTACGAGGGACACCCCACTGAGGCGCCCGCCAAGCTCGCATACGCTCCCGTCGCCAAGGTTGCCTACACCGCCCCAGTTGCCAAGATCGTGCACTCCGCCCCAGTAGTACACGCTGCTCATCAATCCAAGCTTGTTTACACTGCCCCTGTTTACCACGCCGCCCCAGTTGCCAAGATCGCCTACTCCGCCCCAGTAGTACACGCCGCCCCAGTCTACCACGCCGCCCCAGTCTACCACGCTGCTCCAGTCGCCAAGGTCGAATACGCCGCCCCAGCTGCCAAACTTTACACTGAGTCTCTCGGACACGTCACCTTCTCATCACCGTACGCCACTTACCACCACTGAATACCTCAACTATTATAAGAAACTATTTATTAAAACGTTTGTTGTAACTTAATGAAAGTCTTTTCCTTTGTTTCCATCCAGTGTGGGGAGACGATAAATGGGAGTATCCAATATCAAGAAATTCAAAACATGTCGAAGTTCGTACTGCCACCATCAAATCACATTACTGTATGAAACATGCCTGTCTGCACTACATATACTGACTGTGACTTTCACCTTGCGAGACTTACTGGTTAGTAATTTGGTCCATCACCGGCTGGTACACTGTCACTTTATAAAGCAGAAATGCTGTTGCTTTTTTTCAAAATGAATAAATGCAATCTAAAACGCAACCAGTATCACGTAATAGTCAATATCTTGTAGTTACAATTAAAACAAATATGATACCAAATATGATTATATATTTTACAGCCGCGCTTGATATTTCATCTATCTAACATGAAGTATTTCTTCTATTTAGCTGTAGCTCAAATTAGTATACAAGTCAGATTATCTACTCATCAATAACATTGAGCCATAAACAAATCTTCATCTATAAAACTGTAGCAGAAATAGAAATTACAGACTCCCTCAAAGATTGCTACATAAATTGAGCTCAAGTATGTAAAAAATATATTTAAAAAATGCGTTTATTACAAATATATATTTGTAATGAATATATTCAGTGTACATGGCATGAAATGAAATTTCAATGAAATCTTGCACTAGGCTGGGCTTGTATCGCAAAATTTATGAAGATTGATAAAAAATAATACAATTACTGAATAATTGAACGATTGATAAATTATACAATTGTTAAAGTTTACAATATTAAAGTTAACATAAAACTAATTAAAGTTATGATTATAATTTTAAAAAATTAGAATTAAAATAAATGGTAATGAAAATTATAATGCAACATTTAAATAACAAAACAGCTGTATGCTGGAATTATATATGTGTGTGTGCGTGAGTAAGTAAGTGAGTGTGTGTGTGCGTGTGTGTGTTTATGTGTGGGTGTTTATTTATTTATTTTATTTATTTATTCATTTGGCACACATACAGTAAAATTACATAACAAAGATATTTTACAATATTTAATCAAATCACTTCCGTAAATGTACCTTAATAGCGGGCACAGCATGATAAAAAATATTTTTATATGTATTTAAAAAAAAAAATTTTGTACCAGGCCACTCAGAAAGTATTGCGAAAAAAGGTTTTAATGTATGAAACACTGGCCGGTTGTAATGTATACTGAAAATATGAGTCTTTTTACAGGTAAAAAAAGGTACGTTCCAATTTTAAAATTTCCCTCTTTATTTTTTACGAGCTATTTTAAATTGTCGTGTCTTACTGAAAAATGAATCTGAGCCGGGAACATTTTCGCGCTATGATTTTTTACGATTTCAAATGTCGCTTAAAACCAGACGAATCATACGATAGACTTCAAATGGCGTTTATGGATGAAGGGCCTTCCAAGGCAACCGTGTATCGTTGGTATAACGAATTCAAGCGTGGTCGATTAACTTTGCGGGATGAAGTAAGAAGTGGTCGCCCTCTAACGGCTGTTACGGATGAAAACGTGGTGGAAGTGAAAAATTTAATTCATGACAATAGGCGAATAACGTATCTAGAGATTCAACACATTATGCAGGTTGGATCGGGGAGCGTTCATGAGATTTTACACGAACATCTTCACGTGAGGAGGATAGTTTCACGCTGGGTGCCACACAACCTCACCGAGGTACAGAAACAGGCCCGGGTGGAATGATGTCGTGATATGATTAATAAATTTGATGCTGGCTCGTCTCGGCGTGTTTACGATATCGTTACAGGTGATGAGTCCTGGATTTATCAATACGATCCAGAAACGAAGCGCCAGTCGATGGTTTGAGTATTTCAAAACGAAGCGACCCCTACCAAAGTGAACAGATCTAGAAGCGGTGGGAAGATTTTGATCGCAAGTTTTTTCAATATGACTGGCTATTTGGTGTCAATTCCTTTACAAGATCAAAGAAATATTAACGCAGACTGGTATACTACTAAATGCTTGCCAGTAGTTTTCTCAGTTGTGAGCAACAATCGACCAAACACAGGGCTCCGCGGGCTACTGCTTCACCACGACAACGCGCCCGCTCACACCGCGCTCAAAACAACGGACTTCCTGAACAGCACGCCGGTCAAACTCTTGGGTCACCCTCCTTACAGCCCTGACCTGGCACCGTGTGACTTCTTTTTATTCCCTAAAATTAAAAATCAACTTAAAGGGATACAATTTTCATCGCCGGAAGATGCGCTGTCAGCGTTTCAGCGGGCTGTAAATGAGGTGTCTGCGGCGGACTGGAAAAAGTGTTTCGAAAACTGGTTTAGCCGTATGAAACTTTGTATAGATGCTGGTGGAGAGTACTTTGAAAAGATTTAATAAAAACATTTCTACCCATAGATTTTTTTTTTATTTTCGCAAAATTTTCTGAGTGTCCCACGTATATTGTTGTGTATGACAGCACCAGTAGGAATTCTGTAACGATTTTTTTGCATTCCCGTAACTACTACCCGTCAAACCCTCCACCATCTTCAGCAATTTGTAGTACACAAACTGGGATAAGAAGCTCCGAAACCACTTGTCCAATACAGTTTTTACCCTTGGAACAGTTTTATTTGAAAGACTTACTTGTGCTAAAACGCTCTTTGCAAAGCCAAGAAACCTGCGCTCCTGTGAGTAACAATAATAGATCTAGACGCGGCTTTCTTAAAAAAGTCTTTAGCACTGCCGTCTGGGCCCGCTCCAGCACAATCAACACAGCTGTAGAACATCCTCCCCAAACCAGAATACAGTAATAGGAAATATTCATGTTTTTCTTTTTTGTCTTAAATTAATAGTTTACTATTTTATAACGTAGAAAAAAATATTACTGGGCTTCAAAATCCTCTAGATATTTTTAAAATTGAAATTTAAAACTTTTAAAAATTTTTGCTGTGTAGTGTCGGCTTAGAATAGCACTACCCCATCTCTTCCCGCGGGTGTCGTAGAAGTCGACTAAGGGACTAGGGCTTTTCCATCTTCGCGCTTACACCAATCCAAGGTCTGCCGCGCCGAGGGATGCGTGCCTGGTCGCTAGCGTGCCGCCGTCCCGGAGCTTGGTGCACTCCGGGTACTAAATAACCTTACCTAGTCAAGCGGGGCTCTGGCTAGGTGGACAGTTTACTTCCCTTGCTTCTCGTGGGTCCAATATGTGTTCCAATTCTAATAAACACGGAGGCAGCGATGTAGCTCGCCACTCATCACGCCATGGTTTCTCACGGGGCGAAAAGTGGGCTAAAGAGACCCGCTTCAGAACGATGAATGTATGTGGAGGAATGTTTGAAAAATTAGATGAAGTATGTATGATTATGAATGAAAGAAAACTGGATTTTCTATGTTTAAATGAGACGAAGCGTAAGGGAAAGGAAGTTTCACAACTTGGCAACATCACAGCAATCTGGTCTGGAGTCGCTGACAATGATCGAGCTAGCCAAGGAGTGGGACTTCTGATATCTGAAAGGATGGCTCAGTGTATGAAAGATTACGAATGTGTGAGTCCAAGGCTCCTGTGGATTAAGGTGAAATTGGGACTAGTCCGGATGCGCATAATTTGCGTTTATGCTCCGGACATGTCTAAATCCCTATCCGAGAGGGAGGAGTTTTGGAATCTGTTAGACGATGTTGTGAATGGGTGTGATCAGAATGAGAGACTTATAATGTTAGGAGATTTTAATGGCTGGGTTGGTGTGTCACGCAACGGTTGCGGAAGAGTTTTAGGAAAGTTTGGTGATCAAAGAATGAATGAGAATGGTGAGAAATTGATTGAGGTATGTTTGGAGAGGAATCTTTGTGTTACAAACACGTTGTTTAAACACAAAGATATCCATATGTATACAAGACAGAGGGGAAGCGAGAGAAGTATGATTGATTTTGTGATAGTTGATGAAAGGCTGAGAGCAAAGGTTGTTGACACCAGGGTCTATAGGGGCACGAACGTTGGCACAGATCACTTTCTCGTTATATCACGATTAAGGGGTCTGTGTACGCGTTGGCGTCACAGGCCTAAAGTGTCAACAACGGATTTTGCGAGAATAAAAGTGGAAAAACTGCAAGAAGATGAAAATATCAGAGATGAATATGTGAGAAAATTGGATGATAGACTAAGTTGCGTGGAGATGAAGGATGAAATGGAAATAGAAGAAGTATGGGATGTGCTCAAATCGACGATGGTTGAATGTGCGACGGAAGTTTGTGGTGTGTGTAAAAGGTCAAATAGACCACCAACAAGTTGGTGGGATAAAGTTGTGAAAGAGGCGGTTGGAGATAAGAAGAAAGCGATAGATTTACTAGCGATTAAAGCTAGTAAACGGATGAATGCGAGTGTAACTGACGATGTAGTGCAGAAAAGTGAAGATGAATATAAGAGAGTTAAGAATGAGGTAAAGAAGAAAATAGAAAAGAAAAAGCGGGATTTGCAAGAGTGGTGTGAGAGGAAACTTTCTGATAATTTCCGGAATAACCAAAAGTTATTCTGGAAGTATATCCGGAAGGAAAAGGGAGTTTCCCAAAACACGAGAGTGAGTGTAATAAGAGATGAACAGGGTGAATTGGCGACGGATGAAAGTAGCATGAAACGGGTATGGAAGAATTATTTTGAGGGACTGTTTGAAAAAGAGGATGCATCCATTTCTTCGCCAATCGACAGTAATGTTGATTGGAACGAAGAGATGGGTGATTTCAGTGACAGTGAGATTAGTATGGAAGAAATAATAAAAGCAATGAAAAGTATGAAAGTAGGGAAGGCGGCAGGGTATGATAGGATTACTATCGAAATGCTGAGGGCTGGTAAAGGGTTGGTGGCTTCTTGGTTGTACTTCCTTTTCCAAAAATGCTGGTCGAGTGGCAAAGTTCCTCGAGACTGGTGCAAGGCGGTGATTGTGCCTCTATATAAAGGAAAGGGATCACACCAAGAGGCTAAAAACTACCGCGGCATCAGCTTACTCAGCATTGTTGGTAAATTGTATGCTAAGGTATTGATTGAAAGAGTGATGAATGAAACTGATGAGAAAATATGGGATGTGCAAGCGGGATTTAGGAAAGGAATGGGATGTATGGATCAAATCTTCTCTCTAAGGAGCATCACTGAAAAGTTCTTAGCTAAGAACCAAAAGGTGTATTGCTCCTTCATTGATTTAGAGAAGGCGTATGATAGGGTGGTAAGAAAGTGTTTATGGGAGGTGTTATCCAAGTTCGGTTTGGGGAGCCAACTTATACGTGCATTGGTATCACTCTATGAGGATTCTAGTGCATGTGTAAGAGTAAACGGGGAAAACACTGACTGGTTCGGAATCTCTAAGGGTGTCCGACAGGGATGATGGAAGAGTTGCAAGAGATGATGAATATTGCATGTGAGTCTTTTGTAAGAAAGGGAATGAGGGTGAATGTGGATAAGACCAAAACGATGGTTTTTGAGAGACAGGAAGATGTGACAGAATGCGTGATTGCGATTGATGGTAAGGATGTGGAACAGGTGAAGGAGTTTGTATATCTGGGAAGTTTGTTTACAAGGGATGGAAGATGTGATGAAGACATTGAAAGAAGAGTGAAAAAGGGTAATGCGGTAAATGGAGCAATGAATAGCCTAATGATCAGTCAATCGATGTCTGAAAAGGCCCGAATGGCTGTGCATGATGCTGTTCTTAGTCCTACGCTTATGTATGGAAGCGAATGTTGGGTGTGGCAGAAGAAGCATGAGAGCAGAGTGAATGCAGTAGAGATGAGGTCCCTCAGAAAAATTTGTAATGTTAGATTGTGTGACCGAGTGAGAAATAGCGTTATTCGTGAAAAGTGTGGTGTGAAAGATGATATTGTAAGAAAGATAGAAAAAGGAATGTTGAGATGGTTTGGGCACATAGAGAGGATGGATGATAGAAAATTGGTAAAAGGGATCTATAGAGCTAGTGTGGATGGTAATGTTAGTAGAGGAAGACCACGGAGAACACACTTGGACCAAATTGCGAGTGTGCTCAAAAAGGCTGGCGTCCGAAGTATGAAGAATAAAAGAGCATGTATGAAAAGATTGATGGATGTAAACGAAGCTAGAGAGGTTTGTCAGGATCGTACGAAGTGGCGATCGATAGTCTCTGCCTACCCCAATGGGAATTAATGGCGTGAGTATATGTATGTATGTATGTATGTTTAAAAAATTTATCAGTTCAAACGCCGCCCTTTTACGCGCGCTATACGTGACGTCATATGACACGTCCAGTGGGTGTTTACCTTAGTGTTTTCGACGCTTTTGAATACAATTTCTTGTCAGATGACGTCACATTTCGTTCAACCGATGGTGGCGCGTTTTGGAAGTATGAATTTCGCTCCCTTATTTTGCACTTTTTGAATATTACTTTAGGGGTTTAAATAATAAGTAAATTAAAAAAAAAACCTTTTCATTATAATATTGCGATAATAAGTATTCGTGAAAAAAAGTTTTAGGGCATTTAAAATTTTATGCATATTCCCTATTAAGTATTGATAGACACAGGGCAATATATACTGTCTGTAATACGGTGCCATCAGTGACATTGCGAATTGCTTTCATAACAAATATTTCTTTGCGTATACGTCCAGTTGTAATTCTCACGTGTTTCCTGAAGTTTATGTTCTCGTCAACCACCACACCCAAATATTTGCCTGATTTAGACTTAGTAATTATTTTGCAAGTACAAGGATGTGTTATAGTACAGTCAATATAAAGGGCTGGAGATATCATGAACCCTAATCGGACTCAAGGTGGTGGGAGGTTCTGAAGATTTGGTTTGAAGTTTGTTAAAGCAAATGGATATGGTCTTTGAGGTGTTAGTTGTCAAAAGATTACTGTTAAACCATTTAGTAATTTTTGCAATACCCAAGGTGGTGGGAGTTTCTGAAGATTTGGTTTGAAATTTGTGAAAGCAAATGGATATGGTCTTTGAAGTGTTAATTGTCTAAAGATTACGGTTAAACCATTTAGTAATTTTTGCAATACCCAAGGTGGTGGGAGTTTCTGAAGATTTGGTTTGAAATTTGTGAAAGCAAATGGATATGGTCTTTGAGGTGTTAATTGTCAAAAGATTACGGTTAAACCATTTAGTAATTTTTGCAATACCCAAGGTGGTGGGAGTTTCTGAAGATTTGGTTTGAAATTTGTGAAAGCAAATGGATATGGTCTTTGAGGTGTTAATTGTCAAAAGATTACGGTTAAACTATTTAGTAATTTTTACAATACCCATTTGAGCAATTACATTCACCGCGCTCCATGACTTTTCATAGAAAACAATTGTGTCATAAGCGTGGCACAAGAGATCCGCGTTCTGGAGATCGATTGTGCAGATATCGTCCATATAAATGTAAAACAGATTTGGCCCGAGAATGCTGCCCTGAGGAACACCGTACACGACGTCTCTTTTAAAGCTCGTGAAATTACCAATTTTAATTACCAATTTTAGTGCATTGTTTCCGAGCGGTTAGATAACTTGCAAACCAAAAATCACTATACATTTGTGTCCGCGATAAAGATGCGCTGAGACTATATCCAATAGAAGGCCAGTTGCTTCTTCAGTGGACTTGCCTCTCCTAAACCCAAACTGGTTTCTCATTGGCAGATTATTGGCTTCTAGCTATTAGACCAGTCTTTTATTGATCAGGCGCTCCAAAAGCTTCGAGGAAACTCCCAACTACGATATTGGGAGTAATAGCATAGTACCAAATCGAGGCCATTTCAAACGGTTAGAAGCTTTGTGTTAAGATAAAAATCCTGGGCTATTCAACGAGTTCACTAAAATTGTATACATTAAATAAGTTGACTACCTACACGGAAATCTATTTTCTACGTACCTATTGCGTGAGGGTGGGAGTTGTAGTCACAAATTTAGGCAAAAAAAAATTATTTTTTTATTTATACATACATACTAAAGAAAAGAAAGAAAGAAAAGAAAAGATATCATTTATTCATTGCCTCAGGGAACAATAAGACATTACATTTTTACAAAAACAAACACAATTTTAACAAAGAACAAAACAAAGAAACAAAAAATATATTAATAGAACATTTAGGGACATACATAATTAAAGTCCCCTCAAAGGCAAAGAAAAGGTTGCTGACTCAGCATTTATTAAAGGCATAACCTTTAAAACTGATTTTCAGTCAGAACCGATTGTGTCACGTCACGGACCCTATCATAATACTACTATAACTATAAATAATACTTAAATGAATAAATTTACATAGTATAACCTTAAGATATATTATTACAAAATATAAATATATAAAACTAACGATTTGAGATAATACTTAGACGTACGATAAAACGATAAACTAAATCAGACTATTTTTGTACACTACATAAAATTTTATCATAAATACATACATACAACCGTTACATAAAATTACTTATTGGTGTGCTGGATTGTTTTGGAAAAGGTTTTCTGCAGCGTCAATAAATGTCTCCTAAGCATACGCTTGAAAGACGATCTACCTGCTGCAGATTTTATTGGTGGGGGGAGGTCGTTCCAGCACTTGGATGCCGCAAATCTAAAACTACCTCGAAAAGCAGCAGTCCGGTGAGTGGGCAACAGTGTCCTGATCTTATAATGTTGCGACTGATTTGACCATATTAACTTTTTAAGCAAATAAGAAGGCATCTCATTATTTACTACACCAAATAGAAGCGATCTGAGATGTAACTGTCTACGCGAAGACGTGTTAAGTAGGTTTGCGTCATTCCAAATACGGGCTTACATGGGAACGAGGTGGGATGTGGAAACAAAAACTTGCACATGCGTTTTGTACACGCTGTATCAACCTCTTAGTCCGACCAAGTATACAGCCACCATAGACAACGTCACAGTAATTAAGTCTGGACAATATCAGTGATTCACTTAGTTGAACACGCAAATCCGTACTAAGGTAATCACGTACATTGTACAGAACTTTGAGGCGATAGAAACAGTTACTTACAACTTCGAGAATATGGGATTCAAACCGAAGTTCCCCGTCCATAATTAACCCAAGATTTTTTGTTTCTGTCACTCTTTCTATGGGTTGACCTAAAATAGCGATATCATTGGTGGCAAGGTTTGCTTGTGTATTACGTATTTGACGTTTAGTACCAAGCACTAAGTACTTGGACTTACAGGGATTCAGGACCAGACAGTTTTTATCAGACCAGGCTGCAACACGATCGAGTTCTGCATTTATCAATGCAACTGATTCTGCTGTATCAGCCGGTCTAGTTGAAGCGTATAGCTGTAAATCGTCGGCATATAGGTGATATTTACAGTTTTTCATACCAGACACTATATCAGCACTATATAAAATAAATAAAATCGGTCCCAGTATACTTCCCTGTGGAACGCCTCTTACAACTTCACTATGAGACGAACACAAAGAAGTTCCGTTAGTTCTACGCAACTCAACCCGTTGGGCCCGATCCTTTAAATAACTGTCAAACCATTTCACCACTGTGTTGTCGAACCCGTAATACGACATCTTAGATAGTAGCAAGGGTCTAAAAATACAGTCAAACGCTCTGGAAAAGTCCAAAAGTATTAACAAAGTACTCTTTCCGACGTCTCTAGCCGTTAAAACATTGTCAACAACATCAAGTAGTGCAGTGGCCGTCGAGCGACCCCTACGAAAACCTGATTGCTGTTCGGGCAGGATGTTTGGATGGATTGGATGTTGTTTTCTTCGAGGTATTTAACTAACTGATTGCAAACTACCCTTTCTACTACAACTATCTTCGACATACAAGGCAAGATACTAATTGGGCGGAGTTCGGATATCGAGATGGGATTAGGTTTTACTCGTATACTCACGGCTAAAAATCCCTAGAAGGGGTAGCC
This sequence comes from Bedellia somnulentella, assembly GCA_963576735.1. Classification (NCBI taxonomy): domain Eukaryota; kingdom Metazoa; phylum Arthropoda; class Insecta; order Lepidoptera; family Bedelliidae; genus Bedellia; species Bedellia somnulentella. The sequence continues at coordinate 17,858,918 of OY755182.1, forward strand.
AGAGCTGAAGAATAAAAATTCCTCAGCCACTTTTGGAAAGTTTAGTGGGGAGAAGATGGTAAAATAAAGGTTGTTGGTGATATGTCTCCAACCGCATCGCCCAAAAATCCCTGAAAAGCCCCAATACCGTTTGTCGCCTCTTACGTACACCCACCGGAAGAAATGGGGTAGTGCTATTCTAAGCTGACACTAAACAGCTATCGATCTATACTATGATAAAACTGTACCGAGGTCAAAACTGTACATTGAAGAAAAACTAGAGGAGGTACAGGAGAATAACAATTGACATCTAATTTAATGATCATGTTATTTGTTTCATCTGCCAAGCTTATATTTTGTGTTTAGATAAATAATTTGTGCTCAACCAAGATACAGACATTTTAATTGTTTATCTAAATGTATACTTTTCAGTACATTCAAAGTATTACCAATGATTATGGTTATCTTAAATAAATAAATAGAGTAATTACAACTTACAAACATTTATAAAAGTTCCATGTACTCCATATTTCAAAAGCAAAATTCAGCCTACAATACACGCAAACAAGTCCAGTGTAAACCCCGCGGCGTTTTGTGTCCATATAAAAAGTGTCGCAGTTTACTTGAACGTATAGTTGTGTTGATACACTTACACTGAGCACAATGGCAGCCAAGGTGAGCTGACATTGCTTATGGTGAAGCAATATTATCCACTCATTAACATAATCAATAAGTGAAATATCTTAACGTGAATAATTTTCATTAGATTTTTTTTTTCGCGAATTAATAAGTTTAACCAAACAACGCGTGTTACGCATATAGAAAAAAAATGATTTTAACAATCAGTATGTTTTAAAAATTTACAATAAATTTTAACATTTATAATATTATTTCAGTTCGTGACAATCCTGTGCCTGGTCGGCGCATGCGCCGCCATCCCGCTGTCGCCGGAGCAGCACGAAGCCTCTGCCCCGGCGCACTACGAGTTCTCATACTCGGTGCACGACCAGCACTCCGGCGACGTGAAGCAGCAACACGAGAGCCGCCAAGGTGACAAGCTGGAGGGCTCCTACTCGCTGGTGCAGCCCGACGGAGTGCGTCGCGTCGTGCACTACTCCGCTGACAAACACTCCGGTTTCAACGCGCAAGTCTCTTACGAGGGACACCCCACTGAGGCGCCCGCCAAGCTCGCATACGCTCCCGTCGCCAAGGTTGCCTACACCGCCCCAGTTGCCAAGATCGTGCACTCCGCCCCAGTAGTACACGCTGCTCAACAATCCAAGCTTGTTTACACTGCCCCTGTTTACCACGTCGCCCCAGTTGCCAAGATCGCCTACTCCGCCCCAGTAGTACACGCCGCCCCAGTCTACCACGCTGCTCCAGTCGCCAAGGTCGAATACGCCGCCCCAGCTGCCAAACTCTACACTGAGTCTCTCGGACACGTCACCTTCTCATCACCGTACGCCACCTACCACCACTAATAACATTGTTATTTTGTAGATAAGTAATGACTGTGATTGTTCGATTGGTGTAAGATAATTAAATTATTTATTTCCAATTTAAAGTGTTTAATTTGTTGTCGCTTTTATTCAACTCAAGTGACACCAGTGACCGCAGGATTTATTCCTGTTCAATCAACTAGCATTATTTGCAAAAACCTCATAGTAAACTACGAGCAGTTGGTTCGTCCGTAAACAATAAGGTATTCATTTAAAGCAACTTATGGTTGTGCGAAACAAAACTACCGCAAAATATTTGTACGGAAATTTCGCAAATCTAAAATTATTTTTTACCGATGCGTCTTTCCGTGCTGAAGTTTAAAAAAACCCACATTATTATATTTTTGTAAATTACAAACATGTATGTAATGGGTTCATCCTTCAAACCAATGCCTCTTGTTCACTTTCCCTAAATCTCTTTCACGGCATCAACTTATCCAAATTGAAAAGAAACAAAGAACTTCATTTTCCATAACAGGTTTTGACAGAACATTGAATTAACTAATCAGGAAGCAGGGATAACAATTCGTTTGTAGCGGAATTTTTCTGGTCTATTTAGATTTCACTTCTCTATGAAAACATGTTTAAAGATTTACTCGTAATGAAAAACATGTTAATAATGAAATGTCTCAGTCGCAACACCACCGCTTCTCACGCAGGTCACGCGAGTTACTTTCCTGAGTCAGACCTACAACAATGTGTCTTTTCAAAAGTCAGTTTTGTAATTAATTTATCGTTGTTAATAATGGCGACTCAAATATATGATAAGGCTGAGTAATACTTAGTCATGTGACAGTGTTTTCTTATAAAACGCCAACAAGCATGCCGCCTTTCATACAGATGCGCTGTTCACGCAAAACGTGGGTAGTCTTTACGAGGTGATAAATATGTCACGTGATCTTCTTAATTATTAGTAGCCCTACCACCCCTTCGGGGACTAATGGAATGAATATCGTCTTGAGTTGAGTTTTAAAAGATTGATTGCACTTTCACGACGAAGTTTGTACCGACACCAAATAGCATTGCATCATAAAACATACCTGTCTGCACTACATACCGACTGTGACCTTCACCTTGCGAGACCAACTGGTTTGGTTAAATTTGGTACACCAGCGGATGGTACACTGCTACTATATGGAGCTTCTGGCAACTGTTCTGTGTAACACAAAGTTAAGTGAGAATCATAAAAATGCTGTTTCTATTATTTGCAAAGAGAATAAGGTCAATTTAGAACTAGCTCAGAATAACATCGTAATCCCAAATTTCATATTGCATTTATCTTAAATCTGAATTCTGATTCATTTTCTATTTTAATAGTGTCACCTGCAGTTTATCAGATTTTGAGCTTAACGACAAATATTTTCACTTTCGGAAAGATAATAAAATACTTTTTTATAAAATTGTAATTATAGTTGATTTGTTAGTTATTTCATAATGATAAATATTTCTGTGGTCCTGAAAGGTATCTGGTTCGATTTTGTGTAGGCACAATGACAATTTCAAGTTGTGCAATTTGTCCCTGTTTGGCTAAAAAGTGTCGGTTTCTTGACCTGATTGATTAATTTGCCGACCCGCTCCAGGGTAAAGTGACAGACTAGGCATAGAATATTGAAAGTAATAAAATATATGAAGTAGCCTTTCTTGATACATAAGTCTATCTATCACAAACATTTACAAATCTGATTAGCAGTTCCTAAGATAAGAGCGTTCAAGCTGAGCGTGGATTTGGCCATTTTGGCAAGATGGGCATGCCTACCACTATAATCATCTATGGAGGCTAAAATAGATACACTAGCGATCTAGTGATACCAAATGACACTAAACGATTAGTCTTAAATAAGATTTTAAAATTATCAAGCAATATAGCAAGTATAGCCATGGAAAATGTACGGAAAAATATTATACAAAATACATACATACATATACTCACGGCTATAAATCCCTAGAAGGGGTAGCCAGAGCTAAGGAATTAGAAATTCCTCAGCCACTTTTGAAAGTTGCGGGGGGGAAAAGAAGGTAAAGTTAATGTTGTTGGTGATGGGTCTCCAACCGCATCGCCCAAAAATCCCTTAAAAAGCCTCACCTCCTCATCTCCTCTTACGTACACCCACCGGAAGAAATGGAGTAGTGCTATTCTGAGCCGACACTACACAGCTAACAATATATAAATAATAATATTTTATCAAAGAGCAAAGGATTATTGATACACAAGAAAAGAAACTCGCATTATCATCTGTCCAGCTAGCTCGAGTGACGTTTTAACAAGATGTTGCAAGGTGTAAAACGGCCATGTCTTTTGCACTTACTTAGTATCGTATACTGTCATCTCATTCTGACCGTTATCGTGACGATAAAATAGCACTCGTGCTAGACTTCTGAAAGTTATCCTAATGCGTCAGATGCTTTGCATTTATGGACGGTCAGCAAAAATATGATATAAACACGTACTTGTTCAAGGACAACGTAAGATTGGCTTGCAAATCGAGGAAATTAATCTGAAGACTTTTTACATAACATATCAAAAAATATAAAACCAATTAACAAAGTCAAAACTAATATACTGCGTTTTAGACGTCACAGTATACTGGCGGGGCGCATCCTAATATTCAGCCTAGAGCGTTTAGACAGAACTCAGATATTTTAATTGTTCTGTAACCATTAAATAGTGTAAATTAAACTTACAAATCAATTTAATAGTTCCATATACTCCATATTTCAAAACCAAAATGAAGCCTACAATACTCGCAAACAAGTCCAGTGTAAACCCCGCGGCGTTTTGTGTCCATATAAAAAGTGTCGCAGTTTACTTGAACGTATAGTTGTGTTGATACACTTACACTGAGCACAATGGCAGCCAAGGTGAGCTGACATTGCTTATGGTGAAGCAATATTACCCACTCATTAGCATAATCAATAAGTGAAATATCTTAACGTGAATAATTTTCTTTAATTATTTTTTTGTTTTCGCGAATTAATAAGTTATATAGAAAAAAAAAATTATTTGAATGTTTTTGTTCATGAAAACCTCATGTAGGGATTATTGCTAATAAAAAAAATATGTTTAAATTATTTCCTTTGCATTTGCATAAAAGAAAAGTATAATCCTAACCAATTCATAAAAAAACATGAAATGCACAAAGAAGATATAGTTTATTAATCCATAGGTATAATAATGTTTTCAAAGGGATGACGATTTGTAATATTATTTCAGTTCGTAACAATCCTGTGCCTGGTTGGCGCATGCGCCGCCATCCCGCTGTCGCCGGAGCAGCACGAAGCCTCTGCCCCGGCGCACTACGAGTTCTCATACTCGGTGCACGACCAGCACTCCGGCGACGTGAAGCAGCAACACGAGAGCCGCCAAGGTGACAAGCTGGAGGGCTCCTACTCGCTGGTGCAGCCCGACGGAGTGCGTCGCGTCGTGCACTACTCCGCTGACAAACACTCCGGTTTCAACGCGCAAGTCTCTTACGAGGGACACCCCACTGAGGCGCCCGCCAAGCTCGCATACGCTCCCGTCGCCAAGGTTGCCTACACCGCCCCAGTTGCCAAGATCGTGCACTCCGCCCCAGTAGTACACGCTGCTCAACAATCCAAGCTTGTTTACACTGCCCCTGTTTACCACGCCGCCCCAGTTGCCAAGATCGCCTACTCCGCCCCAGTAGTACACGCCGCCCCAGTCTACCACGCCGCCCCAGTCTACCACGCTGCTCCAGTCGCCAAGGTCGAATACGCCGCCCCAGCTGCCAAACTCTACACTGAGTCTCTCGGACACGTCACCTTCTCATCACCGTACGCCACCTACCACCACTGAATACCTCACCAATCATAAGAAACTATTTATTAAAGCGTTTGTTGTAACTTAGTGAAAGTCTTTTCCTTTGTTTCCATCGAGTGTGGGGAGACGATAAATGGGAGTATCCTATAGCAAAATATATAAAATATGTCGAAGTTCGTACTGCCACCACATTGCTGCATGAAACATATCTGTCTGCACTACATACTGACTGTGACCTTCACCTTGCGAGACTAACAGGTTTGTAATTTGTATCTCCAGCGGCTAGTACACTGCAACTTAATTTAGCTTATAATAATAATAATAATATTGTTAGTAAAGCTTATTCTATGTGTTAGTAACAATCTTGTTAGTAAACTTATTCTATGTGTTTGTTAGTACCTAGTGACTATGAATATGTATATATGTACACTATTTACAATTAAAATCGTCGGGGTTCGGGCAGGTAGGGCACATGTAACCCACAGCAGTGATTAATATACAGACAATCGTACCTGCCCGCAACCATCCTTAAGACGCTGTTAGAGCTATCCCGCACTCTTTTTACTAGAGCAGCACTCCTCTTCCGCATAATCGCGTGAAAATCATCTGTACGCGCCTCAGAAAACATTGAGGAGGCGCTACAAAAACGTGACAGCCCCATCAGCGCCCTAAACGCGTTATTGAATTGAACTCTTAGAGCTCCGTATTCTTCGTGCGAATAAACCGCCCACAGACTACACGTATACAGGCTAGTGCAATATGACCTAAAAAGTGTTAATTTTGCCTCATTAGAGCATTTAAAAAATCTACGGGCGATCATATTAGCTCTAACTGATAAAGCAATCTTCGTTCTCTTTGTATGTCAAGATTATCTTTGAGATCCCACGTAAGGAGATGACCCAGGTATTTGAACTCACTAACAACATTCAAAGGTGCTCCGTTCAATTTCAAAGTAGGAATTTCACATTGACTTTTAGATCTTGTTTTAAATGCCATGACCACACTCTTCCTAACATTGTATACAAGGCCGTGCGTGCACGCGTAAGCCTCGCACATCCCTAAAAGCTTTGCCGACCACAGGGCGACGCACTCAGCAGCGCCATGTCGTCCGCATAACTAATATTATTTACGCAAACTCCGTCAATATGACAGCCGACACGGGCGCTGCTGAGCTCGTCGATCAGGGCATTTACATAATAGTTGAAAAGAGTTGTAGAAGTCAATCCCCCCTGACGAACTACGCATTCGAGTCGATATGGCTCCGACATCTTTCTCGCCCATCTCACGCAATTAACCTGGCCTGCGTACCAGTATTGAAGTATTGTTATAATCTCTGCAGGTACCTTACTATCTTTGAGCTTCTTCCATAACACATCGTAGGAAACCAGGTCAAAGGCCTTCGACAAGTCGAGAAAGCATGCATAAACAGACGTTTTCCTATCAGTGTAGTACCTGACAGTCTGCTTAAGACACAGCACAGCATTTTCCGTTGATAGACCTGGCCTAAATCCAAATTGATTATCGTGAAAATGTAGAAAGCGCAGCAACTGCGTATCAAGCAGACCATCAAGTACTTTTGCCAAAACCGTTGCCAGTGATATTGGTCTATAGTTACCTTTATCAGAAGCATCCCCAGTTTTATTTTTAACAATTGGAACCACCACAGTCCTCGTCATCTCCGAGGTCGAGTGTCCCATGCAAAGGGTATAAAACATTGCTAATACACGAGGAAGATGTGGGCCTGCAAACTTGAGATGCTCTATGCTAAGACTATCATGCCCTGGAGACTTTCCTCTGCACATCTTATTTATATTTTTCGCAATTTCTACAGCGGAAAACCTAATCTCGAGGGACTTACCATCCTCACCCTCAGTGCATGACGAAGACTGATATGGCCCCAGCGGTGACGTTACTTTAGATCAACTGTTAATGGAATCCCCTTTACAATTAAATGACCACATAATATATCACACCACAGTACCATTCTACTTCTTCACAACTGCAGCATTAACCGCCCTCATCGCATTTACTATAATTAAACTAAAGAAGAGATTATCTACCGATAGCAGCCATAGTAAGCCAGAAGCAAAAATCCACAATTATGAAGACATTGGCAACGAGATAAACGAACATAGCAAGCAAACTCCAGCGACATTTGCTCTCAAAATTTGTACTGGAACTGTTACTAAGTAGCTTCCGTGCAACATGATGACTTCTTCTCTTTTACAGCTTAGATGGATTCTGGTAGGTGTGGGCAGGTGAAGTATATATCTTTGATCATCTAATTTTTCTATTTCTTATTTCAAGAGCTTTATACGAGTAAAGTTGCAGGTGATTGACAGGGTCTTCTTTTCGATCAGGTCATGTATACAGTCTGATGAAGAACGAGCTTGCCGGGTGGATTCCTTCTCACAGAGATACCAGTCATTGAACTTCGGGCATTCTGCCTCTATGTACTTGAATGAATTCTCAGTAGTTGCTAGGAATGGAAAGGAAGGAATGAGGATTTGATTTTCTTTGTTAGGAGCTATTGCTAATTTATAATAATCGAAGGTTTCATCGGAAACTATTGGAAATTTAAATATTATAACGATTTGATTTTCAATAAAATAGTATCCTGGCTTTATAACATCGTAATATTCTCTTAACTCTAGACTTATGATATGGTCTTTACCGTATATAACTTTTAACTTATCTATCATAGAGGCTAATACGTCAACAGCAATCATAGAATGATGGGTACTGAAAACGCGAATAAAACCTAACATATTTTCTATCCTTAATAACTCTGAAATAAGACTATCTATGTTATAATCTAATATGTCTAACAGTTGGGCAAACTTGGCATACTTAACTAAACTATTTTCCTTATGATATTCTCTATCTAATAACTGCTCTAAGGTTACATTAATTTTACTTTGGTTTTCGACCAACTGAGATAAAACATTATTATGTTTAGTCATCCAATCTTTACTAAGACTAATATGGTTATTAAATTCTGAGACTACCTTGTTCTGGTTTTTCTGTAAGAAATCTATGGCTTCATTAAACTTTAATGCGTCGGTGTAATCTAAATTTCCTGTAATGCTTTTTACCACTGATCCAAGTCCATCGAGTAAACCTCTTTTCATACGGTTTGGCTCTAGAGACTTTAAATGTTTCAATGTACTGTCAAGTTTACTAGTCAAGTAATTAATTTGTAATTCGTAAAGTGATAAAGTATTATTACTAAGTCGATTTTTGTAGGTCTGTAACTGATTCTGTAAAGTTATAATGTTATTCGCAATATCATCTAGTTTAATATACTGTATAAAATTATGATAATGAGTAGTAAGTCTTGATAACCCTAACTTATAAGGTAAGAGTCCAGGTCCGTCTGCTAAACTCTCAAGTTTTATCTCCTGAGTCCACGCCAGAGGGACCGTCATTATCGTCAGAATCCTGTAACAATTTATTACTTTTAGGGGTTCGTTTAAGTCGAGATTTTGCTATGGGGCCGCGTTTCTTGGAAGTATATATATGTATGGGTAAGTCTGCTAAAACTATGTCATTGGTAAAACGAGGTGCTGTTTTTTGTCGAGCTACTAGAGGATTTTTAATGAAAACTGGCTGTTGAGGTGAATACTGAACTTCTGGTTCTCGTGTTAGATTCCTGTTATCAATTAAGTTGGTGCGATTGACAAGTGAAGATTCATTTATAATGTCATATACCCTTTTCATTTGTTCTTTGTGGTTCTGGGTATACTGCTGCAAAAGATGTTCTGTAAAGTTAATGTCTTGGGGATCTCTAGGGTCAAAGTGACCATTTAATAACTCAAACGGTCTACATTTAGTGAAACTATGGATAGAGCTATTGTAGGCTATGAGAGCATATGGAATTAAATTAATTATAGGTTCATCTTTTTGTTGTAATTTAAGAAGGCGTAAATGTTCTAAAATGGTTGAGTGGAAACGTTCTATGTTACCGTTATCATTGGGGGAATGGGCTAAGATTCTATGGTGATTAATCTTATGTAGACGGACAAATTCTGCAAATAACTGATTGGTGAATTCTGTACCATTATCGGTGATGATGGTCATTGGAATACCATGATGGGTACAATAACGTAAAAGAGCTTGTAAAATGCTGATTGCGGTACCGTCTCGAAGATGATATGCTTGTCCGTATTTAGTAAAAACGTCTATAAAGGTAACGTATTTCTCATTTTGAACTGTAAAGAGGTCCATATGAACTATTTCGAAGGGTTTTGTGGCAGGTGGTACAATGTTAAATTGTGGTCTAATGGGATTCCTATCATATTTTCCTTGTCCACAAACAGTACACTCATTAATATATTTAGTTATCTGGTCCTTTAATTTGGGCCAGTAATATCTTCTTGATAAAGCTAAGTATGTCTCGTTTATACCGCGGTGATTAGTTTTGCCATGGTGGTAATTCCTAATAATATCTTGTTGGTGGAGGTAATCTTTTACATTTTCTAATTATTTTTTACATAAAACTAAATTATTTGAGGCACTTCTAAACGTTTCTTGTAAGATCGGTATGATTGAATACATTTCTAATGGAGGATTTATTAATAGTGCAGTTTTTATCTTGGGGTTAACATATTTTATTTATTTTATTTTCATTTATTTAGGAAACAAACAGTCGTTTACATTACAAATGTACACAGTTATAAAAGAAACAATTAGACCTACAGCTCCATTAATTAATATTTTACACTTTTGTGTGCGGCAGGTAGATACATCAGTATTGTTTTTATTTTTATACATCAGGGTTTATCAAGTACAATTAACCTAAGTAGAAAATTGGTTTAGAGAAATAACATGAAACTTTTATAAACATTTACATAACATATTCTTTAATACAATCTATGATATCTCGTTGAAGGTCGGACTGTGATAATTGAACAGCTATTCTAGTATGTGTTTCGAACGGTTTCGTAGTTACGGGTCGCTTTTTTACGTCTGGTACTATGGTTAAATACAGCTGTCTATGAAATTTGTTAAGGGGTTCATCTGTGATAGGGATCTCTAATATGGGATTTTCTTTACTAGTGTGGACTGTTTCGGTAGTAGAATTAATATTTGAAGGTGCGTGTTCAGATGGGTTGCCTACAAGTGAACTCAATTCTTTTAAACTTTCTATAACACTATTGATCTCCTCATTATGAATTTCAACTCTTGAAAGAGCATCAGCATTTGTGTTAGCCTTGCCTTTTTTGTATATGACTTGGAAATCATATTCACTAAGTCTGAGGCGCCACCTTGTAAGCCGTGAATTTGGTTCTTTCAAGTTCATCATCCACTGAAGAGGTTTGTGATCGGTTAGCACTTTGAATTTGCGACCAAAAAGGTAAGGTCTGAAATATTTAGTCGCCCAAACTATGGCTAGAAGCTCCTTTTCTATTGTGCTATAGTTAATCTCACTTTCATTCAAGGTGCGGGAAGCATAACAAACTGGTTTATCAGACCCAATTGGTCCTTGGGAGAGGATAGCTCCTAGAGCAAAATTGGAGGCATCCGTGGTAAGGATGAATTCCTTTGTGAAGTCGGGGTATTGAAGGATGGGATCATTTGTGAGAAGAGTTTTACTGGTTTCGAAAGAGTTTATATAATCGTTACTGAATACTATTTTATTGCCCTTTTTTAGACAATTAGTCAAAGGTTTAGTGATGCGAGCGAAATCAGGTATGAATTTTCGGTAGTAACCGAGAAGACCGAGGAATTGTTTAATTTCTTTTGGGGTTTTGGGTATGGGATACTGCTTTATTGCAGCTATTTTATCAGGGTTAGGTTTGATCCCTTCTTTACTAATGATGTGACCGAGGTAAGCTGTTTCCAACTTAAGAAATTCTGACTTATCTAACTGAATTTTGAAGTTAGACTCTCTGAGTCTTTGAAGGACCTTCTCTAAATTACCTATATGTTCTTGCAGAGAGGTGCTGAACACTACGATGTCATCAAGGTACACTAGACATATTTCGTTTTGAAGACCTCTTAAAACGTTGTCCATTACCCTCTGAAAAGTGGATGGGGAATTTTTTAGACCCATGGGCATGCGGAGAAACTCGAAATGACCATGTTCCACGTTGAACGCTGTTTTAGGAATGTCTTCAGGGCTCATTTCCACCTGATAAAATCCGCTAGCTAAATCTAGGGTTGTAAAGTAGTGACAGTTGCCTAATTTATCTAATACATCAGCTATATTTGGTATGGGATACTTATCATCTATAGTTTTTTCATTGACTTTTCGGAAATCTACTACAAGTCGCCATTTAACTTTACCAGAAGCGTCTGATTTCTTAGGGACTATCCAAATGGGGGAACTCCATGCAGACTCTGAGGGTCGAATAATACCTTGTTCAAGCATTTTTGTTATTTGTTGCCTGACTTCGTCTCTATGTACAAAAGGGTAACGGTAACTTTTAGTATATATCGGAATTTCGTCGGAAGTGCGAATGTGATGTTTTATTTTATTAGTGAATGTGAGAGCCTCACCTTCTATATAAAATACATCGGCATAGCGACTACACAAATTTTCTAAGTTAATGCGTTCTTCTTCATTAAGATGATCGGTTCGGAGGCGAGACAAAACCTCATTGATACGCGCTTGTGATGGTTGGGAGTTCGAGCACTCAATGCTATGAATTTCGGCTATGACGGGTTGGTCTATGGAAAAGATGACATCGTGAGGAGTAGGATTTGAAATCTCCACAAAACCGTAATTATCTATGACTGTTGTAAGGCAACTATTTATGACACAGTTAGAAATTATTTGTTCAGGAACAAAAACATCGCCATTATGTGAATGAAAAGGTAAATTTACTATTTTTGAGGTATGAGATGGGATTAAGTCTTCAAATAAGTTATCGTTTTGAGAATTATACATCTGAATGCTGTTGGAGGCCTTAGATGTAGAAAGAATCTTGTTTTTAAGGTCTATTTTAGCTTCCCATTTTTCTAAGAGATCGAGGCCAATAAGACCATCGAAGTAATTATGAAATTTGTATAAGAATAGTTTAATATCTTCTGCTTCGCTGAACTCAGGGAAACAGGGTAAGGTTATAGAGTAATTTTCTCTGGTAGTAGCATGAACATTCGTGACCTCGAATGGATCAACGTTAAGGGGTATTTGGGGAAAATAATTTTGTACAATATCAGGATTAATAAATGACTGGTTAGCACCAGTATCTATAAGAAGTTTTAATGGGGGGTTCCTAATCTGGATGTAAGGCAATTGCCTTTGGCTCTGTAAATTCACTTCTATCTTAAGTTTTTTAAGTGGTTGGCGTCCTGAAAATCCTTGTCGGAGACGTTCTTAGAAGACGAAACTTCTGGAGGCATACTATTCTCATTGGGTACATCGTCATTGAAATTAGGTGCAGGGTAATATTGAGAATCGTCATAGTTAGAGTTATTCGTGTAATAGTTATATTCATAATTATCTTGCGGATCGTAATAGTCATTATAGTCTAAGTCAGAATAAGGCGTAAATTGATTATACTGGTCGTCAAATGCATAACACTCGTTAAAATTCATTTCTCGCGATTTAAAATAGTTACTGGGTGGTGGATTTCCAGACTTTGCCCAATTGTGACCACTAAGGCCACCATTATGTGGTAAGTGCCTAGTCTGGTAATGACTCACGCCACTCATTGGTTTTGGGCCAGAGTTAAAACCAGGATTCCTTGGTTGTGGTAACCTAAAAACATTACTATTAGGGTTATAGTTTGGCGGAAGTGCACGGAACATTTGCTGCGTGCGAGTTGGTCCTTGCTGGAGAGGCCTATTCATATTAAAATTGGAAGGGTTTTGCTTCCAGGTCGGTGTTAATACTGCAGGTCTCTGAAAATGTGGTTGTACAGGCATTGGTGCAGGTGCAGGTTGGGGAAACTGTTTATAATTATTAAGTTTAATGAATGGATTTTCTGTTAAATATGTTCTGGGCATGTTCCTCTGTTGGAGGTACATGACATTTGTTTCTTCTTGGACAAATTCCAAGGCTTTTTCAATAGTATCCGGTCTCATACATCTAATCCTAGATCCTAAGGGTTCTTTAAGGCCCCGAACAAAAGCCTGCATAGCTAATTTTTTATATAATGTGCGTTTAGCCTCTATTGTGGTAGACAAAGACTCATGTAATGAGACATATGTCATTATGGTGCTAAATAAATTCTGACATTTGTCATAAAACTCTTGAGGGCTAGAATTGCCTTGGCAGGCCAAAGAGAGATCATTATAAAGAGCTGTTTCGTCTCTCTGGTCTGAAAAATTATTAATAAGTGCATTGCGAATACCTAGCCAACTTTCGGGAATGCCGTTTGAATTTATTGTGCGTGCGGCAGGTCCCGTTATTTTATTTAATATTCCATTAATAAGACAAAGATTTGATAACTCATGTCCCGGCGAAGAGTTAAGATAAACCGTACAAATCTGATCACAAAGTCTAATAAATCGTGTTAAAACATTTGGATTTCCGTCAAACTCTGGGACGGGTCTTAACACCTTAAAAATTCTTTCGGGGTCGACAGACTGCGCTGAAGTTGCCATTTCGTTTTGACAATCTAAACTAACTAAATCAAATTCGCTATAATCACTAGTACTACTTCTATTTGAATCTAAAATACGTTGTCGGGTTTCCTGACGCGATGCAGGGTTCCGCTTACTATCTTTCCTATTAAGAAAAATTTTGGAATAGGGATAGGGACACACAAAAAAAAAGGAATAATAGGAAAGAAACAATAAAGGATAGCAATACGAGAATAATTCAATTGTACTCACATAAGCTGCTTTATCATTCTGGTTCTCTTCTTGAATCGATTTTCGGATTCTCCTTCGGTATTCCTCGCTCGTAGATTCTGGATACTCGGCAGCGGTGCCAAAGGCCACCCGGGTGCCTCGCGAACACGAATTTTAGTTTTGAAAGAAAAAAAATCTATGCACTCGCAAGTACCCGCGAGTATCCTACCGACTGCGCCAATTACGTTAGCGACAACCGAAGGACTTAAAAAAAACCAAAATTGTTTTAACTAAGTTTAATATAAAATAACTATAACTAATTACAACTAGTCTATTCGATGTTAGAAATAGGAATGTGAAAAAGAATACAATATAAAATTACAATGTTCCGTGGAAACGCAGTGTCAGCAGTGACCGCGTATTGCTATGCACCGAAGTCACGTAGCCAGCGTATGATATGATGTCACCTCGCGTCAGCGATATAGTATGGGCAGCGGTACATAATTCCTCCCCTCTGAGAACAGCGACTATTTGAGAATTTTGAGAGCAAATGTCGCTGGAGTTTGCTTGCTATGTTCGTTTCTCTCGTTGCCAATGTCTTCATAATTGTGGATTTTTGCTTCTGGCTTACTATGGCTGCTATCGGTAGATAATCTCTTCTTTAGTTTAATTATGGTAAATGCGATGAGGGCGGTTAATGCTGCAGTTGTGAAGAAGTAGAATGGTACTGTGGTGTGATATATTATGTGGTCATTTAATTGTAAAGGGGATTCCATTAACAGTTGATCTTGTATGGTTCGTAGTCCTTGAATATTAATTGTTTTTAAATATAATGAATTAGCTGGAGACTGTTCGCTTCGTTTTTCAAAATTATGTGGTATATCCATTAGCTTCAACGGTTGTCCCTTAACTTCGTCATTGTCGTTAAAAATTGTAGAATCTGGTGTTTTCAATATGCAGTTTACTGGCACTGTTACTAAGTAGCTTCCGTGCAACATGATGACTTCTTCTCTTTTACAGCTTAGATGGATTCTGGTAGGTGTGGGCAGGTGAAGTATATATCTTTGATCATCTAATTTTTCTATTTCTTCTTTCAGGAGCTTTATACGAGTAAAGTTGCAGGTGATTGACAGGGTCTTCTTTTCGATCAGGTCATGTATACAGTCTGATGAAGAACGAGCTTGCCGGGTGGATTCCTTCTCACAGAGATACCAGTCATTGAACTTAGGGCATTCTGCCTCTATGTACTTGAATGAATTCTCAGTAGTTGCTAGGAATGGAAAGGAAGGAATGAGGATTTGATTTTCTTTGTTAGGAGCTGTTGCTAATTTATAATAATCGAAGGTTTCATCGGAAACTATTGGAAATTTAAATATTATAACGATTTGATTTTCAATAAAATAATATCATGGCTTTATAACATCGTAATATTCTCTTAACTTTAGACTTATGATATGGTCTTTACCGTATATAACTTTTAACTTATCTATCATAGAGGCTAATACGTCAACAGCAATCATAGAATGATGGGTACTGGAAACGCGAATAAAACCTAACATATTTTCTATCCTTAATAACTCTGAAATAAGACTATCTATGTTATAATCTAATATGTCTAACAGTTGGGCAAACTTGGCATACTTAACTAAACTATTTTCTTTATGATATTCTCTATCTAATAACTGCTCTAAGGTTACATTAATTTTACTTTGGTTTTCGACCAACTGAGATAAAACATTATTATGTTTAATCATCCAATCTTTACTAGTACTAATATGGTTATTAAATTCTGAGACTACCTTGTTCTGGTTTTTCTGTAAGAAATCTATGGCTTCATTAAACTTTAAGGCGTCGGTATAATCTAAATTTCCTGTAATGCTTTTTACCACTGATCCAAGTCCATCGAGTAAACCTCTTTTCATACGGTTTGGCTCTAGAGACTTTAAATGTTTCAATGTACTGTCAAGTTTACTAGTCAAGTAATTAATTTGTAATTCGTAAAGTGATAAAGTATTATTACTAAGTCGATTTTTGTAGGTCTGTAACTGATTCTGTAAAGTTATAATGTTATTCGTAATATCGTCTAATTTAATATACTGTATAAAATTATGATAATGAGTAGTAAGTCTTGATAACCCTAACTTATAAGGTAAGAGTCCAGGTCCGTCTGCTAAACTCTCAAGTTTTATCTCCTGAGTCCACGCCAGAGGGACCGTCATTATCGTCAGAATCCTGTAACAATTTATTACTTTTAGGGGTTCGTTTAAGTCGAGATTTTGCTATGGGGCCGCGTTTCTTGGAAGTATATATATGTATGGGTAAGTCTGCTAAAACTATGTCATTGTTAAAACGAGGTGCTGTTTTTTGTCGAGCTGCTAGAGGATTTTTAATGAAAACTGGCTGTTGAGGTGAATACTGAACTTCTGGTTCTCGTCTTAGATTCCTGTTATCAATTAAGTTTGTGCGATTAACAAGTGAAGATTCATTTATAATGTCATATACCCTTTTCATTTGTTCTTTGTGGTTCTGGGTATACTGCTGCAAAAGATGTTCTGTAAAGTTAACGTCATGAGGATCTCTAGGGTCAAAGTGACCATTTAATAACTCAAATGGTCTACATTTAGTGAAACTATGGATAGAGCTATTGTAGGCTATGAGAGCATATGGAATTAAATTAATTATAGGTTCATCTTTTTGTTGTAATTTAAGAAGGCGTAAATGTTCTAAAATGGTTGAGTGGAAACGTTCTATGTTACCGTTATCATTGGGGGAATGGGCTAAGATTCTATGGTGATTAATCTTATGAAGACGGACAAATTCTGCAAATAACTGATTAGTGAATTCTGTACCATTATCGGTGATGATGGTCAATGG
Organism: Bedellia somnulentella; assembly: GCA_963576735.1. Taxonomy (NCBI): domain Eukaryota; kingdom Metazoa; phylum Arthropoda; class Insecta; order Lepidoptera; family Bedelliidae; genus Bedellia; species Bedellia somnulentella. The sequence continues at coordinate 17,875,790 of OY755182.1, forward strand.
AATGCCATGATGGGTACAATAACGTAAAAGAGCTTGTAAAATGCTGATTGCGGTACCGTCTCGAAGATGATATGCTTGTCCGTATTTAGTAAAAACGTCTATAAAGGTAACGTATTTCTCATTTTGAACTGTAAAGAGGTCCATATGAACTATTTCGAAGGGTTTTGTGGCAGGTGGTACAATGTTAAATTGTGGTCTAATGGGATTCCTATCATATTTTCCTTGTCCACAAACAGTACACTCATTAATATATTTAGTTATCTGGTCCTTTAATTTGGGCCAGTAATATCTTCTTGATAAAGCTAAGTATGTCTCGTTTATACCGCGGTGATTAGTTTTGCCATGGTGATAATTCCTAATAATATCTTGTTGGTGAAGGTAATCTTTTACATTTTCTAATTCTTTTTTACATAAAACTAAATTATATGAGGCACTTCTAAACGTTTCTTGTAAGATCGGTATGATGGAATACATTTCTAATGGAGGATTTATTAATAGTGCAGTTTTTATCTTGGGGTTCACATATTCTTTAATACAATCTATGATATCTCGTTGAAGGTCGGTCTGTGATAATTGAACAGCTATTCTAGTATGGGTTTCGAACGGTTTCGTAGTTACGGGTCGCCTTTTAACGTCTGGTACTATGGTTAAATACAGCTGTCTATGAAATTTGTTAAGGGGTTCATCTGTGATAGGGATCTCTAATATGGGATTTTCTTTACTAGTGTGGACTGTTTCGGTAGTAGAATTAATATTTGAAGGTGCATGTTCAGATGGGTTGCCTACAAGTGAACTCAATCCTTTTAAACTTTCTATCACACTATTGATCTCCTCATTATGAATTTCAACTCTTGAAAAGGCATCAGCAGTATGGTTAGAAATTATTTCTTTAGGAACAAAGATATCTCCATTGTGTGAATTAAAAGGTAAATTAACTATTTTTGAGGTATGGGATGGGATTAACTCTTCACAAAAGTTAACGTTTTGAAAATTAGACATATGAATGCTGTTAGAGGCATTGGATGTAGAAAGAATCTTGTTTTTCAAGTCTATTTTAGCTTGCCATTTTTCTAGGAGATCGATGCCAATAAGACCATCGAAGTAATTATGAAATTTGTATATGAATAGTTTAATGTCCTCTGATTCTCTAAACTCGGGGAAACAAGGTAAGGTTATAGAGTAATTTTCTTTTGTAGTAGCTAGAACATTTGTGACCTCGAATGGATCTACGTTAAGGGGTATTTGGGGGAAATGTTTTTCTACAATATCGGGATTAATGAATGACTGGTTAGCACCAGTATCTATGAGAAGTTTTAATGGGGGGTTCATAATCTGGATGTATGGCAATTGCCTTTGGCCATGTACATTCACTTCTATGTTAAGTTTTTTGCGTGATTGTCTTCCCGAAAATTCTTGTCAGGGACCTTATTAAAAGACGAAGCTTGTGGGGGCATAATATTCTCATTAGGTACATGGTTATTGAAATTAGGTGCAGGGTAATATTGAGAATCATCATAGTCAAAGTTATTCGTGTTATAGTTACATTCGATATTATCTTGCGAGTCGTAATAGTTATTATAGTCTAAGTCAGAATAAGGCGTAAATTGGTTATGCTGGTCTTCATATGTATAACACTCGTTAAAATTAATTTCTCGTGATTTAAAATAGTTATTAGGAGGTGGATTTCCAGATATTGCCCAATTGTGACCACTAAGGACACCATTATGTGGTAAGTGCCTAGTCTGGTAATGACTCACGCCACTCATTGGTTTTGGGCCAGAGTTAAAACCAGGATTCCTTGGTTGTGGTAACCTAAAAACATTACTATTAGGGTTATAGTTCGGCGGAAGTGCACGGAACATTTGCTGCGTGCGAGTTGGTCCTTGCTGGAGAGGCCTATTCATATTAAAATTGGAAGGGTTTTGCTTCCAGGTCGGTGTTAATACTGCAGGTCTCTGAAAATGTGGTTGTACAGGCATTGGTGCAGGTGCAGGTTGGGGAAACTGTTTATAATTATTAAATTTAATGAATGGATTTTCCGCTAAATATGTTCTAGGCATGTTCCTCTGTTGGAGGTACATGACATTTGTTTCTTCTTGGACAAATTCCAAGGCTTTTTCAATAGTATCCGGTCTCATACATCTAATCCTAGATCCTAAGGGTTCTTTAAGGCCCCGAACAAAAGCCTGCATAGCTAACTTTTTATATAATGTGCGTTTAGCCTCTATTGTGGTAGACAAAGACTCATGTAATGAGACATATGTCATTATGGTGCTAAATAAATTCTGACATTTGTCATAAAACTCTTGAGGGCTAGAATTGCCTTGGCAGGCCAAAGAGAGATCATTATAAAGAGCGGTTTCGTCTCTCTGGTCAGAAAAATTATTAATAAGTGCATTGCGAATACCTAGCCAACTTTCGGGAATGCCGTTTGAATTTATTGTGCGTGCGGCAGGTCCCGTTATTTTATTTAATATTCCATTAATAAGACAAAGATTTGATAACTCATGTCCCGGCGAAGAGTTAAGATAAATCGTACAAATCTGATCACAAAGTCTAATAAATCGTGTTAAAACATTTGGATTTCCGTCAAACTCTGGGACGGGTCTTAACACCTTAAAAATTATTTCGGGGTCGACAGACTGCGCTGAGGTTGCCATTTCGTTTTGACAATCTAAACTAACTAAATCAAATTCGCTATAATCACTAGTACTACTTCTATTTGAATCTAAAATACGTTGTCGGGTTTCCTGACGCGATGCAGGGTTCCGCTTACTATCTTTCCTATTAAGAAAAATTTTGGAATAGGGATAGGGACACACAAAAAAAAAAGGAATAAAAGGAAAGAAACAATAAAGGATAGCAATACGAGAATAATTCAATTGTACTCACATAAGCTGCTTTATCATTCTGGTTCTCTTCTTGAATCGATTTTCGGATTCTCCTTCGGTATTCCTCGCTCGTAGATTCTGGATACTCGGCAGCGGTGCCAAAGGCTACCCGGGTGCCTCGCGAACACGAATTTTATTTTTGAAAGAAAAAAATCTATGCACTCACAAGTACCCGCGAGTATCCTACCGACTGCGCCAATTACGTTAGCGACAACCGAAGGACTTAAAAAAAACCAAAATTGTTTTAACTAAGTTTAATATAAAATAACTATAACTAATTACAACTAGTCTATTCGATGTTAGAAATAGGAATGTGAAAAAGAATACAATATAAAATTACAATGTTCCGTGGAAACGCAGTGTCAGCAGTGACCGCGTATTGCTATGCACCGAAGTCACGTAGGCAGCGCGTATGATATGATGTCACCTCGCGTCAGCGATATAGTATGGGCAGCGGTACATAATTCGCGGGTATTTCGAAAAAACAGACTTTATTATGTAATAAGTGTTGTTTACATACCACCGAGATGTTCGTACGACAATTATTATAAGTTGTTTGAAATACTCGAATTATTATGTTTGAAGTTCAAAGATAAATTTATAATTGTAGGCGATTTTAATTTGCAATCGTGTTCTGTTGACATTCTTACTTACTACGAATACTTTTTATCATTTTGTGGAGTCAGTCAGGAAAATACTATTAAGAATAAAAATGACCGTTGTCTAGACTTAGTTTTGTGTTCAGGGGTGGGTATATGTGTGGGTGTGGAGCTGTCTAGCGAGCCATTGGTGAGTGTAGACGCACACCATCCGCCGTTGGAAGTGACGTTGTGTCCATTCCGCGATCACAAAGAGACCGGTGGTGTTGGCAGCGATGAGTCGCTTTCAACTCCGCCGCTCGCTTCTTCTACTTGGGACGATTCGGAACGAAAATGGAACTTTAGAAAAGCAGATTTTTCTTTATTGTATAGTAAGCTTTTATTGACTGACTGGACAGACCTTTACGTTATTGACAATTCAAATGATGCATTGAGTTATTTTTATGAACAGTTTAATAAAATACTAGATGACTGTGTACCACAGAAAAAGCGTTATACAGGCTGCCCCAGGTATTCTTATCCTGAATGGTATTCACCTGAGTTAAAACGCGACATTGCGGAAAAAGCCTTATTGCATAAAAGGTATAAAATTACCGGTTCGCGTTGTGATTATGATATATTTTCTACTCTGAGAGCGAAAATTAAATTAGATTTAGGCATAGCTAGGAAAACTTATGAAAATAAAGTGCAATTTTTACTTTCCAAAGAACCAAAGTTATTTTGGAGTTTTGTAAATTCAAAAAAGAAAAGTTTGAGTAAGAGTAGTATTTGTAGGAATGGGATTGCATTATCGAATAGGGAAGCTGCAAAAGAATTTGCAGAATATTTTAGTTCGGTGTACGCGAAAAATCCGGCACGTCTTAGCGTCGCGGACGCGATGGCGGCGGATACGGCGGCGGCGGGCGCGGCGGCGCGCGTGCATCTCACCGCGCTGTCCCGCGACGAGGTGCGCGCGGCGCTGGCGCGGCTGCCAGCCAAAACGTCAGCGGGCGCCGATGGGGTACCGGCATTCGTAGTTAAAGATTGCCGTTCTGTGTTGGAGGAGCCACTTCATTTTATATTTAATTTATGCCTTAGGGAGGCCATATATCCAGAACAATGGAAGACAACGAGAGTTGTACCTGTACCGAAAGGCCCGACAACCGTGGATGTGAGTGACTATCGCCCTATTGCTGTTTTAACAGCTTTTGCCAAAGTTTTTGATTCAGCCCTACAAAGACGTATTTATAGGGAGATTAGTCCTCACATATCCGACAATCAACATGGATTCAGGCCTGGCCATAGTACTACTAGTAACTTAATTAATTTTATGTCTCACGTAACACCTCACGTAGACGCAGGTGATAATGTGGACGTGGCATATTTTGATTTTAAAAAGGCCTTCGATTTAGTTAATGGAGATATTTATTTAGCAAAGTTGGCCCAAATGGGTTTCACTCCCCAATCGCTGCAATTTATGGCCAGCTACTCTAGTGACAGACGACAATATGTGAGCTTAAACGGTTGTTCTTCTAAAGAATATCCAACGAATTCCGGGGTAAATCAAGGAAGTAATCTGGGTCCTTTAGGTTTCTTAGTTATGATAAATGATTTACCTAATGTTTTGAAAAATGCCACTTGTCTTATGTTTGCCGATGACTTAAAACTTTTTCTTCCCATTGAGTCATCCGACAGCTGTGAGCTTTTACAAAAAGATATTGATAATGTAGTTGAATGGAGTAAGGCTAATAAACTTAATTTGAATTTAGCTAAATGTAGCACCATAACATTAAGCAGAAAGAGGAATCCTTACCATCATCAATACTTAATCGATGGCGCAGTGCTGCCGCGAGTTCAGGAAGTGCGGGACCTTGGGGTTAATATCACAGCCGATCTACATTTTCGTAATCACATTGTGAACACGTGTAAGAAAGCCTTTCGTATGCTGGGCTTTGTGCTTCGAACTGTAAAGGGTTTTCAAAACGTTGAAGCCATAAAGGCACTTTATAATGCGTTAGTTAGAAGCATATTAGAATTCAACGCAGTTGTCTGGTCTCCACATGAGGTTAAGTATTGCCTTATGTTGGAGAAAATACAAAATAAATTTGTTAGATTTTTGTATTGGAAAATGTACGGAGTTTATCCTTATTACCCCTTGATGTACCCCACTTTATTCGTACTGGGTATGGTGGGGTATAACTCATTGGGTGTGAGAAGAGACTTCGCATTAGTGTCATTTTGTTTTAATATTTTAAGGGGTCTTATTCACAATCCCACAATACTCAGTATCATTAATCTGATTGTTCCAAACGAGTCTTTGCGACGGCGCCGCGGCCGGCTGCTGGCGACGCCGGCGGCACGCACTAACTTGCTGCGTGACAGTGCGCTGTCTCGAGCTATCATGTCCCTGAACCAAGTCGCCGAACAAGTAGATATTTTTTCGTGTTCTTTAATGGATTTCAGACTAGCGTGTCTAAAAGTGTTATGTTATGGATAGATTTAAGCTCTGTGATTTTACTTTATGATATTTAAACATTATGTTTAGTTTTTATTTTTTGTTGTCCGTAGAATAGATTGAAAGATACTGTTATTTTGTTAATAAATTGTGTATGTTAAAGTGAAACATGAACGAATTAGGTTTATATCTGTAATGTTTATGTTTTTGTAAATAAATAAATAAATAAAAATAAAATCTTAACTTTTGGATAATCAGGTGATGCAATATCATGCCAAACTGGGTTTAATCTTAAAAAATAAATTTATGAACCGAACCCGACACCTCCGGATTTAAAGTCGAGCGCTATATCACTAGACCATGGAGGCAGTATTACTGCCACGGGATACACCGCCGTATTTTTGGATTATATTTAATTGCACCTTAAAACTTAGCCGTGTAGTGTCGGCTTAGAATAACACTACCCCATTTCTACCCGTGGGTGATCGTAAGAGGCGACTAAGGGTATAGGGGCTTATTAAGTGATTCTTGGGCGATGTTCCCGATCTTTTCCCCAATCAACTTCCAAAAGTGGCTGAGGATTTTTTCATTCCAAAGCTCTGGCTACCCCGTTAAGGGATTTATAGCCGTGAGTATATGTATGTATGTATGTTAAAAAGTGCTCCCAATAGAGGTCAAGGTTCCTCTTACACCCAATATTCTTGCGGCGAAAGTGAACCGCCTTACTAACTTCATATATCTACTAATTACCGTACGAATTAATTGTAACAATTACTTAATACTAGTTTCGGAACTTGTTCTCAGCATTACCAAGAATGTTACAACAGTGATATGTCATTGATGAATATCATTTCTTACGACTCGATACCGCTCGACCAGATTATATTGATCTATGATTATTTGGACTGCTAATGACCTTAGTTGACCTTGGTCAGTTTGTGAATGAAAGAAAACGGACTAGTGCATTCCAAAATTCAAATTTGAGCAAAACCCGAGATAAAATTATAATTAAATTTATTTTTGAATGGTACTGTGATATTTTTTAAAACAATAATTTTATTATCTCAACTAAAATACTGTTTGCTTGACTATCAGTATCATGTCTGTCTTAGTCTTGTAAGCACTTCTTAAAGATTATAATCGTACTATACAGTTCACGCCTTATATCCTCAAAGGGGTTGGCAGAGGTACTAATACTTCTGTATACCACGTGACATTGTCACCTGGTGTTCAGAATAGCCACGTTTTACTTGGACAGTGTACTCACGTGATAGGGGGCAGGCCTATCGCCGTTTTGTACGAATACACGTATACGATATAGACTTGAATTATATTGCTTCGATCTTCTTTGTAGACATTTTGACGCCGCACTTATATTATAATCAAATGAACATCAAATCTTGCGAGAAAGTATTAAAGCCCGATTTCTGAAGTATTCCAGCTGAGAACAATTTAAGTATCGTTCTGTCGCATTGAAATCTTAACAACTGTACGAGACAAAACGATACTTAAGTCGTTCTCAGCTCAATTCAGAAATCGGGCGTAAGAAAGGCAGAGACTGCAACATCTTGAACAACCAACGCCACACCAACTTGAAAAGACAGGTAGTATGACAAATCACTTAAAACATATTACACAACTAGTTGACTTCTGGGTGGAGCTCGGGTGGATAGAATGACGGTCGTGGCCCACGTGAAATGGCCCTATAGTGACCATTAAATAATTAAAACCATAAACCATTTTTCTAATCTATCTATCTAAGGCAGAGACTATCGATCGCTCGCTACTTTGTACGATCCTGATAAATACGCTTCACGTAAATAAAAGTACCCTGAAGTATTCGTATTTTTAATTTTAGATGTTACACTGCCTTGTTCTGTGTTTACTTACATTACCTTCTGGATCTTGATGAGATCGATCTTCCTTGATCTTACAATTTATTAGTAAAATGACATATTGTTTGGTGAAATTATTTGTATTGGACTAACTCTAATAGGTACAATAAAGCGCTACTTGGTTTTTGTACCATTTTCTTTTATTTAAACTAGTTTCCAGTTCATAGAATTCTCAGAAATCGTATATAGTAAATGGTAGTAACACCGCTGTAAGCTTCCAAGAAAGAATTCCAATCCCGAAATAGGCATTGAAAACACGACCTTGCAGCCAATAATAAATTTCCCAAAACTGTTAATTATATTACGCAAGGATGACCTTCAAAATCGAATCCATTGACTCGAAAAGAATGAAAAGGAAAGTGGAATAAACAGGTATTTTCGAGAGACATTCGGCGGTATTTGAGCTATTTATGTGTAGGTCAAACATTATGGTTGTCGCGGGTGAGTGTGACTCGACCATGACCACTTCGAGATAATACACTTGTCACTTGTCCCGTGCTTGATCGATAACGCTGTGACGAGATTAAACAATACATGTGTTATCAGCTAGTAAGATTTAGTTGACTTATTAAGAATGATTGAATATGAATAATTCAATTGTTGTATTAAGCTTATCACGATATCCTTTTAATACGATTTGAGATTTCAAAAATAATACTCGTGTGGCGTTTAAAGTAAGAATGGTCAGCTCACGAGCAGCTTAAGAATTGATTGTGAACATGGGATTGTAAGCTATGTATTGAAAATTTTGCCAAAGTATTTAAAGTATGGAGTATCCGTAGTTCGGACTCTAAGGGCCAGCGCTGACTGCCGGCATGGCATGGCAAAGGATTTCGGTACAGATTTAGCATTTTTAATCATATTACCATGAGTATAGAATTAATTTTACTTCATTTTGACACAACGATGCCGACGTTCTGTCCTACCGCGGCCTCCCTCGGCATCGTTGTGTCAAAATGAATTCTATACAAATGGTTATAAGATTAAAAATGCTATATCTGTACCGAAATCCTTTGCCATACCATGCCGGCAGTCAGCGCCGGCCCTTACAAGGGGTAGCTGGAATTCGGAATTTAAATTTGAAATAACTCAGTCACCTTCGGTACATGAACGAGAAAGATTAGTGATGGTGTTCACTTTGCACAACAATCTCAGTGGTAAAATTAACGAGAACGAAACTAGAAACGTCGGAAACAAAGATTCTTGCGGGTTTTGTATGAGATCGGTCGGTCGGATCCAAGATTTTAGGACTTGTTAAGTGATTGTTGATCGGTATGGCTCTAGTCTAAACACATCACCACACTATAAGAATCTCTCCCGACTCAAATTCTAAAAGTACCTCATGAATTTCTGTTTATAAAGCTTGGGTAACCCCCTTTTTTGGTATCATAGCCTTGAGTATATATATGTGTCGTGGCCATATCGTAGATTTGAACACATCGTGAAATGATCGATCATTTTATGAAATGGTCACATTTCATGATGTGGCCAACTTATAAAATCGTATCATAAAATCGTCAACGTTTCACGATTTTGTCATCCACGCTTGGCCAAATCGTAGAAATATTGTATTTGACAGCATAAACAGTTTTCATTGTGTAGACATTTAAATCTAAAATAGTAAAGGCAAACATGGCAAAGAATGTATATTGTGTGGTATTTTTTCAAATATCACACCAAGTGGCGACCAAAACTATCTGCTCTGGCAACACAATGAAAACTAATATGGCGTTGGCTGAAAGGACTAGTTTCCAGGGCCGTAAATAAATAAACTAACTAATATGTAGAGATGGGTTGTACTAGGTAAATTTGATAACAGATACACCTGTTCCTAATCCACAAAAGTAGCTAATCCAAATACCTAATCCACATAGTACTCCGTATTGAGTGCATGACGCAGTATTTTACTTACTGCGTTCTACTTGTATAAGTTAACTTAGTTAATACATTGTAATCTTTTCCTATGATATTGTGAAGGTGGCCGGTAAACGATGGATGCAGGCCGCTTCCAATTCCAACCGGCCCATATGGAAGTCATTGAGGTAGGTTCAGTAGTCAACGTCCAAACGCTAATATGATGATGATGATTATGATGAATCTTCCCTTCGTAGTTATACAGGACTGTCAACTTCTAATTTAAAAAAATATCCTAACTCAACAACGGAAAAAGTCAAAAATAGTTCAGTTCTATTATTTTGAAAAAGATAGCTATTGTTTTGTGAGGAACGGGAACCGGAATTCACCTAGTTCTGCGGCCCCCTTATATTTTCGACTCACCTCTACTAATATGGCGTGAGTGCACGGGTACGTTTGTCTGGTCTATTTGTGATGGAACTCCTCTGGAACGGCTAGACACCAACCAAATTTGGCACAGTAGTGATTAAGTGCACATTGCTAAGTGTCGTAAGGGGTTGCATATCGTGATCGAACCTACCGTTGAGGAATAATCACCGAAAAACTGTTTTCCCGCGAAGTCAATAGACAAAAGTCAAAGGTTTCTTATTTAGAGCGCGGCCTACAGCTTAAGACCGACTGCACAGATAGTGAGAAGACTTAGGTTTACCTAAAGAGCTTATTCCATTTGTCTGAATGAAGACGTCTGAAAGCCACAGAATCTGAATTCAGACTAATGGAATAACGTTCAAACTGAAATTTGTGTAGTGGAATAACAAGCGTCTGCGGCAGTAACTTCGAAGGACGTCTGAATTCAGCAACGACAAAGTGTAATGGAATAAGCTCTTTACTCGCTCAGCTAAATTCATTTCGATAGCAGTTTGTATTGAAGTCCTAGTACTAATGTGTGTAGTTTGACCTGCTGTTTACAGCACAATGGAAGACAAGTAACAATTTGAATAACTAAATAAAATTTATAATTAAGATCAGACTAAATGTATGATGCTTCTTAGTGAGTGGAACAAATTGCGTTCCACTAGTTTCATTATGTATTTTTTATTGAAATGGCATCACATCTTATACATATATACCCCAAAAATTTTACAAAAATTTGTTACTCACAACCGAGTGAATCCTACGCTGCTTGAGAAACAGTGAAAACTGTGATGACCAGATAACTAAAGGTCACGTGATGTTTTGAAGTAGGGGCTGTGCGACATAATTTTCATATTATTATGTTTTATTGTAGAAACACTCATAAACTCATGGCTGTAAATCTTAAAAACAGGTAGCCAGAGCTGCAGAATTAGACATACCTTAGCAACAACTTTTGGGTTGTTATTGGGAAAAAGATGGAAAAATAAAGGGTGGTGTCCTTGGGCATTGGATGCCGTGCCTCGATCAATAAGTGGTTCTTTAGACAAAAACATAAACATAAACGTTCACGCCGAATATCCCCGAAGGGGTTGGCAGAGGTACTAATACTTCTGAACATCACGTTACTTTGTCACCTGGTGTTCAGAGTACCCACGTTTTGCCTGGACAGTGTACTTACGTGGTAGGGGGCAAGCTTATCGCCGTTTTGTACGAATACACTGTCACATGACTAAGTACAACTCAGTCATGTGGGTTTCCTCACGATGTTTTCCCTCACCCTTAACAACCATGATAAATTAACCACACATATGTCTTTACCAAAGACAAATTGGTGTAGGCCCGACCCGAGATTTGAACACTAGTCGTTTGCACGATAACCGGTGTTCTACCCATTGAGCTATCACGTCGTATACAAGTATACAGTTTAGACAAAAACTATTTGAAATTAATGATATATTATTTTTTTCAAATACTCTCTCTTATTTCCTATCATCATCATCATCAGCCCACACTCGTCCACTGCTGGACATAGGCATCTCCCATGGCGCGCCACCTCTTCCTATCCTCGGCCAGCCTCATCCAACCACTCCCGGCCACCTGCTTTAGGTCGTCGGTCCAGCGGGCCGGAGGGCGCCCCACACTGCGTCTGCCAGTTTCTATACCAAATACTATTCTACCTATACCAACTTTGGAAACACTTTATCCAGTTTTGATCCAACAACTCAGAATTTGATGCTTCATAGGCGACCACGGCATCTTCCCGACACAAAATAATTTTTTCGATATGTTTTTTGTTTGCTGTCACAAGGAGCTATGTCCGGGCTGTAGGGTGCATGGCTTAATACCAAATTCTTAAATGAACGCCTTTGTTTTGAGAGACATACCTATATAAAGAGGCATTGTCGTGATGCAGTATGATCCTGCGAAGTGCAGTTCTTTGTCTCTTGAAATGCTAGCATAGAGTATGACTCCGAGTTTACATATCTAAGATTATCTAGCACTGATGTCAACAAAGCCTTAAACACTTCCAAAAAAAACTAGCCATCATCTTATTGCCAACGTTTCGAGGTCTTAGAGTTTTGTCGGTAATTTTCCCTCTGTCAAGAGCCATACAGAAGATTGTCTCTTACTTTTCGGATCATAGAGTTCCAGGTTTCGTCAACATATACATAAACATAAACGTTCACGCCGTTTATCCCCGAAGGGATTGACAGAGGTGCCAATACTTCCTAACAACAAATGAAATGGTCTGAGTTGACGGGTTTCGGCAACTGCGACAATTTCAGAAACATTTCTTTATAGTTTGGACGCATAATGAATTGATGAACGTAAATTAGTGAAAGAGTTGAATATAATACATTTTTTAAACTCTTGCGGTTTGTAAACATTATAAATAATAATAATCGGGATTACCAACCCGTCAGTGCCGTGGTCAGCCCGTGACCGCGGCACCAGTAGGTGTGCCGAAACGTCGGGCAAACATATCACGTGAGTGGTTTTAATATGTTCGTTGGTTAATCCCGATTATTATTATATAATGAGTTGAATATATAAATTCAGATAGTAATGTCTGTAGAAGACTGGTACGCAGGACACATTTAGATAAAATAGATAATGTGCTTAAAAAAACAAACTTCCGAACCATCCATCCATACTAATATTATAAATTGGAAAGTGAGTTTGTTTGTTTGTTTATTTGTACCGCTTTCACGCCGTAACTACTGAACCGATTGCTTTGAAATTTAGCAGACGCATAGTTAAAAGTCCAGATTAAATAATAGGGTACTTTTTATTCCGCAAAAAAGGGCAAACTAAAATATTGTTTTGCTTGCTGGATGGATTGGAGATGGCACTGTGTGTCGTTTAAAACAAGGTAATATATTGCAAACGAATATAAACATGTAAATTTAGAAGCTAAATGATACGATAATGTATCCTTGAAAATGAGGAATTCCCCAGGTACGACGTATTTGTTTTATCGTCTAAACTATTTTGCATCTACTTTTATGCTGAAATAACTATAAATAAACGAAATACTAATTGGTATTAGTATTCACGTAGTTCTTGAGGTATGCAACAGATGGCGCTGAGTGTCTTTTAAACCGTGGTATCTATGTTTTTTAAGATACGTTAGAAGTGGAATGATATCTTGCGCTTTAACCTGTAGCTCATACAATTATTCGGTGCACTTTTCAACTCATTAACTTACTTGCTGTTTTATCTTCATTCAATATTTTTGTTTTTTTTTTGTCACTTACCATTTTACATTAAATGGTGGATTTTGGCGCTCGACATCGGTAGGGTATAAAAATGTGGGATTATACAGCGGGAGCGGGAGTAAATTTAATTGTTTGTCAATAGTAAGACTATTAGAAAATTTGGTATTCAAAATTTGCCATTAAATTTAGAGTCTATGGACGTAGCGGTAAATTTAACCTCTATGAACATTCGAGAGACCCGGGATCAATTCTCAAGGGACACAAGCTTTTTGTAAAAAAAAAGGTTGTAGCTTTGAATAATAGCAAAAACTATCGCAACATGACATAGGGTATCATTCATCTCGGACAATCCGCATATTCCCGAGAAATCTCAGCTACAATCTCACCCACCATTACCAACGGTCAGTGTAGGGAGCAGCACCCTCCGGGTCTCCGAACCGCAGCGCCAAACTTCTATCCGTACTTAGTATTTTCTAAGACTTTCGCAGTTGAACATTACTATTGAAACCACTATTATAAAACTAAACCCATGTTATACCACGCGATTTTAGATCCGAAAATCAAGAGTTACTATACGTACACATAATAACTCGAACATAGAAATCTGGCACAAAATGGTTTGTTTCATGATTCTTATCATATATTTTAAGTATATTTTATAAATGGAACTAAGGGGTTGAAATAGCAAATGAAAGTTGGTTTAGAGATTTTTGACATTTCTGTATTTAGAAACTTGGTGCGATTGACTGTTATAACAACTACAAAAAGGAATGTATGAAATTCATCCATCAATCATTCGGCCATAAATACCAAAAAGGGTAGCCATAGCTTCGAAGATAGTAATTCTTCACCCACTTTTGGAAGTTGAATGGGGAAACGGTAGTCAAATAAAGGATTTTAGTGATGGGTCTCCAACTGCATCGCCCAACAATCACATAAAAAGCCTAAATGTCCTTTATATCCTTTACATCGCCCGCGGGAATAAAAAATAAGAAGTTGAGATAGTGTTTTGGTATTTGGGATGTAAATTGGATGCAAAAAATGTAATCTACGCGGACGTATTCGCAGGCAAAAAACTAGTGAAGAATAAAAGAGCATTAATTAAAAAAATATATACATACATACATATAGATAGATAGATAGATAGATAAAAACTTTATTTATGTAATCATAACAATCACATACAACACATTAAAACACATTAAACACATTAAAACACATAAACACATACAAAAATAAAAGTAAAAAGTAAAAATGTGTGATAATAAAAGAAAAAAAACAAATTAAAAATGTGCAAGGTATATGCGCTATGGTAACACAAACTAGGCCATAACTCAGCGTTTATAAATGCTATAAAGCAAAAACACTGATTTTCAGGTATAGCCTAAGAGCATTTTATGGTAAACAAAAATCAATTGAGCATCTGCCACAAACATAAAAAGAACATAAAAATACCTACAAATAAAACATTAAATATGGTTAACATATTCCAACGCAAATGACTAATAATAAAAAGAGTCAATAAATAAATGTTACAATCAGACTAGAATTACAAAATAAAAAATAATAAATATATAAGACATACATTATGTTTAAAATTGATAAGTTTAGCACTACTTAAATAACCCTACACAACAGATTGTGCAAAGCTTTTCGGTATGTTTAATCTTTGAATTTCAAGTAAATGAGTCTTCAGCAACGTTTTGAATTTAAATTTACTAGTAGAATCTCTGATGGGTGGAGGGATATTATTCCAACACTTTGTAGCGTGATATCGAAAACTTCCAGTGAAAGCTACGGTGCGATGAGGGTGTATAGCTAAAGGTTCATGTCTAGTACGAGAGGGATAGAATTCATGAAAATTAGAAAATCTCAATTTCTCAAACAAGTACTCAGGGGTTTTAAATTTAATAACATCTACACATACTTACTATCTAACATATACTTACGGCTGTAAATCCCTAGAAGGACTAGCCAGAGCTAAGGAATTAGAAATTCCTCAGCCACTTTTGGAAGATGCTTGGGGAAAAGATGGTAAAATAAAGGTTGTTGGTGATGGGTCTCCAACAGCATCGCCCAAAAATGCCTTAGAAGCCCGTTACCGTTACTCGCCTCTTACGTACACCCACTGAAAGAAATGAGGTAATGCTATTCTAAGCCGACGCTATACAGCATTAAAAAAATATATATGAATGTGAATAAGCTCGAGAGCATTACCAGGGTCGTAAAAAGTTGCAATCTCAGCCTACTAAATATTTGCTAGTACAAATCAATATCATATTTTTTATACGTAGATCGGTATGATCGAATATTCATTTGTAGGAATACTTTGAAACAACAAGGAGCCGAATAGTTAAACGTCACTCTCAGCATAATAGCAGCAACTTTTTGCGACCTAAATAGTATTCAAATAAATCTGCACTTTACTTAAATTTAGTGCGAAAACCAATTTTCGTATGACTTCGAATATGTTTTATATGAAGAATAATTTTAGATCGTTGCTAATTAGAAAATTATCCAAAAAAGAAGATCAGTGGATACAACATGGCGACGGATTGGCAGACAGCAAAGTCTTAGTAATAGAGTCTAAGGATTTGATCTTTAGGTACGGAACTTTAAAAATAATATAAATATATGAAATTTTAAAAGCCGTGTGAGGCACGATTTGCGCTAAATGCTGGGTCACCTCAGACCGGCATCTCCGTATACGTCGCGGGAAGCCACTTTTTTATGAGTAGGTATTTAGATCATATTATACGCACTCTTAATTAGGTATACTTCTTATATCATTATAATACACAACTAAATAAATAGTTGAAAGGATAGTTACAGTATCCGAATAAACATATTTTAGTAACCTATAATAACGGGACTAAAACAATTTGTGTATTTAAACATATTAACATAACATAACTGATAGAATGACGGCCGTGGCCTACGTGAAATGGCCCTGTAGTGACCAATTGCGGAAACCAGTTATCTAATCTATCTATCTATCTAACATAACATAAACGTTCACGCCGAATATTCCCGAGGGGGTTGGCAGAGTTACTAATACTTCTGAACATCACGTGACTTTGTCACCTGGTGTTCAGAGTACCCACGTTTTGCATGGTCAGTGTACTCATGTGATAGGGGGAAGGCCTATCGCCGTTTTGTACGATACACTGTCACATGACTAAGTACAACTCAGCCATGTGGGTTTCCTCACGATGTTTTCCCTCACCGTTAACAACCATGATAAATTAACCACACGTATGTCTTTAGAAAAGGCAAATTGGTGTAGGCCCGACCCGGGATTTGAACACTAGTCGCTTGCACGTCAACCGGTGTTCTACCCACTGAGCTATCACGTCGTTTTATGTAACATATTACTAGTGCATATACTCTTAAAAAATTCAAAATCTCAATGTCTCCGAAGACAGCAGAAAGTATTTTCCAACACAAGTCCGCGGCCCAACGCCACGCTGCATTGCTGCTATATAAACATATCACGACGGAACAAGAGCACATTCGTTCACATACTTACCGACGACATGGCAGCTAAAGTAAGTAATAATTCATTATTTTAAGCTGAGTGTGTTGATAAGGAAAGCTACTCTGCTCGGTTTTGTGATCGTACAACTTTTTAAACACGGGGTATATTAAGTACCCATTGTATGGAAATTCTAAATTACTGAACAGATAAATGCACCTTAATGTCTGTCAATATCTTAAAATTTAAACTGTGTTATTTGTTAGCTTTAATAATAGTAAAATAAAAACCGAAATTTAATAAACATAGGAGTAGTTTATATAGTAAATAAATCCCGCCAATGTTATAAATACCGACTACAGCAAATGACATTGAATAAATTGCGTTCATATTTACCTTAGAATCACCAAGACCCAAAAAAACTACATATATATATATTTTCTAAACCTAAAGAAAATATTATATGTTCGGACGAGACAAACAAAATGACATATCACAGGGATTTAAACTAGCACTTAGTTACTTTAGGTGTACTATAGATGGCACATCTAACTTCTTTCTAAAATTTCAGTTTGTGACAATCCTGTGCTTGGTCGGCGCATGCGCCGCCATCCCTTTGTCGCCGGACCAGCATGAATCAGAGGCCCCGGCGCACTACGAGTTCTCATACTCGGTGCACGACCAGCACTCCGGCGACGTGAAGCAGCAACACGAGAGCCGCCAAGGTGACAAGCTGGAGGGCTCCTACTCGCTGGTGCAGCCCGACGGAGTGCGTCGCGTCGTGCACTACTCCGCTGACAAACACTCCGGTTTCAACGCGCAAGTCTCTTACGAGGGACACCCCACTGAGGCGCCCGCCAAGCTCGCATACGCTCCCGTCGCCAAGGTTGCCTACACCGCCCCAGTTGCCAAGATCGTGCACTCCGCCCCAGTAGCACACGCTGCTCAACAATCCAAGCTTGTTTACACTGCCCCTGTTTACCACGCCGCCCCAGTTGCCAAGATCGCCTACTCCGCCCCAGTAGTACACGCCGCCCCAGTCTACCATGCTGCTCCAGTCTACCACGCCGCCCCAGTCTACCACGCTGCTCCAGTCGCCAAGGTCGAATACGCCGCCCCAGCTGCCAAACTCTACACTGCGTCTCTCGGACACGTCACCTTCTCATCACCGTACGCCACCTACCACCACTAATTACATTGTTATTTTGTTTATAAGTAATGACTGTGATTGTTTGATTGATGTAAGATAATTAAATTTTATTTAGTTTCTATTTAAAGTTTTTAATTTGTTATCCCGTTTATTCATCTCGATTGTGATGGCATGTCACTGCAAAGTTAATATTTCTTAAAAAAATTAGTTGTCCACTCAAATAAAAAACATACTATAATTCTTGGTAAATCGATTGAAAAGATTCTAAAATATGTAGATTAAGATCATGGGAAGAGGAGATAAATTGGAAACGTGCTTTTAGATAAAGAGGGGTGGCAGGATTGAATAAAATGGTGTAAAGGAGAGACAGAGTTTGTGCATTCGGGCGAAGACGAATAGGAAGCCATTTAAATTGAGTGCGATTTGCAGATAATGATCAGTTTCTGCAGTCCAAAAATAAACCTAATGCAAAAGTTCTAGAGGCGCTCAAGTTTATTCAGTTGCTCTTCAGTTATATCATTATATTATTCAGTTATATTATGCTTTTGCTCGGAACAGCACCTGCGCTGTGTAGACTATGAGCTTTTGCCTGCGGACACTTATACTTTTGTCAGTGAGGCTCATGGCTGTCGGCGTTGGCTAGACCACTGTGTGGTCACACAAGCCGCATCGCATACTGTGTGTGAAATTTTTGTGTCTCATGGGGTTTATGTATCTGATCATATACCTTTGGTTATTAAGTGCCAGCTAGACCTAGTAAGACCCTAAACTTTTCAGTGCTCACCTGCAAACTAAAAATATGATTATTTGGGGGCAGAGGAGTAACGATCAAGTAGAAAATTATCACGAATTATGTAATAGTAAATTAAGGCTTATTCATTTCCCCAATGATTTTTCTGATTGTAGTGATGTACACTGTAATAACTGTGAGCACCGCCTACTGCTTGACCAAATGTACAACAATATTATCTCTATACTGTCAGAGGCAGCGGCACAGTGTCATGAGGCCCACGGCTCTGAAATCTGTAAAAACAAGCGTAGACCCGTGGTGGGTTGGAATAGGCATGTTCGTGAGGCGCACGAGCAGGCTAGGCTTAAGTATCGGTTGTGGCTATCGTATGACAAGCCTTCAACCGGACCTATTTATAGTGAAATGTATGAAAGTCGTAAATTATTTATAAGTCGCCTAACGTGGTGTCAAAACCACGAAGAACAAATAAAGCTTGACATCATTTCGACACAACGTGCTTCAAAGAATTTCAGCAAGTTTTGGAAATCCACCGGTAAACTGGATCTTAAGCCTGGCTTGCCCGTGACTGTGGGTAAAGCGCGTGATCCAGAGTATATTGCCAACTTGTTTGTTGAACATTTTACTGTACAGCCACCATTAGGCCGGTCCTCACACACTGTTGATAGTGGGCCTTGTCGTAACTCTGATATCATTCGATTCTCTGGTAATCAAGTGGCAAAAGTTATTAGGCGAATGAGCAGAGGAAAATCGCCGGGTCACGACAGCTTAAGTATTGAGCACCTAAAGCACGCTGGTGTCCACCTACCACGCGTCCTCGCTATGTTCTTTTCACTGTGCATGGGGCACTCGTATCTCCCACACGAGCTGATGCGTACGGTGGTAGTGCCTATGATAAATAATAGGACAGGTGATGTAGCCGACAAAAATAACTATAGGCCCATTTCACTGGCTACTGTTCTGGCTAAGGTGTTAGACTCCCTTTTAGACTCTCGACTTAATGACTATCTTCATCTCCATGACGCTCAGTTCGGGTTTAGACCCGGACTGTCTACTGAGAGCGCTGTCCTTGGTTTAAAGCACACAGTACAGTATTATGCGCGGCGCCGAACGCACGTATACGCTTGTTTTCTCGACCTGTCGCGTGCTTTCGACACCGTGTCGTACGATGTGCTTTGGACCAAGTTACGCCAGAGAAAAGTACCGTCGGAGCTTCTACGCATACTGCAGTATTGGTACGGTAACCAGGAAAACTGTGTGAGATGGGCCAATAAGTTGTTACATGCCTATAAACTAGAATGTGGAGTGAAGCAGGGGGGGCTTAGTTCTCCAAATCTATTTAACTTGTACGTTAATGACTTGATCGTGGAGCTTAGCAGCAAGCGCATCGGTTGTCGCGTAGATGATGTTGCTGTAAATAATATCAGCTATGTTGATGATATGGTGCTGCTGAGCCCCACGGTCATAGCTCTGAATTAATTGTTGCGTACTTGTGCCGATTATGCTTCCAAACATGGTTTGATGTACAATGTTAAAAAGAGCGAATGTTTGGTCTTTGGAGCCGACGGGAAGAAAACCCCAGAAACTATACCAGCTATTAAATTAAATGAAGTGGTACTACGTCGCGTCACTAAATTTAAATATCTGGGGCATATTGTGACCGACGACCTCAAAGACCAAGAGGATATAGAGAGGGAACGCAGAGCGATGGCGGTCCGCTGTAATATGCTGATTCGTAGATTTGCTCGGTGTAGCAAAGAAGTCAAAATAAGTCTATTTAAAGCCTACTGTCAGGTATTTTATACGTGCACCCTATGGACCAGATATACGCAGCGGGCCATCACTGCTCTGCGAGTCCAATACAATAATGGTTTCAGAATGTTGTTGGGGCTGCCCCGCTTCTGCAGTGCTTCGGGCATGTTTGCGCAGAACCATACAGACGACTTTTATGCCATTATGCGCAAAAAAGCCGCTTCGTTGCTCTGCAGGGTGCGGTGTAGCCCTAACTCTATCCTGAGGACCATAGCAGGGCGCTACGATTCCCTAATAATGCAGCACCTTGCGCGGGTGCTAATTGACTGATTGTGATACTGATTAATTTTATTTTTATTTTATTTATTTTATTTTATAATTATGGAAAACTTACAGCTAGTTATAATTAATTAGCAACTTAAAAGTATATCTAAAAGCCAATTATCAGTTTTCACTGTTACAAAACTTAATAATAATGAAAAGCACAAGGTTGTACACTCATAATTATGCTAACAATTGTTTATTTTTTATACATATAATTAATCATACATAACATATAATAGGATGTACCTAATATAAAAAAAAATAATAATAATAAAACAATATAAAGGTATAACTATATAGAAAACATGATAAGCATACTCTTTAGTTAACTGCTACTACCGCTGCGCTAAAGAAGATACAAAATTGCGTATAAAAGTTGATTTAACTATTTCAAAACTACTGCCAAATATATCGACCTCGTTTGAGTTGCAAAGACTGTTAATTGTATTACTTGTGCGTATGGAAAAGAAGTTTTCCCGGAAGTTGGTGCTGCATGCAGGTACGTGGAGGGTTTTAAATTTCCTAGATGGTCTGGTCGGAACATTGATGTTTACTATCTGTAACAGCTCCGGACAATCTATGTAACCTCTTATTATTTTTAAAAAGAAAATAACATCAGCCACTGTCCTACGGAGTTTAAGGGGAAGGAGATGGAGACGTTCACATCGGTGCTCATAGTCGGTGTAGGGAATCTTAAATTTAAATCCGATGTAGCGTGTGAACTTTCTCTGAATCTTCTCCAGCCTATTTATATAAACCACGTATTGAGGGTTCCAAATCTGGCTGGCATATTCAAGATGACTTCGAACATACGCACAGTACAGCAGCTTTACAGTCTTCATTGATTTAAAAGGCTTAGAAGCTCGCATAATAAAACCAAGAGATTTGGATGCTTTACTAACAATGTTGTCTATATGCTGATCGAATAGTAATTTGCTATCATACGTGACACCTAGATCACACGATGAAAGTGCCCTAGCTAAATTTTGACCTTTGATTGTGTAAGCAGCTTCGAACAAATGTCTCTTTCTAGAGAAAGTAACACAAAAGCACTTAGAGACATTTAGGTCTAACTTGTTACTTACACAATAATGGTCTAGTCTGCAGAGATCCTCTTGGAGACACAAAGCATCAGCAGCATTGTTGACAACCATAAATACTTTCATATCGTCAGCAAAAAGTAAATGGGAGGAATTTTTAAAGCAAGAGTCGATGTCGCCGATAAAAACAATAAATAGTAGGGGACCTAAAAGAGAACCCTGTGGTACTCCAGAGGGGATACTTCTCCAAGCAGATGTGTAACCATTAAGTACAACTGCCTGAGACCTATTACTAACATATGATGTAAACCATCTGAAAAGATTACCTCTAATGCCAGCAAAATTAAGCTTGTTCAGGAGTAAACAGTGGTCAATTCGGTCAAAGGCTTTGCTGTAATCTGTGTATATTGCGTCGACTTGATCACCATGATCCAACTTATTTGTAATAAAATCACTAAAAACTAAAAGGTTAGAGACCGTGGATCTACGTTTAAGAAAACCGTGCTGGGCTGGACTAAAGGTATGCTTCAAAGCGCTGTAGAGCTGCGAGTAGATAATGCGCTCGAGTATTTTGGATAGTAGACACAGTTTGGATATAGGCCTGAAGTTCTCTACGCAGTGTTTGGCGCCCTTTTTATGGATTGGTGAAATAAAGGCGGTTTTCCAACGAGAAGGCATAATACCTTCACTGATACAGCGTTGGAAAAGTAATGCAACCGGTACACTTAATTCAGATGCACAATTCACTAAGAAAACGGCTGGTATGGTATCAGGTCCTGCTGATTTGGTTAGATCTAATGAACGTAGTAGTCTTTCAACCTCTGATACACTGATTTCAACTGAGCCAATGTCACAATTTGTGTTGGAGGGGGCTATAGTATTCATAATATTCTGTATAGCGTTGTTAGAAGAAATATTCCCATTACTGTTATCCAAAAAAGTTGACTGAAAGTAAGATGAAAAAAGTTCGCTTATACCCTGGCCAGTGTCCGATGTTACTCCAGCAAGAGACATACAAGAGGGGAAAGTACTATTATTATTTTTACTTTTTAAATACGACCAGAAAGCCTTAGGGTTAGTCTTAATAGAATTTTCGATGCTTGAAATATAGGCTGAGAAACGATATCGTTCGGTTTTATTAACTCGGTCTCTCAGAAGGCGAAACGATGACTCATCCGATAAATTCCCATAGTTTTTAAACTTGATCAAAAATTTGTACTTTTCTCTAACCATCTTTATGAGAGAGCTGTCATACCATGGAGGATATTTTAGCCTAGATTGATTATGGGTAGGAATGTAGGTGTCCCTTAAATCAAAGATAAATTCATAGAACACTTCAACTGCGTTATTTAAATCAACTGCGCTTAGCATTGTGGCCCAGTCCGTGCTATTCATAAGTTTTTTTATTTCTGAGTAATCCCCACGGTTGTAAGAATAGCGTTTGTGCGGAACACTAGGTAACGGTTTAAAGTTACCGAATGATGCATTAATAATCAGAGCCGTATGGTGGGGATCTTCGGGTACCAGCGGATCAAGACAGGCTTGGACCGACACTGCACGGGTGCATAAGACAAGGTCTAAAATACGGCCATGGGCGTTGCGAATATCGCAGTATTGTTGTAAGTTGCAAGTATTAATAGTGTCAATAAAACCAACCATATAATCAGTACATAAATTACTCGGTATAAAACCATCATGTGAAGGGGACCACGTTATAGAACTCATATTAAAGTCACCCACAACCAAAAAAATGTCCCTTTCGTTGTCACTAATGACGTCTGATAATTTGGTAAGATAGTTGTGTAACTGTGCTGAAAAAGATAAGTCTTTTTTGTCAGAGCATAGGTACAGCAGACAAAGCTGGATATTGGGCGACCCGCCGCGCGTCCTTGAGTCAGGGGGACGAATCGTCACCCATATATCTTCGGCTGAGGACTGATTATCCACCTGTCGAGAAGCATGGACCTCACTCTTAACGGCGATCATGACCCCCCCACCCCTGGTCTGCCCAGTAGCAGCATAGTCGCGATCACGGCGCCATACACAATACCTTTCGTCGAAAAGTTCACTATCTGATATACCGTCCAACAACCAGGATTCTGTTATAGTTATAATGTCGTAGTTACTAAGCCTAACATTGTGTTTAAAAATATTAGTTTTAGTTCGCAGCCCTCGGGCGTTCTGATAGTAAATACATAAATTACTCATGGTTATAAATTATTAAGGCAACAATAGCATAATAAACGCACACTAGAGTACCTAGTACTATTCTTAAACTATGATGCAGAATATTTAAATAAGTATAAAAAGCTCGATGTAATTCATAACTGGAGTCGGTAAAGATAACATTATAATTAGAGTTCAGCAAAACAGCATCAGTACACCACAAAATAACAAGTACGGCAAGTAAATCAATATGACATCTAATACGCAATGCAATTAAGGCTAATATAATATTGGCATGATTAAATACAAAACAAGTAATGGGCGAGCGGCAGCAGGTAGCAACTACGAACAAAAGAGTGTCGAGGCGAGAACAATAGATAAGAAACGGCACAAAAAAATGGTCAAGCGATAGACAGTCAGAGGTTGCAAACAGTTCGGAACAAATGCGAATTTTAACTTTGAATAGAAATAGTGTAATTAAATGTATAATTTGACTGACTATTTGTATTTGTTTAAATCATTCGATGATTTAATAACCAAAACGGGAGACATTTCATTTTTACGAGCATGGATTTTCGCATGTTTCACGCATACGTATTGCCAATTTTTCTCCTTCGCCAGCAGCTTGACCTCGTTTAATAGTTTTTTGTTACTAGACGAAAGGTGATCATTGACAAATATGCGGTTATTGGAATCAGCAAATCCGATGTCTGAGGCCAGTATAGTTTTCTTTCCTCTGGCCGCCGCTATAAAATCCTCCTTAACGTAGCGATTGACAAATCCAAGTATAATAGATTTTTCTTTGCCGTTAAAGGATGGGATGCGAGTAACAAAGTTAATTTGAGACTTACAAATGTTGAAATTAGTGTGCCCACCAAGTGATTCGACAATTTTAAAGAGGTTTTCATTGTTTTTTAGTGGCACACCCTTGATCTCTACATTACTCATCCTCGACCATTGGTCTTTCTCAGCTATCTCTTGCTTCAGTGAGTCTACGGCTACCTGTGAGACCTCCATTAACTTCTTGACTTCCTCCAACTCACCAACACGGCCGCTTAATCCGTCCAGCTTGGTCGCGAAGTCGTCCACCTTGAGGCATGCGAACTCGCAGCTTTTTATGACGTCTTGCATGTTTGTTTTTAAAAAATTGACATCAGCAATGAGTTTGGGGAGTACATCCAGCTTTTGAGTCAGTAGGTCAAGCCGACTGAGGATCTCCTCAAGGGCACCATCGTTCCACTGCGGAGATGGACTTTGAATCCTCGGGGACGAGATACGACACTTCGGGCACTTCCATGTGGCTCTACGATCAGACCCCAGTTTGCGGTATCCTATCTCCGTAATGTTGGAACAGGAGAAACACAGGTCCTTATGACAGTTGGAGCAGTTGGTACCATCCCCACATGTAGCATTGCAGTCGGTACACAACATGATTAAAATTGAGAAAAGGTTTATAACCACTGGTGTTTGCTAGCAAAAGACGAGCGTTCGGTAATACAACTTGTAAATGACTGATTGTAATAATAATAAATAGATTATATTGTACACTAACATAGGCTAAGGCTTAGCAGCAAGCGCATCGGTTGTCGCGTAGATGATGTTGCTGTAAATAATATCAGCTATGTTGATGATATGGTGCTGCTGAGCCCCACGGTCATAGCTCTGAATTAATTGTTGCGTACTTGTGCCGATTATGCTTCCAAACATGGTTTGATGTACAATGTTAAAAAGAGCGAATGTTTGGTCTTTGGAGCCGACGGGAAGAAAACCCCAGAAACTATACCAGCTATTAAATTAAATGAAGTGGTACTACGTCGCGTCACTAAATTTAAATATCTGGGGCATATTGTGACCGACGACCTCAAAGACCAAGAGGATATAGAGAGGGAACGCAGAGCGATGGCGGTCCGCTGTAATATGCTGATTCGTAGATTTGCTCGGTGTAGCAAAGAAGTCAAAATAAGTCTATTTAAAGCCTACTGTCAGGTATTTTATACGTGCACCCTATGGACCAGATATACGCAGCGGGCCATCACTGCTCTGCGAGTCCAATACAATAATGGTTTCAGAATGTTGTTGGGGCTGCCCCGCTTCTGCAGTGCTTCGGGCATGTTTGCGCAGAACCATACAGACGACTTTTATGCCATTATGCGCAAAAAAGCCGCTTCGTTGCTCTGCAGGGTGCGGTGTAGCCCTAACTCTATCCTGAGGACCATAGCAGGGCGCTACGATTCCCTAATAATGCAGCACCTTGCGCGGGTGCTAATTGACTGATTGTGATACTGATTAATAATAATAAATAGATTATATTGTACACTAACATAGGCTAAGATAATAATGTTACTAATACTTTGGACCCTTGTTGTCTGATTTAATAAATAAATAATAATAATAATATCAAGGTAGCAGGTATCAGCATAATCAGCAAGGGACAGGAGATGTGATTGAGCTAACGCAGTTTTAGAAGCAGTAGGAAGAAAATTACGCAATCAACGCAAAAT
Organism: Bedellia somnulentella; assembly: GCA_963576735.1. NCBI lineage: Eukaryota > Metazoa > Arthropoda > Insecta > Lepidoptera > Bedelliidae > Bedellia > Bedellia somnulentella. The sequence continues at coordinate 17,902,254 of OY755182.1, forward strand.
TAGTCCATATGTTTCACTCCATTTCTGAATCCACTCTAAATCGAAATTTATCAAGTGTGTGGACATATTTAATCAGAAGTAGTAAGAATCACAGTAGGAAGAAAATTACGCAATCAACGCAAAATTAGTCCATATGTTTCACTCCATTTCTGAATCCACTCTAAATCGAAATTTATCAAGTGTGTGGACATATTTAATCGATTAAAATTAGTCTGTGTGTTTGAAGATCATCTGCACTAAGGTGGTAGGAAGAAGTTAGTTGAAGAGAGATACTATGAATAAATATAGCAAATAAGAGAGGAGACAACACACCACCTGGTGGAACACCGGCAGTTAACCCACACCAGGGAGAATAAGACTCCTCGATGGAAATGCGCTGCCATCATCCTAGTAGATAACTACGAAACCAATCAATCACCGTTGGTGATATGTTAAGAGAACGAAGAGCTAACAATATTTCGAAGTCAACAGTGTTGAAGACACTACTGAAATCAAGCAATGCTAGGACAGTCAGCAGTCCCTTATCTATCCCCAAACGCATGTCGTCAGTAATTTTGACCAAAGTCATGACAGTACTGTTAGAAGGACGGAAACCAGATTGAAAAGGATTAAGGAGATCACTTTTCGTGAGGAAGTCACTGAGTTGTCCATGAACCAGTCGTTCAAGAACTTTAGCAAGGAAAGGTAGCATAGATATAGGGCAATATATTGAAACGGACTTAGGATTCACTTTTTTAAGAATAGGAGTTACTTGGGATTATTTCCATATTGTTGTTAAAGATTTTGGTGATAACGGGAACAATTATGTCAAGGATAGGCAATATCATCTTACGGCTAATACAATCACCGCCTACTGCGTTTGATGTAATAGATATAATGTTCTTATTAACATCACAATCGAAGAATTGACACATATTAAAGGGTAGATGATCCAAGGTTGGAAGTGCAGAAAGACATTTTTAATGTTTCAGCCTTTTGAACACCCCCAAAGTCAGAAGTTGAGGAAAATTTATTTTTAAGTAACATGAGATCAATATCTTTAATAGGTTTGAATCTTGACAAGATTTTCAAACTCCTAAGGATCTAAGAAACTTCCACATTTTTGTTGGATTGGCACTTATTATGATTTATTTACAATGTAAGTGAAACAGCAACTCATTTTTTTTCAATATCTATTAGCTATATTGAACTCAAGCTACCAATGCCAGTTGCAGTAGCAGTTGCAGCTGATTTGGTGTTTGGATGTTATATAAATTTACTTATTAATTTGTGGCGCTTACAGCTAATTCATGAAACATTTTAGTAAAAGTAAACTAAACATTACTAATAAATAAAGAATAAATAAAGGAAAGAAAAATTTTGACACAGGCGGGATACGAACCTGCGACCTCGGGTATACGCCCCCGTCGCTCTTGCCAATTGAGCTACTGCGTCAATGGCTGCCAGCGCGAAATTCTTCTATCCTTTATTTCTTTTACACGTTTTAGTAGTGTTTGCGTTTCCTACCTCCGAATTTTTTACTAATTCGGAAGGCCACTTGTCTATCTTTTCTAAAATTCAGTAATGAGTCGTGATAGCCGTCAGGTTCTATGATAAGCGCGTTCAAGCAAATAATCCCTTCAGCTAAATAAATTAGAATAACAGTACTGAATATCAACCGTAATAGCTCAATGGATAAGAACTTCGGTTCGTCATGCAGACAGTCGTGGGTCCAAATCCAGTGTCGGGTCAATACCAATTTGTATTTTCTAAAGACATACATACATACAAACATACATATACTCACGGCTATATTTCCCTAGAAGGGGTAACCAGAGCTAAGGAATTATAAATTCCTCAGCCACTTTTGGAAGTTGAGTGGGAAAAAGATGGTAAAAATAAAGGTTTTTGGTGATGGGTCTCCAACCGCATCGCCCAAAAATCCAATAAAAAGCTTCAATACCCTTAGTCGCCTCTTACGACACCCGTGGTTAGAAAGGGGTAGCGACATTCTAAGCCGGCACTACACGGCATAGAGTGACAAAGTCTAAAGACATATGCGTAGTTAATTTGATTTATCATGGTTGTTAACGGTGAAGGAAACATCGTGAGGAAACCCACATGGCTGAGTTATACTTAGTCATGTGTCAGTGTATTCAGAAAAAACAGCGATAGGCCTGCCCCCTATCAGGTGAGTACACTGTCCAAACAAAACGTGTGTACTCTGAACACCAGGTGACAATGTCACTTGTTGTTCAGAAGTATTAGTACCTCTTCGAACCCCTTCGGGGATTTTTGGCGTAAAAGTTTGAGTTAAGTTGATTTTGATTAACTACTAATCAATAACATAAAGCCATAAAACAATCATCAAATATAAAATTGTATAAGAAATTGCGACCCAAAGATAAACACAAACATTGCAATCCAACATAAGGATTGTATTCCCACAAAATTGAAGATATGTAAAACCCCTACTAGCTTTGTGTTAAAATCCAAACCATGAACTACCCAACGGTCACACTAAAATTTCGTGGATTAAATAAGTAGTCAATACGGTAAACTGTTTTCTACGTATGTTTTGCGTGGGGTGTGGCTACACAGATTGTGACAATAATTTCCTTTTCACTTTTTTGCTCTCTCTCTAGTCTTACTCATACTGACAGCTAAAAACCCCAAAAAGTGCTTACTTCAAAAGTAGAAATTAAGGGGAGGGGGAATTTATCTTATATAAAGGATGGGTGGTGATAAGATGAGTCTAAAGTCGCTTGATAATCGCTTAATGAATTTTTTTTTTATGATATCACTTCTTTAATATTTGCTTAATTATCACCATTATACGCTATTTATTACATGAAGATATGGATTTTAAATATGATTTTTAATTCATATTCAATAAATTAACATATATTTACACATTTAACTATATATACAGGTAAAAAATAAAATAAAATTATAATATATGAAAAACCTAACCTACATTAAATTATATAAAAAATACTCTCGAAATCGCTGCCGCCTGGTGGCAGGGTTCCGAGAAGGCTGGCTGCATTACCCCTTTGAATCGCTAAGCTGATTCTTTGAGCGAAGAATGCGCCAGCCCTCGGATCTCCGCATTTCTCGATCAGGCGCGTCGAAATTTCTTTGAAAAAACGACGCGCATCTGGGCCCCACGGACCGAGAGTCTCTACAGCAAAAGCTGAGAAGTAATGCTCCTCAGCTAAATTGCTATATTTGCGCCTCTTCAGACCCTCAGCTTCAGCTGCCGCAGTGCCAGCTTTAGATGCAGACCCCGACAAATGAGACGGCGCTAGCGTGTCGACGCAGGTAGCGTCCCACACCAGCGTCCTCCCATTCTTCCATGGAATCAATGACATTCCGTCTGGTCTCTTACCATCGTCCCGCAGCAAACCTGATGGCTCCAGGATTGCTGGTATGTTGACAGTGGTAAAGGCCCGTCTGATAATATCATTGATTGCAGCATGGCGAGGTATGCGACCAGCACTACGACGACATGATAATCCATGGTGCCCCAACTGATCGACAAATACTCCACAGCGGCAGCGATGTCTCTCATTTATTTTGGTGCCCAATCGCAGACCCATAGCTAAAGAAAAGGAGCCTCTGTCTAGCAATGTGCCGAGGTTGCTCGATGGTAATGCTCTCAACCAATGCCCAGAATCTGGCTCACAGCAAGCCAAGAGACGCGCCCGCTCCGCCAAGTCAAGAGCTGAACTAAGAAGATTTGCTTGAACTTGACAGCAGAGGGGCTCGTCCCATTGCCTCTGAGATGCCAGACTGATGGGAACATTGACAGTAGGACCAACTATATCCATCCAAACTTTCTTAGCATCTGTGAGATCGATGATCTCTGCCGAACTTAAAGCTTTACTAATGATGCTTAAGAAAAGATTGTAATTGGCAAAACCAGATGACAAGAAAGCTGGTAAGGCTATACTTGAAACGCTGCGGATGCCAATACCACCCTACCGTATTGGGAGCGTGGCTTGTGTCCAGCAGCGTTCATTTAAGGAAATGTTGAGAATTTTGATCAAAGTGTTTTTAATCACGTTGTCTATGTCCGAAAGGACTGAGATTTGCCTCCATAAACCAGAACATCTCAGTACATAAGTAAATTTTGGAAGAAACAAACAATACTTTATTATTGTATATGCTACATGAGGGTTAAGTTGTGCCAATAAAGAAGATGATTCCTGAAATTTAGAAATTTTTTCTGCTATAAATTTTGGAATAGAATCATCCAGAACTGGGGCACCTAGGAGGCGAAGCGAAGCCGAATTTAAAATTTTGATACCTGGGGCTAATGAATTGAATTTTGATTGCATTTCTGTAACAGTTTCTTTGTTTAAATCGGGGCCAAAATACAGTTCACACTTTTCATAATTCAAATCTAGACCAATTTTTTTGAATTCTTCTATTATTGTTTTCAAATCGTTTATAACTTGTTTTGCCTCGCCTCCAATGGTGCCGTCATCCAGGTACCACACATTAAACTTGGAGGCTAAGTTTTTGATGTGTGGGTGTATAGCCAAACTGAATATAGCTGGGCCCAGAGGGTCACCTTGCTGGCAACCGACACATGAATTTAATAATTTTCCACGGTAGATCAATTTAGTAGGTTTGCTATAGCATTGCCAAAGGTAATTGTATAAAGCTGGAGTTTGTTCTTTGACTGCAGCCAGCAAGGCGGCTCTATCAACTGAGTTGAAAGCATTCTTTACATCCACTTTCAACAGAACGTCACTTCGGCAATGCTGCAGGAAAGCACGAACACTGTGAACAGCTGCTTCACAGCCGCCGCTGGTTCCGAAACCTAGTTGAACAGGTTGGAAGTAGTTTTTTATGTCCGTTACATGCTTACAGCATATTTTGGATACCAGCCGACGGATAGTGTTTCCCACAGCGATTGGCCTGATACCTCCGTCTTTCTTTTTCAAAGCACACAGACTCGCCCCGTATAAAAGATCTGTGATGGTTTGAGATACTTTACCACTCAGGCAGAGATTAACTAAATGCGTTATCTCATCCAAAAGAATTCTGCCGGCTTCCCCGACGGAAACACTCAATAAATCTTTGAAATGCTGAGGAGTCAGTCCATCGAGGCCGCCAGCAGAACCGTTTCTGAAAGAAGATATAGCAATGAGAACCTCGGCTGGAGTGGCTTCTGGTGGGTGAGCGGTATAATCGGGAGCATCAGGCGTCCTGGACATCTCTGATGAGAGTGGATGTTTTGCTCTCAAAGACTCCAAAGTCTCTTGGTCATCAGGGGCCACAGCGTCGCTTGAAAAAAGCATTTGTGCAGCCCCTTTTATGTCCCCATCTCCTAATTTAGTCTCTATTTTTTTAATATTATAATCAATATTTTTATTTGTAATTAATTTTGAATTTTGAAGTATAGGCTCTGGAATCGGATACACACATTTGCTCTTTATTTTGTGTGTCAGTGATACATTTCGATCCTTTTCATTTCTATTTATGGCTAAAACTGCATATGTAAAACCGAAAAAACTTTGCCAACTTTCAAAATCATTATTTTCAACCACGGCCTTTACTGTCTGGGCTAAGGATTTGGCAACACAAGCTCTAGCTCCTCGAGGAATCCGTTTAATTATGGGGATGGACGATTTCCATAAAGATATTTTTTCCCAAAGTAATGTATCTGACGAAACTGATACATTGATTGGGTGCGTGGATGACGAAGGTTGCGGAGAGGGTGAGTTCTTTGTTGTTAGACGGTGGCATTTCGAAATGTGTATGTTTAGACCCCTCTTCCCCTTAAAAGACCGTGGTTGACTACAATGGGGACATATTAATGTTGTTGAGTCGACACTGAAATTTTCCGTAGCCAGTCGCTTAATTAGTCTGAATATCCTTAGTCGCCTTGTACGACACTCACGGGGAGAAATGGGTTACATAGAGCTATTCTAAGTCGACACTTCACAGCAAAAGAAGGTAAAAATCGATCATAATGTTAGCTGTTAATGTTTCATCTATCAGGATTATATTTTGTGTAAAAATAAATAAATACAAAAAAATGCTCAACGGAGGAACAGTTATTTTAATTATATTGTCTAAACGTTATTTTGGTTAATACTTACCCATGATGGTATTTATGTGAAATAGAGTAATTGAAACTTTTTAACATATCTGTAACAGTTTCCATGTTCTCCATATTTCAAAACCAAAATAAAGCCTACAATACTCGCAAACAAGTCCAGTGTAAACCCCGCGGCGTATTGTGCCCATATAAAAAGTGTCGCAGGTTACTAGAACGTATAGTTGTGTTGATACACTTACACTGAGCACAATGGCAGCCAAGGTGAGCTGACGTGAAGTATTTTTTTTTTGTTTTCGCGACTTAATAAGTTGTTACGGACATAGATAAAAATAATTTATTTTAACAATCAGTATGTTTTAAAAATTTACAATAAATTTTAACTTTTATAATATTATTTCAGTTCGTAACCATCCTGTGCTTGGTCGGCGCATGCGCCGCCATCCCGCTGTCGCCGGAGCAGCACGAAGCCTCTGCCCCGGCGCACTACGAGTTCTCATACTCGGTGCACGACCAGCACTCCGGCGACGTGAAGCAGCAACACGAGAGCCGCCAAGGTGACAAGCTGGAGGGCTCCTACTCGCTGGTGCAGCCCGACGGAGTGCGTCGCGTCGTGCACTACTCCGCTGACGAACACTCCGGTTTCAACGCGCAAGTCTCTTACGAGGGACACCCCACTGAGGCGCCCGCCAAGCTCGCATACGCTCCCGTCGCCAAGGTTGCCTACACCGCCCCAGTTGCCAAGATCGTGCACTCCGCCCCAGTAGTACACGCTGCTCAACAATCCAAGCTTGTTTACACTGCCCCTGTTTACCACGCCGCCCCAGTTGCCAAGATCGCCTACTCCGCCCCAGTAGTACACGCCGCCCCAGTCTACCACGCTGCTCCAGTCGCCAAGGTCGAATACGCCGCCCCAGCTGCCAAACTCTACACTGAGTCTCTCGGACACGTCACCTTCTCATCACCGTACGCCACCTACCACCACTGAATACCTCACCTATCATAAGAAACTATTTATTAAAGCGTTTGTTGTAACTTAATGAAAGTCTTTTCCTTTGTTTCCATCGAGTGTGGGGAGACGATAAATGGGAGTATTCATTATCAAGACATTGAAAACATGTCGAAGTTCGTACTGCCACCGTCAAATCACATTGCTACAACATACAATGTCTGTACTACATACTGACTGTGACCTTCACCTTGCGAAACCAACTGGTTAGTAATTTGGTCCATCACCGGTTGATACACTGTCACTTTATTAAGTAAAAATGCAGTTGCTATTTTTTTTCAAAATGAATAAATTCAATCTAAAACGCGACCAGTATCACATAATACTTCCAGACGTAATATTGCATTTATCTTCCTTAAAGGTGTCACATGCGGTTTATCTGATTCTCAGCTTAACTACTAATATTTTAATGATATACATACCATAAATCTCATACCATACTCATGACCATAAATCCCAAAAAAGTATAGCCAGAGCTATAGAGCTAGAAATTTTTCAGCCACGTTTTGTTGAGTTGATATAATAAGTTGAGTTAACTATACGTGTTTTTTTGGAGCGAAGCTCCATTTACCAATGACTTTTGTATTTCGCATGCAATTTAACTCCTCCTAAGCGGTATATCCAACTTCAACCAAATATTGCATGATGGTCAAAGGCATCAAGGACCAAGTGGTGACTGAGAGATTTGTCGAATAAATGTTACCATTCAGGAATGATCATCCTTTAAAGTTTCCCATATGAGTCTATGGAAAACTTTTGTAAACAAACCTGCTATTTTTTAATTTTGTTCAGCTTTGCTCCAAATTTCGGTATGCGAAGCTTTATTTCCCACCTAGTTTATATGTTTAGGTGTGTCGTGTTAACTGAAACTAGCTCTATTACTATCAAATATAGTTGATAGTTTGTTTTTTTGTAATTATAAATATGTCCGTTGTCCATCGGCTGAATCGTGGTCCCGGAGGTCTCAGGTTTAATATCTTTTAGTTACAATCAAACCAAATATGATTCTATATTTTACAGCCGCGCTTGATATTTGATCTATCTAACATGAAGTATTTCTTCTATTTAGCTGTAGCTCAAATTATTATACAAGTCAGATTATCTACTCCTCAATAACATTGAGCCATAAACAAATCTTCATCTATAAAACTGTAGCAGTAATAGAAATTACAGACTCCCTCAAAGATTGCTACATAAATTGAGCTCAAGTATGTCAAAAATATATTAAAAAGATGCGTTTATTACAAATATTCAGTGTACAAGGCATGAAATGGAATTTCAATGAAATCTTGCAATAGGCTGGGCCTTTATCGCAAAACTCATGAAGATTGATAAAAAAATAATACAATTATTGAATGATTGATAAATTTTACAATTGTTAGTTTACAATAATATTAAAGTTGAAATAAAAATTATTAAAGTTAACATTATAATTTTGAAAATTAGAATTATAATGAATGGTATTGAAAATTATAATGCAACATTTAAATAACAAAACAGCTGTGTGTGTGTGAGTAAGTAAGTATGAATGTGTGTGCGTGTGTGTTTGTGTGTGGGTGTTTATTTATTTATTTTATTTATTTATTCATTTGGCATTTAACACATTAACAAAATGACATAACTAATATATTTTACAACATTTAATCAAATCACTTCTGTAAAAGTACCTTAATAGTGGGCGCAGCATAATAAAAAATATTTTTATACGTATTTAAAAATTATAAAAAATAAATTGTTGTATATTGTTGTGTATGACAGCACCAGTAGGAATTCTGTAACGATTATTTTGCATTCCCGTAACTACTACCCCTCAAACCCTCCACCATCTTCAGCAATTGGTTGTACACAAACTGGGATAAGAAGCTCCGAAACCACTTGCCCAATACAGTTTTTACCCTTGGAACAGTTTTATTTGAAAGACTTGCTTGAGCTAAAACGCTCTTTGCAAAGCTAAGAAACCTGCGCTCCTGTGAGTAGCAATAATAGATCGAGACGCGGCTTTCTTAAAAAGGTCTTTACTTTAGCAATGCCCTCTTGGGCCCGCTCCAGCACAATCAACACAGCTGCAGAACATCTTCCCCAAACCAGAATACAGTAATTAAGTATTGATTGACACAGGGCAATATATACTGTCTGTAATACGGTGCCATCAGTGACATTGCGAATTGCTTTCATAACAAATATTTCTTTGCGTATACGTCCAGTTGTAATTCTCACGTGTTCCCTGAAGTTTATGTTCTCGTCAACCACCACACCCAAAATTTGACTGATTTAGACTTTTTGATATTTTTGCAAGTACAAGGATGGGTTTTAGTACAGTCAATATATAAAGAGCTGGAGATATCATGAACCCTAATCGGACTCAAGGTGGTGGGGGGTTCTGAAGGTTTGGTTTGAAGTTTGTGAAAGCAAATGGATATGGTCTTTGAGGTGTTGATTGTCAAAAGATTACGGTTAAACCATTTAGTAATTTTTGCAATACCCATTTGAGCAATTACATTCACCGCGCTCCATGACTTCTCATAGAAAACAATTGCCGTGTCATCAGCGTAGCACAAGAGATCCGCGTTCTGGAGATCGATTGTGCAGATATCGTCCATATAAATGTAAAACTGAGATGGCCCGAGAATGCTGCCCTGAGGAACTCCGTACACGACGTCTCTTTTAATGCTCGTGAAATTACCAATTTTAGTGCATGGTTCCGAGCGGTTAGATAACTTGCAAACTAAAGATCCCTATACATTTGTGTCCGCGATCAAGATGCGCTGAGACTATATCCAATAGAAGGCCAGTTTCTTCTTCAGTGGACTTGCCTCTCCTAAACCCAAACTGGTTTCTCATTAGAAGATTATTGGCTTCTAGATATTAGACCAGTCTTGTATTGATCAGGCGCACCAAAAGCTTCGAGGAAACTCCCAACTACGATATTGGAAGTAATAGCATAGTACCAAATCGAGGCCTTTTCTAACGGTTAGAAGCTTTGTGTTAAGATAAAAATCCTGGGCTATTCAACGAGTTCACTAAAATTGTATACATTAAATAACATATACACAATAAATAATAAGTACCTATTGCGTGAGGGTGGGAGTTGTAGAAACAAAGTTTGGCAAAATTTCCTTTTCACTTTTATCTATACATACATATACTCACGGCTATAAATCCCTAGGTAAGGTAGCCAGAGCTAAGGAATAAAAATTCCTCAGCCCCTTTTGGAAAGTTTAGTAAGGAGAAGGCCAAATTGCCCTATATAGGGTAGGCTCGAGCCCCTTGGTGGGGACATTATATGGGCTGTGAGAATTTATCAGAGTAAGGAGAAGATGGTAAAATAAAGGTTGTCGGTGATGGGTCTCTAACCGCATCGCCCAAAAATCCCTGAAAAGCTCCAATACTTAAATAAAATAATGCTAGTACGTACACCCACCGGAAGAAATAGGGTAGTGCTATTCTAAGCTGACACTACAAAGCTATCGATCCATATTATAATAAAACTGTACCGAGGTCAAAACTGTACATTGAAGAAAAACTAGAGGAGGTACAGGAGAATAATAATTGACATCTAAATTAATGATCATGTTATTTGTTTCATCTGCCAAGCTTATATTTTGTGTTTAAATAAATAATTTGTGCTTAACCAAGATACAGATATTTAAATTGTTTATCTAAATGTATACTTTTCAGTGCATTCACAATATTACCAATGATTATGTTTATCTTAAATAAATTAATAGAGTAACTAAAACTTACAAACATTTATAATAGTTCCATGTAGATAGATAGATAACTCGTTTATTTATGTTAACATAACACCATACAATATAAAAAAACAATACAAAAAGTGAAAAAACAATATTTTTGACCTAAAGATTAGTGCTATGGTAACACAAACTAGGTCCTAACTCAGCGCTTGATATTGCCAAGTGGCAAAACACTGGTTTTCAGTACTCCATATTTCAAAAGCAAAATGAAGCCTACAATACTCGCAAACAAGTCCAGTGTAAACCCCGCGGCGTATTGTGTCCATATAAAAAGTGTCGTGATAGCCCAGTGGGTAGAACACTCGGTTAACGTGCAAGCAACTAGTGTTCAAATCCCGGGTCGGGGCCTACACCAATTTGTCTTTTCTAAAGACATATGTGTGGTTAATTTATCATGGTTGTTAACGGTGAGGGAAAACATCGTGAGGAAACCCACATGGCTGAGTTATACTTAGTCATGTGACAGTGTATTCGTACAAAACGGCGATAGGCCCTATCTAGGGTTTGTTCCCGGGAACTCTCGTCCCGGGAATTCCCGGGAAATCGGTCGGTCTCGTACCCGGGAAATTCGGCTCGAGAAAAGTCGAGACATCGAGAAGTTTAAATAAACATTTTTACGCTTAGCTTTCTTTGTAAATGCGAGGCGGCAACGGCATCCTTTGACAGCTTCCCACTACTACAGAACCTTCGACAGGAAATAATTCAGAAGTTGTCGAAGCAGGCGTAAGCGAATCAGAAACTGAACAAGACAGCTTTGCAGCTCAATTAGAGAGAGCAATAAAAGGTGTTTCGAGAAATGGTGAATCAACTAATGCTGTCGTGCTTTACAAATCAATTATAAAAAAAGAGTTTTTGCTATTTGAAAAAACAGGCAAGAGGACCCCTAATCTGGAAACACTATACAAAGCATTAATTTCAGTCAAGCCGACTTCAACAGAAAATGAAAGGGTATTTTCCATATCGGGAAATGTGGTCAGTAAGATTAGGAGCCGGCTGTCTGATAAATCTATTAATGCTTTGGTTTATCTTAAGGCATATTTCATAAGAATTAATAAGCAGGCTTAAAGACAGTTTTATTTTTTGTATTAATAGTAGATAGATATCTCTTATTTAATTACATTAAAACTTTAAATCTTTTTGTTCATGAAAACCTCATGTGGGGATTATTACTGTGTCGAAATTTGTCTTCCTTTATTTATTCTTTATTTATTACATTAAAACTGCCAAAAATTGTGATACCATACCACCCACATAGTGAGATTAGTAAGTGATCTTTAGTTATGATGAGAAAAATTATGATTGTTTTTAGTTAAGATGATTGTTTTTAGTTAAGATGTTTGTTTTAAGCTGATTGTTAACAGAGATTTTGTTTTTTATTACAGATTAGTGAGATGAGATTAGTTATGATAAGGAGAAGAAGTATGATTGTTTTTAGTTAGCAATTTTGTTTTGAGCTGATTTTTTATTGAGAACTTGTTTTTTTTTGTTAAAAATTATGTTCATTTTTTTCATGTAGAATATACACAGTTAAATTAAAGACTATTTTTATTAATTAAACAAAAATTTAGACGTATTTTATTTTTTCTCGACAACCCGAGAAGACCCGAGAAATCAGGCTCGAGAAGTCTCGACACCCGAGAACTAAAAAACCTCGAGAAATCGGAAACCCTAGCCCTATCACGTGAGTACACTGTCCATGCAAAACGTGGGTACTCTGAACACCAGATGACAAAGTCACGTGATGTTCAGAAGTATTAGTACCTCTGCCAACCCCTTCTGGGATATGCGGCGTGAACGTTTATGATTATGCTTATTATGCTTATAAAAAGTGTCGCAGTTTACTTGAACGTATAGTTGTGTTGATACACTTACACTGAGCACAATGGCAGCCAAGGTGAGCAGACATTGCTTATGGTGAAGCGATATTACCCACTCATTAGCATAATCAATAAGTGAAATATCTCAACGTGAATAATTTTCTTTAATTATTTCTTTGTTTTCGCGAATTAATAAGTTTAACCAAACAACGCGTGTTACGCACATAGAAATTAAATATGTTTTAAAAATTTACAATAAATTTTAACTTTTATAATATTATTTCAGTTCGTGACAATCCTGTGTCTGGCCGGCGCATGCGCCGCCATCCCTTTGTCGCCGGAGCAGCATGAAGCAGAGGCCCCGGCGCACTACGAGTTCTCATACTCGGTGCACGACCAGCACTCCGGCGACGTGAAGCAGCAACACGAGAGCCGCCAAGGTGACAAGCTGGAGGACTCCTACTCGCTGGTGCAGCCCGACGGAGTGCGTCGCGTCGTGCACTACTCCGCTGACAAACACTCCGGTTTCAACGCGCAAGTCTCTTACGAGGGACACCCCACTGAGGCGCCCGCCAAGCTCGCATACGCTCCCGTCGCCAAGGTTGCCTACACCGCCCCAGTTGCCAAGATCGTGCACTCCGCCCCAGTAGTACACGCTGCTCAACAATCTAAGCTTGTTTACACTGCCCCTGTTTACCACGCCGCCCCAGTTGCCAAGATCGCCTACTCCGCCCCAGTAGTACACGCCGCCCCAGTCTACCACGCCGCCCCAGTCTACCACGCTGCTCCAGTCGCCAAGGTCGAATACGCCGCCCCAGCTGCCAAACTCTACACTGAGTCTCTCGGACACGTCACCTTCTCCTCACCGTACGCCACCTACCACCACTGAATACCTCACCTATTATAAGAAACTATTTATTAAAGCGTTTGTTGTAACTTAATGAAAGTCTTTTCCTTTGTTTCCGTCGTGTGTGGGGAGACGATAAATGGGAGTATCCAATATCAAGACATTCAAAAGATGTCGAAGTTCGTACTGCCACCGTCAAATCACATTGCTACAACATACAATGTCCGTACTACATACTGACTGTGACCTTCACCTTGCGAAACCAACTGGTTAGTAATTTGGTCCATCACCGGTTGATACACTGTCACTTTATTAAGTAAAAATGCAGTTGCTATTTTTTTTCAAAATGAATAAATTCAATCTAAAACGCGACCGTATCACATAATACTTCCAGACGTAATATTGCATTTATCTTCCTTAAAGGTGTCACATGCGGTTTATCAGATTCTCAGCTTAACTACTAATATTTTAATGATATACATACCATAAATCTCATACCATACTCATGACCATAAATCCCAAAAAAGTATAGCCAGAGCTATAGAGCTAGAAATTTTTCAGCCACATTTTGTTGAGTTAACTATAAGTGTTTTTTGGAGCGAAGCTCCATTTACCAATGACTTTCGTATTTCGCATGCAACCTAACTCCTCCTAAGCGGTATATCCGACTTCAACCAAATATTGCATGATGGTCGAAGGCATCCAGGACCAAGTGGTGACTGAGAGATTTGTTGAATAAATGTTACCATTCAGGAATGATCACCCTTTAAAGTTTCCCAAATGAGTCTGTGGAAAACTTCCGTAAACAAATCTGCTATCTATTTATTTAGTTCAGCTTTGCTCCAAATTTCGGCATGCGAAGCTTTATTTCCCATCTAGTTTATATGTTTAGATGTGTCGTGTTAACTGAGACTAGCTCTATTACTATCAAATATAGTTGATAGTTTGTTATTTGGTAATTATAAATATGTCCGTTGTCCATCGGCTGAATCGTGGTCCCGGAGGTCTAAGGTTCAATATCTTGTAGTTACAATCAAAACAAATATGATACCAAATATGATTATATATTTTACAGCCGCGCTTGATATTTGATCTATCTAAGAAGAAGTATTTCTTCTATTTAGCTGTAGCTCAAATTAGTATAAAAGTCAGATTATCTACTCATCAATAACATTGAGCCATAAACAAATCTTCATCTATAAAACTGTACAGATTCACAAACATTTCTTGGCCGGTAAGGGCGTCGCTGTCATCGATATTAGTATTGCCAGTGAATAAAAATTTACCATTATAAGGGAAATAATTTTACATCATACAGGCTAATTTATTAATGTATTGAAATGTCTTAATAAAACAATTTATATAATATTTATTTAATTCAAAACTAGTTGCTGTCCTTGTCAAACAGAGAGAGTCGAACATTAGGTAAGGTTTTATTGTTCACGACTGTGTAAACAGAACAAAAACAGATATATTTCTTATTCGTTAGACAAAATATACATACGACATGATATGCATGGTACGAGTACATGGATATGAATAGCACTTAAATAAAATTGAATGGCTTAGAATAGCACTACCCCATTTCTGCCGGTGGGTGTGCGTAAGAGGCGACTAACGGTATTGGGGCTTTTAAGAGACTTTTGTTATTTGTGACACTCAGAGTTTAAAAAGTGGGTAACTACATAAAATCATTTTTTTAATCCTGTAAATCAGAGGCATACCTTGTCGTGTACTATCTTTTACAATTAATGTTCACACATAGATCCCCTAAAAAATTGGCACAGAAAAAATAATTCTAAACATCAGATATCGTTTGGGTCATTCATTTTGCTGGGTCAGTGGATTTATGGGCAATTTTCTATTGCTGTTAACAACCTTGTATTTTTATATATATATGTCAGACCCACGCATCAGTGTATACGAAGTGAAATCTTATTTGGGAGCATTTCCCCATAATTTAATGTTTTTTGACATGAATTCCTCATGTGGGGATTATTACTCATAAATAAAAGATGTTATTAAAGGAAAGAAAAATTTTTTTTAATACCCGAAGGTCGCGGGTTCGAACCCCGCCAGTGTCGAAATTTTTCTTTCCTTTAATAACATCTTTTATTTATGAGTAATAATCCCCACATGAGGAATTCATGTCAAAAAACATTAAATTATGTGATAGTTAGGCGTTTCCAACATTTGCATTCTATCTGAAAAGGTAGACAAGTGGCCGTCCGAATTAGTTAAAATTCGGAGGTAGGAAACGCAAACACTACTTGAACGTGTAAAAAACAAACAAAGGATAGAGAAATTTCGCGCTGGATGCCAACTGACACTGTAGCTCAGTTGGCAGAGCGACGGGGGCGTATACCCGAAGGTCGCGGGTTCGAACCCCGCCAGTGTCGAAATTTTTCTTTCCTTTAATAACATCTTTTATTTATGAGCATTTCCCCACTTCCCGTAACCCGCACCGCAATAGTCATGTGCGCACAACTTTTCGGACGGTGTTAGCCTACTTAGATAAAATTTAACAAAATAAATAATAATTTCCATATTTTTTTATATTGAATACTGGAAATAAAAGCGTTTATTAATGAGCAAAGATACATCATAAAAATAATTATCTCTAAAAATAAGTTTCCACTACAATAAATATTAATGAAAGTGATAATTTATTATATACGTAGGTCACCCTATAATTTTTATTTAGTTGAGAACTAACTGACAATGACAGGCGGATATTTCAAAATGGCGACAGTAGTACCAGTAGTCGCCGCCGGCCAAGAAAAGATTGTGGATCTGTATCAGAAATAGAAATTACAGACTCCCTCAAAGATTGCTACATAAATTGAGCTCAAGTATGTAAAAAATATATTTAAAAAATGCGTTTTTTACAAATATTCAGTGTACATGGCATGAAATGAAATTTCAATGAAATCTTGTACTAGGCTGGGCCTGTATCGCAAAATTTATGAAGATTGATACAAAAATAAATCAAATACTGAATAATTGAATGATTGATAAATTATACAATTGTTAAAGTTTACAATATTAAACTTAACATTATATTTTTTCAAATTAGAATTAAAATAAATGGTATTGAAAATTATAATGCAACATTTAAATAACAAAACAGCTGTATGCTGGAATTATATATGTGTGTGTGTGTGTGTGTGTGTGTGTGTGTGTGTGTGTGTGAGTAAGTAAGTGAGTGTGTGCGTGCGTGTGTGTGTTTATGTGTGGGTGTTTATTTATAAAAAATATTTTTATACGTATTTACTCATTATAAAAAATAAATTGTTGTATATTGTTGTGTATGACAGCACCAGTAGGAATTCTGTAACGATTTTTTTGCATTCCTGTAACTACTACCTCTCAAACCCTCCACCATCTTCAGCAATTTGTTGTACACAAACTGGGATAAGAAGCTCCGAAACCACTTGCCCAATACAGTTTTTACCCTTGGAACAGTTGTATTTGAAAGACTTGCTTATGCTAAAACGCTCTTTGCAAAGCCAAGAAGCCTGCACTCCTGTGGGTAGCAATAATAGATCTAGACGCGGCTTTCTTAAAAAGGTCTTTAGCACTGCCCTCTGGGCCCGCTCCAGCACAATCAACACAGCTGCAGAACATCCTCCCCAAACCAGAATACAGTAATTAAGTATTGATTGACACGGGGCAATATATACTGTCTGTAATACGGTGCCATCAGTGACATTGCGAATTGCTTTCATAACAAATATTTCTTTGCGTATACGTCCAGTTGTAATTCTCACGTGTTCCCTGAAGTTTATGTTCTCGTCAACCACCACACCCAAAATTTGACTGATTTAGACTTTTTGATATTTTTGCAAGTACAAGGATGGGTTTTAGTACAGTCAATATATAAAGGGCTGAAGATATCATGAACCCTAATCGGACTCAAGGTGGTGGGGTGTTCTGAAGATTTGGTTTGAAGTTTGTGAAAGCAAATGGATATGGTCTTTGAGGTGTTCATTGTCAAAAGATTACGTTTAAACCATTTAGTAATTTTTGCAATACCCATTTGAGCAGTTTCATTCGCCGCGCTCCATGACTTGTCATTGAAAACAATTGCCGTGTCATCAGCGTAGCACAAGAGATACGCGTTATGGAGATCGATTGTGCAGATATCGTCCATATAAATGTAAAATAGAGTTGGCCCGAGAATGCTGCCCTGAGGAACTCCATACAGGACGTCTTTTTTACTGCTCGTGAAATTACCAATTTTAGTGCATTGTTTCCGAGCGGTTAGATAACTTGCAAACCAAAAATCCCTATACATTTGTGTCTGCGATCAAGATGCGCTGAGACTATATCCAATCCAATCCAATATGATATTTATAAGAACCGAATTGAGGGAATCCAAAAACGGTTTTTAAAATTTCTAGGTTTCAAGGCACATACTAGAACTCCGGATTATACCAGTAGATGCAAGCGGTATCACTTCTTGCCACTGTCGAAGAGACGAGATATTGCTGACATCTGTTACATTGTAAAGCTATTGAATGGAGCGTTTGACTGTCCTGAACTAACTTCCAGGATCAACATTAATGTTCCAGCCTAGACACAAAGAAGGCATGCACCACTGGCAGTTCCTTGCTTCAAAACTAACTACCGTAAAAAATATTTCATCGTTAGGGCATCCAAAGTTATTAACGTTAAAAATATAGACATTTTTGATAGCACGGTGACATCTATAAAGTCAAGTTTGACCCGGCAGTACTTTGACGACAACCAGTAGCAGGCACCTTGTTAATGTTTAAATATTATTTTGTACATAATGTAATACATTTATATTTAACTTAAAATCATCATATTAATTATTATAAAGTAAATATAACCTGTTGTTTCCTTAAGCTAGCAAGATATTATGTGTGAAGATTTGTAAATGGCTAAAAGATAATCATTAAGTTTGTATCAAAAAGTTTAAATGCTGTAAATCTTCTGAATAAAATAAAATAAAAAAAAAAATGAAAGCCAGTTGCTTCTTCAGTGGACTTGCCTCTCCTAAACCCAAACTGGTTTCTCATCAGAAGATTATTGACTTCTAGATATTAGACCAGTCTTGTATTGATCAGACGCTCCAAAAGCTTCGAGGAAACTCCCAACTACGATATTGGAAGTAATAGCATAGTACCAAATCGAGGCCATTTCAAAAGTCTAGTAGCTTTGTGTTAAGATAAAAATCCTGGGCTATTCAACGAGTTCACTAAAATTGTATACATTAAATAAACTAATAATAAATAAAGGAAAGAAAAATTTCGACACAGGTGGGAGCTGCCAGCGGAAACACTACTTAAACGTGTAAAAAAGAAATAAAGGTTAGAAGAATTTCGCGGTGGCAGCCATAGTATAACCCAAGGTCGCGGGTTCGAGTCCCGCCTGTGTCGAAATTTTTCTTTCCTTTATTTATTCTTTATTTATTATTAATAATCCCCACATGAGGTTTTCAAGAACAAAAAGATTTAAATTAAATAAGGTGACTACCTATACGAAATCTATTTTCTACGTACCTATTGCGTGAGGGTGGGAGTTGTAGTCACAAATTTAGGCAAAATTTCCTTTTCACTTTTATCTATACAAACGTAAAGTCACGGCTATAAATCCCTAGGTAAGGTAGCCAGAGCTATGGAATAAAAATTCTTCAGCCACTTTTGGAAGTTGATTGGGGAAAAGATGATAATAATAAATGTTTTTTATGACGGTCTCCAACCACATCGCCCAAAAATCACTTAAAAAGCCCCTATAACCTTAGTCGCCTCTTACGATCTCCCACCAGTAGAAATGGGGTAGTGTTATTCTAAGCCAACACTACACGGCAAACTATTTTTTCTGTACATACATATACTCACGGCGAAAATCCCTAGGTGGGGTAGCCAGAGCTAAGGAATAAAAATTCCTCAGCCACTTTTGGAAAGTTAAGTAAGGAAAAGATGGTAAAATAAAGGTTGGTTGGTGTTGGTGATGGGTCTCCAACCTCATCGCCCAAAAATCCCTGAAAAGCTCCAATACCGCTAGTACGTACACCCAACGGAAGAAATAGGGTAGTGCTATTCTAAGCTGACACTACACAGCTATCGATCTATACTATAATAAAGCTGTACCCAGGTCAAAACTGTACATTGAAGAAAAACTAGACGAGGTACAGGAGAATAATAATTGACATTTAAATTAATGATCGTATTATTTGTTTCATCTGCCAAGCTTATATTTTGTGTTTAAATAAATAATTTGTGCTCAACCAAGATACAGACATTTTAATTGTTTATCTAAATGTATACTTTTCAGTAAATTCAAAGTATTACCAATGATTATGTTTATCTTAAATAAATTTATAGAGTAATTAAAAATTACAAACATTTATAATAGTTCCATGTGCTCCATATTTCAAAACCAAAATGAAGCCTACAATACTCGCAAACAAGTCCAGTGTAAACCCCGCGGCGTTTTGTGTCCATATAAAAAGTGTCGCAGTTTACTTGAACGTATAGTTGTGTTGATACACTTACACTGAGCACAATGGCAGCCAAGGTGAGCTGACATTGCTTATGGTGAAGCGATATTACCCACTCATTATTATATTATTATATTAGATGGGCGATAAGCGCCACGGGTTTCCGCACTGAGCCCGGCATGGCAAGCCATTGTACGTGGACCAAGTGGTCATTTAATTCTCCCAACCTAATTCCGTCCAGAAGGCGAGTAGCTTATCCAGGTCAGCTACTGCCTCTGGGAGCGACTTTATGGATCCTATCGTGTTATAGCGGATATCGGCTACCCCCGTGCATTCCTGGAGCACGTGAGCAACCGTTTCGTCAGCTTCCATGCACGCTCGGCACATGGGGCTGTCGGTAATGCCTATAGTGTATAAGTGTTTATTTAGTGTGGTATGTCCTGTAAGTACTCCAGTCACTGTCCGCAGATCTTTCCTGCTTAGTCGCAGGGCGCGCCCGGTCAGCTTCTTGTCAAGGGTTGGCACCCACTCATTAGCATAATCAATATGTGAAATATCTTAACGTGAATAATTTTCTTTTATTTATTTTTTGTTTCAGCGAATTAATAAGCTTAACCAAAAAACGCGTGTTACGCACATAGAAAAAAAAAGATTTTAACAATCAGTGTGTTTTAAGAATTTACAATAAATTTTAACATTTATAATATTATTTCAGTTCGTGACAATCCTGTGCCTGGTCGGCGCATGCGCCGCCATCCCGCTGTCGCCGGAGCAGCACGAAGCCTCTGCCCCGGCGCACTACGAGTTCTCATACTCGGTGCACGACCAGCACTCCGGCGACGTGAAGCAGCAACACGAGAGCCGCCAAGGTGACAAGCTGGAGGGCTCCTACTCGCTGGTGCAGCCCGACGGAGTGCGTCGCGTCGTGCACTACTCCGCTGACAAACACTCCGGTTTCAACGCGCAAGTCTCTTACGAGGGACACCCCACTGAGGCGCCCGCCAAGCTCGCATACGCTCCCGTCGCCAAGGTTGCCTACACCGCCCCAGTTGCCAAGATCGTGCACTCAGCCCCAGTAGTACACGCTGCTCAACAATCCAAGCTTGTTTACACTGCCCCTGTTTACCACGCCGCCCCAGTTGCCAAGATCGCCTACTCCGCCCCAGTAGTACACGCCGCTCCAGTCTACCACGCTGCTCCAGTCGCCAAGGTCGAATACGCCGCCCCAGCTGCCAAACTCTACACTGAGTCTCTCGGACACGTCACCTTCTCATCACCGTACGCCACCTACCACCACTGATAACATTGTTATTTTGTTGATAAGTAATGACTGTGATTGTTCGATTGGTGTTAGATAATTAAATTATTTATTTCCAATTTAAAGTGTTTAATTTGTTGTCGCTTTTATTCAACTCAAGTGGCACCAGTGACCGCAGGATTTATTCCTGTTCAATCAACTAGCATTATTTGCAAAAACCTCATAGTAAACTACGAGCAGTTGGTTCGTCCGTAAACAATAAGGTATTCACTTAAAGCAACTTATGGTTGTGCGAAACAAAACTACCGCAAAATATTTGTACGGAAATTTCGCAAATCTAAAATTATTTTTTACCGATGTGTCTTTCCGTGCTGAAGTTTAAAAAAACCCACATTATTATATTTTTGTAAATTACAAACATGTATGTAATGGGTTCATCCTTCAACCAATGCCTCTTGTTCACTTTCCCTAAATCTCTTTCACGGCATCAACTTATCCAAATTGAAAAGAAACAAAGAACTTCATTTTCCATAACAGGTTTTGACAGAACATTGAATTAACTAATCAGGAAGCAGGGATAACAATTCGTTTGTAGCGGAATTTTTCTGGTCTATTTAGATTTCACTTCTCTATGAAAACATGTTTAAAGATTTACTCGTATTGAAAAACATGTTAATAATGAACTGTCTCAGTCGCAACACCACCGCTTCTCACGCAGGTCACGCGAGTTACTTTCCTGAGTCAGACCTACAACAATGTTACTTTTCAAAAGTCAGTTTTGTAATTAATTTATCGTTGTTAATAATGGCGACTCAAATATATGATAAGGCTGAGTAATACTTAGTCATGTGACAGTGTTTTCTTATAAAACGCCAACAAGCATGCCGCCTTTCATACAGATGCGCTGTTCACGCAAAACGTGGGTAGTCTTTACGAGGTGATAAATATGTCACGTGATCTTCTTAATTATTAGTAGCCCTACCACCCCTTCGGGGACTAATGGAATGAATATCGTCTTGAGTTGAGTTTTAAAAGATTGATTGCACTTTCACGACGAAGTTTGTACCGACACCAAATAGCATTGCATCATAAAACATACCTGTCTGCACTACATACCGACTGTGACCTTCACCTTGCGAGACCAACTGGTTTGGTTAAATTTGGTACATCAGCGGATGGTACACTGCTACTATATGGAGCTTCTGGCAACTGTTCTGTGTAACACAAAGTTAAGTGAGAATCATAAAAATGCTGTTTCTATTATTTGCAAAGAGAATAAGGTCAATTTAGAACTAGCTCAGAATAACATCGTAATCCCAAATTTCATATTGCATTTATCTTAAATCTGAATTCTGATTCATTTTCTATTTTAATAGTGTCACCTGCAGTTTATCAGATTTTGAGCTTAAATAATAAAATACTTTTTTATAAAATTGTAATTATAGTTGATTTGTTAGTTATTTCATAATGATAAATATTTCTGTGGTCCTGAAAGGTATCTGGTTCGATTTTGTGTAGGCACAATGACAATTTCAAGTTGTGCAATTTGTCCCTGTTTGGCTAAAAAGTGTCGGTTTCTTGACCTGATTGATTAATTTGCCAACCCGCTCCAGGGTAAAGTGACAGACTAGGCATAGAATATTGAAAGTAATAAAATATATGAAGTAGCCTTTCTTGATACATAAGTCTATCTATCACTAAAATTTACAAATCTGATTAGCAGTTCCTAAGAGCGTTCAAGCTGAGCGTAGATTTTGGCCATTTTGGCAAGATGGGCATGCCTACCACTATAATGAACCTGCCTCTGTCGCGGTCTATGGAGGCTAACATAGATAGACTAGTGATCTAGTGATACCAAATGACTCTAAACGATTAGTCTTAAATAAGATTGAAAAAAAATATCTAGCAATATAGCAAGTATAGACATGAAAAATGATAGGAAAACAATAATACAAAATAATAATATTTTATCTAAGAGCAAAGGATTATTGATACACAAGGAAAGAAATAATGTAATGTAATGTTAGATTATGTGACCGAGTGAGAAATAGTGTTATTCGTGAAAAGTGTGGTGTGAAAGATGATATTGTAAGAAAGATAGAAAAAGGAATGTTGAGATGGTTTGGGCACATAGAGAGGATGGATGGTAGTAAATTGGTAAAAGGGATCTATAGAGCTAGTGTGGATGGTAATGTTAGTAGAAGACGACCACGGAGAACACACTTGGACCAAATTGAGAGTGTGCTCAAAAAGGCTGGCGTCCGAAGTATGAAGAATAAAAGAGCATGCATGAAAAGATTGATGGATGTAAACGAAGCTAGAGAGGTTTGTCAGGATCGTGAGAAGTGGCGATAAATAGTCTCTGCCTACCCCAATGGGAACTAATGGCGTGAGTATATATGTATGTAAGGAAAGAGACTCCCATTATCATCTGTCCAGCTAGCTCAAGTGACGTTTTAACTAGATGTCGCAAGGTGTAAAACAGCCATGTCTTTTGCACTTACTTAGTATCGTATACTGTCATTTCGTTCTGACCGATATGGTGACGATAAAATAGCACTCGTGCTAGACTTCTGAAAGTTGTCCTAATTTGTCAGATGCTTTGCTTTTATGGACGGTCAGCAAAAATATGATATAAAAACATACTTGTTCAAGGACAACGTAAGATTGGCTTGCAAATCGAGGAAATTAATCTGAATACTTTTTACATATCATATCAAAAAATATAAAACCAATTAACAAAGTCAAAACTAATATACTGCGTTTTAGACGTCACAGTATACTGGCGGGGCGCATCCTTATATTTAGCCTAGAGCGTTTAGACAAAACTCAGATATTTAAATTGTTTTGTAACATTTATCATACATACATACATATGCTCACGGCTATAAATCCCTAGAAGGGGTAGCCAGAGCTAGGGAATTAAAAATTCCTCAGCCAGTTGCGTGGGGAAAAGATGGGGACAAGGAAAAGATTTTTAGTGATGGGTCTCCAACCGCATCGCCCAAAAGTACCTTAAAAGCCCCAATACCGTTAGTCACCTCTTACGTACACCCACCGAAAGAAATGGGGGTAGTGCTATTCTATGCCGGCACTACACAGCATAGCATAGTTTTGTAATATATATATTCTTTACATTAAAAGGAAAATGTTACCCATGATCATATTAGCTGTAACCATTAAGGGCCAGCGCTGACTGCCGGCATGGCATGGCAAAGGATTTCGGTAAGATATAGCCATTTTTAATCTTATTACCATAAGTATAGAATTCATTTTACACAACGATGCCGACGTTCTGTCCTACCGCGGCCTCCCTCGGCATCGTTGTGTCAAAATAAAGTAAAATGATTTCTACACTCATGGTAATAAGATTAAAAATGGCTATATTTTACCGAAATCCTTTGCCATGCCATGCCGGCAGTCAGCGCCGGCCCTAAATAGTTGACTGGAAGAAATCGCGTTAAGGCGATAAGTCCGCCTTTGTGTACTTAGTCCTAATGATCTCTACCTATATAAAAACATTGTATTTGTATGCAATAAAGTGTTCAAATAAATAAATAAATAGTGTAAATCAAACTTACAAATCATTTAAATAGTTCCATATACTCCATATTTCAAAACCAAAATTAAGCCTACAACTAGCAAACAAGTCCAGTGTAAACCCCGCGGCGTATTGTGTCCATATAAAAAGTGTCGCAGTTTACTTGAACGTATAGTTGTGTTGATACACTTACACTGAGCACAATGGCAGCCAAGGTGAGCTGACATTGCTTATGGTGAAGCAATATTACCCACTCATTAGCATAATCAATAAGTGAACTATCTTAACGTGAATAATTTACTTTAATTATTTTTTGTTTTTACGAATTAATAAGTTTAACCAAACAACGCGTGTTACGCACATAGAAAAATAAAATGATTTTAACAATCAGTATGTTTTAAAAATTTACAATATATGTTGACTTTTATAATATTATTTCAGTTCGTGACAATCCTGTGCTTGGTCGGCGCATGCGCCGCCATCCCGCTGTCGCCGGAGCAGCACGAAGCCTCTGCCCCGGCGCACTACGAGTTCTCATACTCGGTGCACGACCAGCACTCCGGCGACGTGAAGCAGCAACACGAGAGCCGCCAAGGTGACAAGCTGGAGGGCTCCTACTCGCTGGTGCAGCCCGACGGAGTGCGTCGCGTCGTGCACTACTCCGCTGACAAACACTCCGGTTTCAACGCGCAAGTCTCTTACGAGGGACACCCCACTGAGGCGCCCGCCAAGCTCGCATACGCTCCCGTCGCCAAGGTTGCCTACACCGCCCCAGTTGCCAAGATCGTGCACTCAGCCCCAGTAGTACACGCTGCTCAACAATCCAAGCTTGTTTACACTGCCCCTGTTTACCACGCCGCCCCAGTTGCCAAGATCGCCTACTCCACCCCAGTCTACCACGCCGCCCCAGTCTACCACGCTGCTTCAGTCGCCAAGATCGAATACGCCGCCCCAGCTGCCAAACTCTACACTGAGTCTCCCGGACACGTCACCTTCTCATCACCGTACGCCACCTACCACCACTAAAATATAAGCCCTATTTAAACTGTTATATATATTAAATAGAGTATTAAATTATTTAGTTGAAAGTTGATATGAACGTTTCATTTTGAGAAATATTATCCTATCATCCAGGTGCTAGTGGACAAATTTCACCACACCTGTGCCCTGTTCTCCATGTCCATAAATGCATAGAAGACTGAAATCCTAGCACAGGGTTACACTTACTAGCCGACCATCTTGCAGCAAAATGCACCCTTGGAGGTAGTCGACAAATTCTGTTACCTGGGGTCGACGGTGTTGAGCAATCTAAACCTTGATGGTGAGATCGACATTCGCATCGGCAAGACGGCCACGACGTTTGGCAGGCTGCATACAAGAGTATGGAATAATAAGCATCTAAAGGTCAAGCCGAAGATGATCGTTTACCAAACTTGCGCCTTAAGCATATTCTTATCCGGGGCTGAAACCTGGACGTCGTATGCCAGACATGAGCGAAGACTTAACACCTTCCACATGCACTGTCTTCGGAGCATCCTAAACAAAACATGGAAGGACAGGGTAACAAACGAGAGAGTGCCTGAGATTGCGCACCTGCCTAGTATCACCGCTCTACTCAAACAGAGATGTCTGCGGTGGCTAGGCCATGTGCATCAAATGGACAGCACTCGGTTGCCCAGGCAGACCATGCTCAGCCAAATCGCATTTGCAAAGCGTAAAGTTGGACGCCCCATAATGAACTCATCATACTGAACCGTTTGTTAAAGCACATTCAAAATACCAAAGCCACACTGTTCAGGAGTGCTAAAAATTGCAATCATTGCGCTAAATATCACAAAGCTTCAGCAGTGATTGAAGAAACCTCGGATATTTAAAATCCAACGCTACCCGTGTGAAGCTGGGCTGACACACTAGTTCATAAATAAAAACAACAATTTAGCTAACAGGGGTGCATTATGATTGCTATTATAAAAAACACATACTATTCAAAAGAAGCAAAAATACTACATCATTACATACGGCTGAAAAACGGCTTCGGAATTTGAAATTCCTTTGGTGGGGAAAAGAAAAGAATATAAAACGACGACGGTTAAAAGGAAATAGGGCATAAGCGACACTTTTTCCGAAAATGACTTTTGAATGCCATGTTACTCCAAAAATTTTGCTCTATCTAATGCGCTTACTCCTATAGCTCTACGATGAATTTTTTGTCGCTTACGCCTAGGCGTAAAACACAGTTTTTGGTCTAGACCAAAAACTGTGTTTTAGGATAGCATTTTGATGTAACCGACCACATTTTAGGCCATTTTTATCTGAAGGCGGTTGTGCTTATGCAAAAATAGCATATTTTCGAATCAATGATCGTTATGCCATATTACTTTTTACTAGTTTATGAATTCATGTATGTATCTACTTTTTCCATAAACGGCTATTTTTTTTTTAAGTTTCTTATGTCCGTTTACCATTTCCGTTCTGATTCTTTTAGGTTGGTTGAATCCTATTACTCTTTGAAGTTTGGTTAAACTGTTGTCGCATATGCCTTATTACATTTTTTTAGCAACTTCCGCAGAGTCGCCTAAACCCTTTAACCGATGATTGTTTACAATTCATCTGTCGCTTATATCTCATTACTATTAACCTATTTAAAATCGCTCTGTCGGTTGTAACTTATAACTGTCGACTCATTTGACCAGAAATTGTCACTTATACCCAATCACCTTGTTCGATATCAATATATTCGGTGTCGCTTTTGACAATTTTTATCACTTTATCGTACTGAAATAGCCATACTGCTAGTTGTTTATTCAGTCTGCTGCTGCCACCAGTGACTACAATCAATAAAATCCATTGTGCATCCGTTAATGAGAAAATTTGTTCGGCGCAAGATCTTGCTATCAGTCTTTACCTAGCTACATTTTACTTAAAAGAAAATAAGGAAGTAAGACTAATATTTGCATAATATTAATACCTATGAATCACCTCTTTCTGATTAAACTGAAGAGAAAAAGTTCTTCCGATATAGAAAATGGTTCTGTAGACATCAGCAGTGTGTTTGTGTTGCAGTTTTTTTTTGAGATGACAAGTTGATAAAATAGTTAAAAACATACTGTATAAATGCAATTGTTAGTATTACCGTTTGTCCATGGTTTGGTTAACTTCAAATTACTCACTATAACTCTCCAATGATGACTAAATGAGTTAAAGGAATAAGAGAAAGGATAATGAGAAACGTCTTGATAGCCTACTACTAATTATAAAATCTTACGACAAAGTAAATGGTAACTACAAAAACAAGCGGATGTTTTGTATTCTTCAATTGGATGGAGTACGTGAACCAATTAGAATATTTAAAAAGTGCTTAAAGACTAGATGTTGGCCGTCCTACGACTTTTCAAGACTTTTGGGTAACAAACTAATAAGGCTCGCCAGAGCTATGAAGTAAATTTTTCCTTATCCTCATTTGGAACTACAGGAACAGGAATAATAGGTTGACATGACTTATAACAATAAAATAAAATATAAATCCATGACTTTTGTCTAATTAATAATTAATTTACTGTTACTACGACTACTATATTTTTCGTATTTCGAAATTCATAACTAAAGTTTAATTGAGTCTATCCAACTTATGCAACTTCAATTTTAAAACGTACTTTTTTCATTTGTTTTGCAAATAAAATTTAATACAAAGCTTCATAATGTATTTTAAACAATATTGTTTAGGCTCATCAGTCGTAGAAAAATTCCCGATACAGATTTATTTTGTGTCTGTCTAGCAGTGGACGTCTATAGGCTGATGATGATGAACTATCATAAGTAGGTATTCAGTATTGAGGCTAAACGCAAAAATATACTAAAATCTGGAACATCATCTTAAATAATGTTAAACGTAGTTGCTGTAAAAAGAGAAATAGTGAACAAGACATCTTATCAATCTTTAATTTGTGTCCAGTTACCGAGGATACAATAGACATGTGGTCTTCTTCGTCTTTCACCTCAGAACTGAGCCTTCGTCTTTATCAAAACATGTGCTTCCTTTTATTTTAACCCTACAGCGGTCCCTCCATTTCCCCTCACCTTACAGTTTTTATATGTTAAGCCTTCAGACTTGTAAGACTTTTACTCACAACGTTTAATCAGCGTTGTGGTATGTTTATGTTTGTTGTATGTTAACGATAATGCAATTGCGGGTCGGGCCTCCGAAGCACAGAATCATCCTAATTTTTGGATAATCAGGTGATTCAAGCCTGCAATATCCTTCTATACTTGGTAAAATCTTACAAATTTAATTTGTTAGTTTACCTCCCTTGAGGATCAAACCCGAGACCTCCGCAATTGAAGCCAAGCGCTTAACTGCGCGACCACGGAGGCAGTCATTTTTTTAAATATTTTATATATCCTATTTTAATGTTCTTTAATACTGCAATCATAACGCATACCAACAAATAATTTTTATATTTAGTGGTACTAATTCATATTATCGTCTGACATAGGTCACCCATCGTTTTTTCTTAAAAAACTGGGGCTATATTGATTTGCAGCCAATACTAACTAATAAGTAACCAACAAAACAATGCTATATTTGAATATTATTTAACCTTTTATTTGCTCATAGTCATAGTGAATGCTGAAAGGCTTATTTTAAAGCTCTGCCTACCCTTGGTTTAGTTGTTTTTTGTGAGTAGATGAACCGATTAATGAATTGTCAATAAAAAAAATCTCAATGATAGTCACTTACATTTAACTAATAAATAAAAAAAAATAAAGGAAAGAAAAATTTCGACACAGGCGGGAATCGAACCCGCGACCTCGGGTATCCGCCCCCGTCGCTCTGCCAATTGAGCTACCGTGTCAATGGCTGCCAGCTATCAACTTCCAAATGTAGCTGAGGAGTTTCTAGCCCTAAAGCTTTGGCTACCACTTTAGGCATTTATGACCGTGAGTATATGTATGTATGTATGTGAGCGTAACGCGCAGGCGTGGTACATTGTGCCAGCGCCGGACCAAATCGTGTGCATATTTTCACTTTCACGCCGACGTGTGGTGGCTGTTGGAGACTTCACCCTTGACTGCTGTACGGCGGTGTCGAGTTGCAGTGCGGGACCTAAGCTGGCACCACGCTGCGACCTTCACCTTGACAACGCGACTTACAATACACGTTAACATGTCGTTAATACTATGGATTGGTAACCGAATCATTAAATTAAAAGACGACACGATAGCTCAATGGGTAGAACACCGGTTAACGTGCAAGGGCCTACACCAATTTGTCTTTTCTAAAGACATAAGTGTGGTTAATTTGTCATGGTTGTTAACGGTGAGGGAAAACATCGTGAGGAAACCCACATGGCTGAGTTGCACTTAGTCATGTGACAGTGTATTCGTACAAAACGGCGATAGGCCTGCTGCCTATCACGTGAGTACACTGTCCATGCAAAACGTGGGTACTCTGAACACCGGGTGACAAAGTCACGTGATGTTCAGAAGTATTAGTACCTCTGCCAACCCCCTCGTGGATAATCGGCGTGAACGTTTATGTTATTATGTTATGTTTAAATTAAGAGATAGACTAATTATATAATTTGCATATAATTTAAATCGATTCTTGTTACATGTCTCTTAAATGAGTTTTCAACAATGGTTGGAGCAGGTTATATATATGTGTGCAATGCATACATGCGTTTACCCACCTCATCAAACTATTCTGCTTTAATCACCAAATTAAACAAGTGAGACCAAAACACTATGGGGATATGTTAGAGTATGAAATTTGTTTATTTCACTTATATTAACGTCATGAATATCTTGAGATCACGAAATTGTTGTGGAAATGTTAGAAAAAAATGGGATTAGAGGAAAGACCTTAGATGTAATTAAATCTAATTTATCTAACAGAAAACAAGCAGCATAATATTCGCCGTTAAAAAACGTTGAAAAAAAGGTATTCCTCAAGGAAGAACCTTAGGGCCATTTTGATTATACTTATACATTAGTACAATTTATTTTTTATGTTTATTCTTTATTTAAGGATTATATTTAAGAACACCTTATATAAGTTGAACATAACCTAACGATAAGCTAAAATGCAACTTAAAAAAACTTACACTCTAAATTGATATGCATTCAAGCCATGGAAAACTTAAGTTAATAGAGCCGAAATCAACCGTAGTTCAGCACAAATCAAATCAAAATTCATTTATTTCAGATTTAAGTAAATCCATATTACATCAAAATTACATTAACCACAAAAACCACAAAAACATAAAAAGTAAATAAAATAAAATTAAGTTATTAAATCACAAAAAATAATAATAATATTAAATTAAACATAAAAAGTAAATTAAATTAAATTTCGTTATTAAGTTACGTTATATAATTATTTGGCACAGTGGTGTACAGGGAATACATGACATTTCACCACATGTGACACTAATGGGCCTTCAAGTCTGTCCGCTATCACTTTCAGGTAGGTGTTGGTGCTGCCCCGCACTCTTCGCGTCAGAGAGGCTACCCGCTTGCGTATGATGGCGTGATAACCATCCATGTATGCCTCTGCAAACATGCTTGACGCACTACAGAAACGTGGCAGCCCCAACAGCATCCTGAAAGCGTTGTTATATTGGACCCGTAGGACGCTCTCGGACTTCTTCGTGTGGTTAATCCAAAGGCTACAAGTGTAAAAAGACTGGCAGTAAGACCTAAAGAGTGTTAATTTTACTTGCTTAGAGCATCTAGCAAACCTCCGGATCAACATATTGCTTCGAACCGAGAGCGCCCTACGTTCCCTTTCCATATCCATATCATCCCGAAGAGTATCCGTAACCCAATGCCCCAGGTACTTAAATTGGGTCACCATTTTAAGCGGCTCGCCTGCTATCATTACTTCAGGCACAGCGGAGTAATATTTGGTGCCAGCTTTAAACATCATCAGCTCGCTTTTGGTGGTATTATACTTAAGGCCATGGGTCTCGGCGTACCTCTCACATATATTCACCAACTTTCGCAGTCCACTGATTGATGGGCTCAGCAACACCATGAATTTCTGAATAGATTTCTAAAAACTATTTGTCAAAATACGTTATCCCTACACCTTGGTTGGTTGATTCATTGTTCTAACTTTTGTTGGTCATACATTTGCTATGGTTAAGTCAGTGGAAATACACTTAATCACCTA
The DNA here is from genome assembly GCA_963576735.1 of Bedellia somnulentella. Lineage (NCBI taxonomy): Eukaryota > Metazoa > Arthropoda > Insecta > Lepidoptera > Bedelliidae > Bedellia > Bedellia somnulentella. Next base: position 17,934,176 of record OY755182.1, read on the forward strand.
CGGATATTGCCATTCTTCGTTTCTTCTCCGTTTAGCTAAATTCTCTATGATTCAAGCATTTGTAAACCTAAGGTTTTATGTAAATAAATATTGTGAATTGAAAATGTTGATACATATTAAACAGTCGCAACTTTTTCTCGTATAGTATAATGTAAAACCGGCGCATTATTCGTGAATAAGTTGAATGCAAAGACAGCCCGCGGCGTATTAAGTTCATATAAAAAGTGTCGCAGGTTACTTCAGCGTATAGTTGTGTTGATACACTTACACCGATCACAATGGCAGCCAAGGTAAGTGAGCTATTTTAAGCCCTATTAGTTTTGTTAGTTGAAAGGTTCAGAATTTTGTCCTTTGTATACCACCACTCAGTAACGAATAAGTAAAAAGTACAGAAGAGTAGTTCTGATTGTTTCTATGGAAGCGTGAAAGACTAGAATTATTGATTTCCAGATTTAAGTTCTTGTTTTTAGATGATTGACAACAGTATTAATTTTTCATTTATATCAAGTGTCATATTATACTTTGTAATATTATTTCAGTTCGTAACAATCCTGTGCCTGGTCGGCGCATGCGCCGCCATCCCTTTGTCGCCGGAGCAGCACGAAGCCTCTGCCCCGGCGCACTACGAGTTCTCATACTCGGTGCACGACCAGCACTCCGGCGACGTGAAGCAGCAACACGAGAGCCGCCAAGGTGACAAGCTGGAGGGCTCCTACTCGCTGGTGCAGCCCGACGGAGTGCGTCGCGTCGTGCACTACTCCGCTGACAAACACTCCGGTTTCAACGCGCAAGTCTCTTACGAGGGACACCCCACTGAGGCGCCCGCCAAGCTCGCATACGCTCCCGTCGCCAAGGTTGCCTACACCGCCCCAGTTGCCAAGATCGTGCACTCCGCCCCAGTAGTACACGCTGCTCAACAATCCAAGCTTGTTTACACTGCCCCTGTTTACCACGCCGCCCCAGTTGCCAAGATCGCCTACTCCGCCCCAGTAGTACACGCCGCCCCAGTCTACCACGCCGCCCCAGTCTACCACGCCGCCCCAGCTGCCAAACTCTACACTGAGTCTCTCGGACACGTCACCTTCTCATCACCGTACGCCACTTACCACCACTGAATACCTCACATATCATAAGAAACTATTTATTAAAGCGTTTGTTGTAACTTAATAAAAGTCTTTTCCTTTGTTTCCGTCGAGTGTGGGGAGACGATAAATGGGAGTATCCAATATCAAAACGTTCCAAACGAAGTTAGGCGAGAGCGTGCGGGTAGTGTCGGGGAATCAATTGAATTATGTCCCATTACGAGCGAGCAGCACCCGAGTCCCGCGAACACCCCACGGACCAAACTTGACACATTTCTATTGACACACTCATTTACCGAGTTTGCTTTGTGCAAACACTCGACCAAAGTCATTAGGCCCATGTTTACCTTGTAAAAACTGGGTAGAGCAGTTCTTATTGGCTGGTAGTGTGGGTTGGCTACAAAATGTTTGCCGTCTTCAATTCACTGTACGCAAATACAAAGTGACAGTGGTGATAGTCAAAGTGGCCGGAATAAAACGGGGGTAGTTTGCGAGTGGAATATTAATAGGATTTTTGTACCGAGCGTTTTGTTGCGTTTATTGAGATCTTATCTTTGATGTAGCGTGGAGAAATTGTTTAGTTTTAATTATTTTTTGCATGATATTTAACCTTTTCAAAATTATTGGACTTTTCGTTTCATATTGTCAATGTAATTTTTTTAACATATTTTTTGTAATGGCACTTGTTACATACATACGTAGTATGACTATATGAATGTGTACATACATATATGGTATATATGTATACATTCATATACTCACGGCTGTAAATCCATAGAAGGGGTCAAACTTCAGGGTAGAGCTTTAGAATTAGAAATATATAGTAACTTTAGGAAGTCGAGTAAAATAAAGGTCCTTAAAAAGACCTTAATATAAAGGTGTGTGTAACTATTAACCCTGGGGATCAATAAAGTTATGTCATTCCTAGGGTTATTATTACATTACATACAATACAGGTATTTACTTCTTATATTGGTGTATTTTGCCATTCGATTTTAATATTATATAAAAATTTTTACTCGACTCAACTCAAACATTCACGCCGAATATCCCCGAAGGGTTTGGCAGAGGTACTATTACTTCTGAACATCACGTGACATTGTCACCAGTCAGAGTACCCACGTTTTGCTCAGACAGTGTAGTCACATGAAAGGGGGCAGGCCTATCGCTGTTTTGTACGAATACACTGTCACATGACTAAGTACAACTTAGCTATGTGCGTTTCCTTACGATGTTAATATTTTATGTTTAATTTAAAACTTCTAAAAATAATAATATAATTTACATGGTCACTGTGTCTATAAAAATAAGGAGTTGTATTACATTACTTTTATAAAAAATGGTTTTAAGATACAATTGAAGAAGGTTTTGTGACTATCTTCTCATTAATCTTTTGACCGTTGTAACAATTTTAAAATTATTCTTTACATTAGTTTAAACACCTTTTTTTGCTTTTTTATGAAACTACTATCGAGTCTATAGAAATCCTAATGAAATTCGAAGTGGCAATCGATATTCCCTGCCTACTGCAATGGGAATCCCTGGCACCATATACGTTATTTATTTAATTACAAGAAATAAATTTGAATTTTCATCATGATATGAACATATTTTTTATAAAAATGTTATAAAATAAAATATAAAATAATAAATGTTTGTTTCGATACATCAAATTACGTTTATTAACAAAAATTTTAAGTAAATAATTGTATTTAACTCAAACAAGTTCTCTACAGAAACTTGTAATTAAGATCTAGTACAACGTCATGAATCGCGTAACACGTTTTAGTAAATAGCATACATACATACATACATATACTCACGGCTATAATTCCCTAGAAGGGGTAGCCAGAGCTAAGGAGTTATAAATTCCTCAGCCACTTTTGGAAAAAGGAAAAGATCGTAAAATAAAGGTTTTTTGTTATTGGTCTCCAACCGCATCGCCCAAAAGTCCAATAAATAGCCCCAATACCCTTAGTCGCCTCTTACGACACCCGTGGCTAGAAAGGGGTAGCGACATTCTAAACCGGCACTACACGGCAAATAGTAAATTAGTAAATAACATAAATATATATTTTTTATGACAGTAGGGTAAGGTTTCGTGGAAATACCCAATATCCAATTGAATTTCACCCACGGAACAATAATAACCACCGATAATCATTCAAAAATAGAATAAATAATGAGTTGTTGTGTACCCAAGGAGGGTCGTAAGGATTATCTATGATAGAGTTGGATCTCTTTGTGCCCGACCTCATTACGCAGTATGGTGAAATATGGAGGCTTACAAAAGGGTTGAGTGTCTTTTAGTGGTCGCTAATGGAAGTGTTGATGTGTTTTTTGTAATCGAAATGTTAACAATATAGATTATTATGGCTTCCCGCTGATTTTATAGTTGGAGGATTATATTTATGTAATGCATGCTAGACGAGCAATTAGATTGTTTTGAGAGTGTTATCTTGTAGAAGATAATTAAAATATTGATTATATTCACACCATATTATAATAATGACGACGACGTGATAGCTCAATTGGTAGAACACCGGTTATCGTGCAAGCGACTAGTGTTCAAATCCCGGATCGTGCCTACACCAATTTGTCTTTTCTAAAGACATATGTGTGGTTAATTTATCACGGTTGTTAACGGTGAGGGAAAACATCGTGAGAGAACCCACATGGCTGAGTTGTACTTAGTCATGTGACAGTGTATTCGTACAAAACGGCGATAGGCCTGCCCCCTATCACGTGAGTACATTGTCCATGCAAAACGTGGGTACTCTGAACACGAGGTGACAAAGTCACGTGATGTTAAGAAGTATTAGTACCTCTGCCAACCCCTTCGGGGATATTCGGCGTGAACGTTTATGTTATGTTATATATTATAATGGGGTTATGATGTGTCAGTTTAGAATTGCTTTGACCCTTTAATTCCAGTAGGGGCCGTAAGTAGCGACTCAAGGTTTTTGGGCTTTGAAGTGAATAGGCATATGCATAGACACCCATCACCAAACTTCTATTATTTTTCAATCTTATGTGACTGAGTATTTATCATTAATTACCTATCCATTTTAACCACCACCTATGAAATATTTAAGTTTTATCAAAAAAATAAAATTTTCAAGGTAATAAACATATTGGGAAACCCTACTTTAAAAATCTGCAAGGTTAACGTTCACTTGGATAATTATTATAGTTTATTTTTACAAACCTGCTATAAACTTGGCCCCATTTTCAGTGGTACACCATCAAGGTCATAAGTGGAGACTCAGAACACCAAGTGTCAAAATTTTGTTCTATTATCCTTTTCTTAAGAAAATGATAGTTCTTTGTTGCCGTATAGTGCCAGCTTAGAATGTCACTACCCCTTTCTACCTACGGGTGTCGTAAGGCGATGATTTTGGGCGATGCGGGTGAAGACCTGTCACCAATGATACTTTATTTCTACCATTCCCTATCAACATCCAAATGTGGCTGAGAAGTTTCTAGCTCTGAAGCTTCGGCTACTTATTCGCCGTTGTAGGCACAAGAAAAAAATTATTTTGCAAATACAACACACAAAAAAATACAAAAAAAAATACACATATACAACACTGAAACGCGACAGTATAATATATAGAGTATCAGTACTTCTTGCGCCACTGCAACAGCGAATCGGTACTGTCTCAGCATTTTCTGTAAGCCTTCGACTCGCAGCACTGATTTTCAGCCAGCACCACTATAGAGTGACATCTGAGTCATCTCAAGAATCACGAACAATTTAAGAAGAAATCTTACTACAGACGACTATATCAATGCATCTATGGTTCTGTAATTTCAACTAACCCATCCTGGGAATATAGCTATGATTATATTTACATCGTTATACAATTTTGATGGTAGGATATTGCTTGTTAACAATGCCTTTCAATTATATCTGATGCATTCGATACCCCGATCGGGTCATTACGAATGCACTACTGGATAGGAAGCGCGCGCGTGCGCGTTGCCTAATTGTTTCCGATTTGATCCCTCCTCTTATCTCAACTGTTACTGTTTTGGATAAAGAACTAATAAAGTGCTTTGTTGACGCCTGCTTTTGATTGTTACTAAAATGCATTTTTGAGAATTGCGTATACTTAAGGTTAAGGCGTTGGAATGTGTGCTAAATAAAAAAAACTTTTCTTTTTTCTTTTCTTTAATTGGTTGTGCTGTGCTACATCGAATTGGGTCAAAATGAACGATGGCCAAAATTTGAGAGTGAACTATATAGCTGAGTTCTTTACAAAAAGGTAACTATTGGGATATTTAGAGACAAGCTAAACAAGATATTACCAAAACCTAAAGGGAAGAAAAAAAATTGACACAGCCGGGAATGGAACCAGCGACCTACGGGTATACGCTCCCGTAACTTTTTATTTTCTTTAGTTATTAGTAATAATTCCCACATGAGGTTTTTATAAACAATATATTATAATTAAGATACTACAAACAAATGAAAAAAAACTCTTAATTCTTATAAGGATGAGTAGTGCTATTTGAAGCTGACCAGTAAACCAGTGATACCAATTTAGTATTCCCTGTTCTACTATTTTGAAACTAATGCAATTGCATCTCAAATTTATTAATATACTTGTAAGCGATGGCGGCGCGCTTTAGCGTTAGTTTTAGTTTTTTAAATTTGAATTTTATGAACGTATAATGTATCTGTCATTTTTATAAATTTTGTGGGTGTTATGTATTTTTAATGTTAAATGTCAGGTAGTTTTGCTATGTCAGTCTGCATCTAACGGTTGTACGGCGAAGTCTTTTGTGTGTTTCCAAAATCGAATAAACGTTTTGTGATATATTTTGGACTTTGATTTGGGTGATCCCGGAACTAGCTTCAGTAGCTTACATTGGTCATTCGAGCCGGATCATGCCAAATCTTTTTGATACTCCGCCACAGAAGAAAATGAGTGCCCGAGAGGAGCGTGCTGCGAGGCGTACGGAAAAGCAGGAGGAAGACCTTGCTGCAGGTTATCTACGTCATAAACTGTCCTGTGGTAGCAGTAGAGCTTCGACAAAGAGGTCATCGGCTTCCGTGGAATTACGGAAGAAGCAGGTGCTGTTGGAGGCAGCGACCAAGAAGGCGGCCATCGAGATGGACCTGATTGATAAGGAGGCTCAAGTTCAAATGGCAATGGCAGATGCAGAACTCGAGGAAAAAAGTTATTACAGTCCACAAAAAGAAGGCGACTTGGATAATTGGTTGGAGAATCAGGCTAGTTACACTAGGTCACGTCAGAAGGTCTCCGAGCATGAAGAAAACCCGGACGACAATTTGTCAAAAAGTATGGCGGTAGAACGACCGCGCGTCTCCCATGGTTTACCCGGGCCCCCGGCACAAGACGCGGCGGCGACATTTGATGTCAACTACACCATACAGCAATTGACTAGCGCGCTGAAGGATATTACCAAGTCGGTTGCAGCGAATAATGTACCTAACGGTCATTTACTTGGTCGATTGAGTACATCAAGAGATTTACCCGACTTTTCGGGCGATTCGATGGAGTGGCTTTATTTTAAAAAAACCTATGAAGATTCTACCCACTTATGCAGATATACGGAGGCTGAAAACTTGGGGCGATTGAAGAGATGTCTTCGAGGTGCGGCAAAAGATGCGGTCAGTGGCTTATTTATCTGTGCTACATCGCCAGAAATAGTTATGGATACTTTGGAGCTTCGTTTCGGTAATCCTGACTGTATAATAAACCGAATAATGTATGACATAAAAAAATTAACACCACTGCCTAACGAATATCATAAAGAAGTAATTAGTTTCTCAGTGAAAATAAAGAATTTTGTGGAAGCAGTGAAAGCGGTTCAGAGGGACGAATATTTACGAGGTAACTCTATTACTTCTATTATTTTGTCAAAACTACCCGCTGTGTTAATTTCAAAATGGTCGGATTACAGTTATGATCGTATCATGCAAAGCAATGAGTCACGCTTGGTCATTTTGTCAGAGTTTTTAACGCGAGAAGCAGTGAAAATATCAGCTACGGCCAGTACAATAAACATAGAAAAACCTCTGCAAAATAAAACATTCTTGATGCATACGGACACTTCCAGTTTATGTTTATTCTGTCGAAAAGCTAAACATAAAATATCAGAATGTAAACAGTTTAAAAAGGCCATGCGAAAGACTAAATGGCAGTTTGTGAAACGTAATGGCTTGTGTTATAAATGTATAGCTGCTCGACACAGCCGCGATACATGTTCAGCTCCCGTGTGCGACAAGGATGGGTGCGGTCGAGAACATCACCAGTTATTACATTTCGCCGAAGATAAAAACCGGGCGACCTTGACATTGCAAGACAGCGGACAACAGCAGGCAGTGTCGACGGCGGCGGCGGCAGCGCGCACTCCATCTTGTACGAGCGCGAACGCCAGTAGCTCCGAAATACAAACTGTTTCCCATGTAAACACGAACGCGCCAGTGAAAGTGTTGTTAAAAGTGCTGCCTATTCGTATATATGGCAAAAATGGCTATGTGGATACTACGGCTTTGCTCGACGACGGGTCCACGGTGACATTAATTAGTAGTGAACTAGCAAATCGTCTGAATTTATGTGGTAAACAAAAAACATTACGAGTGAGCGGTGCATGGTGTGATAACGAACTAAAATGTAGTACAACAGTTTTGAATTTTAAGCTTTCTGGCAAGGATAATAGGGTTCATAATATTGTAGCTCAGAGTATTGATCAGTTGAATTTACCTTACCAGGATATTTCGTGTGTAGATATAAATAAGTATACTCATTTAAAAGGTTTGCGTTCAGAGTTTATAAGTTCAAACATAAAACCTGAAATACTAATAGGGCAGGACAACTATCATTTAATGTCGCCAATGAAAATACAATTAGGTAGATCTAATGAGCCGTCCGCTACGCTTACTCCCCTAGGGTGGTGTTTACATGGTGTGGTACGTGTTCCGCGGTGCGCAGCAGGTGAGTGGTCATTTTTTACATATGACAATTCTGCCATTTTTGTCACTCAAAACGACAGCCATCCAAACCTCGAGGAGCAATTATTACGTGAGATGTACAATGAGGTAAAACAATCCTTCGCTTTGGACTCAATGGGTATATCATGTAAATCTCGCGAGAACGCAAATGATGCTCGCGCCGTGGCTATCTTGGACAAGACTTCTGTGCTCGTTAATGGTGAGTGGTATGTTGGTTTGCCGTGGAAAAATGAAAATTGTGAGCTAACTGATTCTTACCCTGTTGCGTTGAATAGGTTAAGGAATATTCACAATAAAATGAATAAGGATCCGAAGTTTGCTACAAGATATAATGAGAGAATCAGTCACTTATTAGAAAATAATTATGCGTCAATAGTAGGAAACAATGAAACAGTTGCGGGGTCTAAGATTTGGTATTTGCCGCATTTTGGGGTTGATAACCCAAATAAGGAGAAGCTACGTTTGGTATTTGACGCCGCAGCTAAAAGTAAAGGATATAGTTTGAATGATTATCTTCTGACAGGACCAGACCTTTTATCATCACTATTTGGTATTATGCTTCGTTTCAGGGAAGACAGGGTCGCTGTAACAGGGGACATAAAGGATATGTTTCTCAGGGTGAAGATACGAAAGGAGGACCAGCATGCCCTGAGATTTCTTTGGAGTAGCAACAGCTGTGATACACCTAAAACGTATGTTATGAATTCATTAATTTTTGGAGCTAACTGTTCTCCCTTTATTGCACAGTATATTAAAAATAAAAATGGCTCACGCTATTCATCATCCATGCCGCATGTGGTTGATGCAATATGTAATTATCATTACATGGATGATTATATTCAGAGTTTACCGAACGAGTTAACTGCAATAGAGATGGTAAAAAATATATCATTAATTCATAAAGAGGGCAATTTTGAGATAAGAAATTGGATAAGTAATAGCGCTGCCGTATTAAACAGCGTGCCTAAAAAGACTTGGGGTAATTCAATATGCAAATTTAATATAGAAGGTAGTATTTCTGAAAGAATATTGGGTATGATTTGGTATCCAAAGGATGATCTATTAGGTTTTGATTTATCTTTAAAACGCATCCCACAGAGTATCATCTCTGGAAAACAACGACCGAATAAACGCGTTATGTTACGTGTAATTATGTCAGTATTCGACGTACTTGGTTTTTTGACCCCATTTACTGTCCAAGGTCGTATAATGTTACAGGATACATGGAGACTCAAGGTCGGTTGGGACGAAGACATACCAGATGAAATATATAGAAAATGGTGTCAGTGGCTCGACCTACTTAAAGAAATGGGAAATGTTCGAATTCCAAGATATCATATGAATATGATGATGGGCGATGTTACGAGAGAGAGCGAGATAGCTACTATTGGCAGAGCTACCGCGACGTTCGAGCCTACGATGCACGATGCTACGCAGGAGGCTACGAGCGCCTACGACAATGGCGTAGCAGCGGCTAAGAATACGCAGTATAACAGGTTACAATTACATATTTTTAGTGATGCGTCTAGTAAAGCGATGGCTGCTGTAGCCTATTGGCGTTGGGTAGACAGTAACGGAAAGATATATGTTTCGTTTATTGCAAGTAAAAGTAGAGTAATGCCTGTTAAACCCCTAACAATGCCGCGAGCGGAACTTCAGGCTGCTTTACTGGCAGCACGATTAGGAAAAACATTAATAGAGGAACATAGACTAAAACCGCAACAAAAATTCCTATGGTGTGACTCGACCACGGTACTTCACTGGATCCGTAACAATGAACGAACATATAATACGTTTGAAGCCAACCGATTAGGGGAAATCGACGAGTGTACCTCTATTAAGGAATGGCGTTATGTTCCCACCAAATGTAATATAGCTGATTTGGCTACAAGAGAGTCGTTTGAGATGAATATATTTAAAACAAGATGGTTTAGCGGTCCCGAGTTTTTGCATTTAGAGGAAAGTTTATGGCCAAGAGACGTAATCGAAACAAAAGGTAAATATTGTGATAATATTTTAGTGACACAGTCATCCCCGTTACCGGCTAATAATTTTCCTATACCAGATGTGTGTCGATTTTCATCGTGGTTGCGCTTAGTCAGAAGTACTGCTATGGTTTTATTATTTATTGCTAAATGTAAAAAACAAAGTGTAAAATTGGATTCTGCTATTCTCGAGCAAGCTGAACATTTGCTACTAAGATATGCGCAACAACAATCATTTGAAAATGATTTGAATATTATAAAGGACAAGCGTTGTTTGCCTCGTTCGAGCAAGTTGCGAATTTTATCACCTTTTTTGGATGGAAATGAGATAATGCGTGTAGATGGTCGAATAAAAAACGCAGAAGTTGATATTCAAGTAAAAAATCCCATCATTTTGGATGGACGTCATTGTTTAACTAAACTTATTGTGTCCCACTACCATAGAAAAGCTGCGCATTGTAACCAAGAAACTGTTGTTAATCAGCTTAGACAAAAATATTGGATTATTAAACTAAGGCCGACTGTTAAAAATGTTATATCAACATGTATGTTATGTAGAATACGTAAGTGTACTCCTCAGGTACCCAGAATGGGTGACTTACCTGCTGCGAGAGTAGCTCATCATCAGCGCCCCTTCACTCACTGCGGTATTGATTTGTTTGGCCCCATGGAGGTCACTATTGGTAGAAGGAAAGAGAAACGCTATGGTGTTCTATTTACTTGTATGACGGTACGTGCGATTCATTTGGAAACAGTTTCATCTCTTACTACAGATGACTTAATTATGGCGTTACGACGTATGGCGGCGCGTAGAGGGTGGCCTCGTTTCTTTTATTCTGATAATGGAACTAATTTGAGAGGGGCTGAAAAGGAACTAAGAAAGTCTTTTCTAGATTTAGATAATACTTCTTTGAGGGATGAAGGTCTAAACAATGGATCTGATTGGGTCTTTTCACCCCCAGGAAGCCCACACTGGGGTGGGGTATACGAGAGGATGATACGAGGGGTAAAAACATCGCTACGTGTAATTTTAAAGGAACGTTCTCCGCACCCTGATACACTTGCAACATTGTTGGCTGAAGTGGAGTCTATTATCAACAGCAGACCATTGACTTACGTAAATACAGATGATCCTAGCTGCCCAGAGTCGATTACACCAAACCATTTTTTGATTGGAACCTCCGTCAGTGGACCCACAATTGGAAAATATGATGACGGTGATCTTTCTTTACGAAAAAGGTGGCGATCAGCTCAAAGATTAGCTGATATGTTTTGGTCCAGATGGGTCAAAGAGTATTTACCCACATTACTTCCCCGTCAAAAATGGAACAGCGAGGAGAAACCACTTGAGGTAGGTAACCTGGTTTTAGTTGTCGATCCTAACAGTCCCAGGTGCTCTTGGCCCAAGGGGCTCATAGCGCGAGTATTCCCAGGTAAGGATGGTCGGGTGAGAGTGGTGGAAGTGCGCACGGCGAGTGGTCTCCTGCTGCGCGCCGCGACACGCATCGCACCTATTTCTGTTGGTGATTCGTGCTGATAGCACTGGGGTGGGGAATGTAAGCGATGGCGGCGCGCTTTAGCGTTAGTTTTAGTTTTTTAAATTTGAATTTTATGAACGTATAATGTATCTGTCATTTTTATAAATTTTGTGGGTGTTATGTATTTTTAATGTTAAATGTCAGGTAGTTTTGCTATGTCAGTCTGCATCTAACGGTTGTACGGCGAAGTCTTTTGTGTGTTTCCAAAATCGAATAAACGTTTTGTGATATATTTTGGACTTTGATTTGGGTGATCCCGGAACTAGCTTCAGTAGCTTACAATACTATACTCACGGTTATAAATTCTTAAGAGGGAAATCCTTACCTTTAGACTTTCTCAGCCACTTTTTTAAGTTGAGTAGCGAAAGGATTATAAAAAAGGCTTGTGGATGGCGAATCTCCGTGTATTGTCTAACTATCTCTTAAAAAGCCCCAATAACCGTTTTCAACAACATCCGTGGGAAGAAATGGGTTAGTGCTAATCTAACCTGACTCTAAACATCAAACTTATACAAGAAAAAAAATACAAACTATTTAGCCCCACATTTGTCATCTCTAAATATCAATAATACATCACATTGTGCAACGAAACCCCTCATTACCCGCGCAACGAGTCGCTAAACACACCCCCGTGGTCCTGTGGACCCGGCGAATTCCCGCGGCATCTGCTTTGTGCGACCGAAATCTATTTATTCATATCGTATTGCTAATTTACAGATTAAGCGGCCTCATTGAATTATCTATTCCGTTTGGGTCTGCCAGACCCCTGGGAGCGGGTTGCTATGGTTTCTTTATGCTTGTACTTATACGGTCGGTAGGGTTTATAAGAATATTTTGTTTTTAAATTTAAAGTTGGTTTGTCTTTTAAGTTTGGTCATCGAAGACTGTCTTTATTCGGGGTGCTTACTCACAAGAAATCGTGATAGCTCAGTGGGTAGAGCATCGTGCAATCAATGAGGGTTCAATCAAATACCAGGTCGGGCCTACACCAATTTGTCTTTTCTAAAGTCATATGTGTGTACACTGTCCAAGGAAAACGTGGGTTCTCTGATCACCAGGTGGCAATGCCACGTGATGTTTAGGAGTATTAGTACCTCTGCTAACCCCTTCGGGGATGCACGGCGTGCACGTTTGAGTGTGAGCTTACTTAGATTAATGATTATATTCACGCTTATAGATAGGTAATTCAAATGTCAATGATAAGACGTTTTTTATAATGTTTCTCCTCCAAGTATTGTCATGATACGATTATAAAAAAATAGTCGGTTCATCTAAACATTCTGCCAGGAAAAATATCAGCCCATATAAATTAACTTTTATAATTAGTTGTGTAGTAGCGGCTTGGCATAACACTACCCTGTTTCTTCCCGTGGGTGTGCGTAAGAGGCGACTACGGGTATTGAGGCTTTTTTTTATTGAACTTTGGGCGATGCGGTTGGAGATCCATCACTAACAAACTTTATTTCGCCATCTTTTCCCATTTCAAATCGATAAGTGGCGGAAGAATTTCTCATTCTTTAGCTCTGGCTACCCCTCCTAGAAATTTATAGCCGTTAGTATATGTATGTGTGTATAAATTAAGTTAAATTACGTCCAAAATGCCAAAACTTCGAGTATGTAGTAGGAGTATATCGAATCCAGTCTTGGCTAATGAAAAAGCATATTAAATTACCATTCACCAGTAAGTTGAAAGTTACACAATGAGATCACACTCACACGTAAACATTCAATCTCTTATTGGCATCATCTCGCTTATTCCCATCACAAGTCTGGAGTTTACCGGTCTAAGTTTATGAAACTAGTTTTCTTATGATAGAAAAGGTTTTGGAACTAATGTCGGTCATCAACACCGATATGTATCTTTCTGTCTGGTTGAAAATGAAAAGCTATACCATTTCAATTTTCAGGCATATCTGCTAAGCCGTTTCATAATAACAAGAATATAAACATTACAATGTGACCATTTGTAATAAGTACAATTAAAATATCTATAAAGGGGGATTTACATTACGTAACTAGTTGCATGACATTAGTTTTAAGAAAAATATGCGCATTGCACGAAACTACTCCAGTGTCACAAAAGTAATGCATGCATTGTAAAACTAAACGTTTACACGTGAAATTACTAGTGAAATTAGTGTTAAAAAACTATTTTCAAGCCACTAATTTCGTAATGTAAATCCCCCTTTATATAAAATTCATGAGTTATAATGTTTACTTGTCACCAAACTTCTTCGAAACGGCTGTACCGATTTAAATGAACTTTTGCATACAAATTCGGTAATGCGGAGAATAGGTTTATAACTATTTTTAATACTACTAAGTGATAAGGGTTTTTCACCTTTAAAATAATATTGTTATTTTTTAGACTAGAAATTTCCTAGAAATAATTATTATGGCAAAACAAAACGTTGGCCGGATCAGCTAGTTATCAATAAAAAAATTCCACAATGGCGCCAACTGTGGTCATCGCGTCACCTCGCACCCGTCACTGTCACTGTCAAATAGAATTAAAAATATAACTGTGCATGAAGGTTGAATAGCTATTTGTTATGAGTTCTCCTTGCGATCTTAATCTGCGCATTGTAAGTTACAGTATTTTTTGTACGTCAGTGATTAAAGTACCACCTAAGAGGCACTTATGTCGTAGATATTTTACTGAATGGCCGAGCTTTTGTAAGGGTATTATTTTGTTATTATTATCGTCTTGGCTGATCTTACGGCTTGAACACATGATGTTTTTATATAGTTATTTGATAATCCAAAAAATGTGTTAGGCGTATTGTAAAATATAACCACTCTTTTTTGTGGTTATTGTTATGTAGTGTCGGCTTAGAATAGCACTACCCCATTTCTTCCGGTGGCGGTGGCGGTGTGGTACGTACTAAGAGGCGACTAACGGTATTAGGGTTTTTTAAGGGATTTTTGGGCGATGCGGTTGGAGACCCATCACAAACAACCTTTATTTTACCATCTTTTCCCCACTCATCTTTCCAAAAGTGGTTGAGGAGTTACTAATTCCTTAGCTCTGGCTACCCCTTCTAGGGATTTATAGCCGTGAGTATATTCATGTATGTATGTATGTAATGAGGTCAATAAAAATTAAATACAATAATCGTCAGTATAATTTGATTGCTGCTTACCATTTAAACATAGCTTCAAAGTCAATGACGTCATCACTTTGACAAAATAACAATTTAATAATGTTATAGTTACAGCGTCTCTAAAACATTACCTATTCATTATTTTGCCTGCAATATATGCATGAGCGGCCTAGATTTATTTAGAATTATCATGTTATTCCTGAAATTATTAAATGAAATATTTTAAATATTTGTATTTCTGAGACAATCTATATTATTTTTACAATTTAAAATTTGAATTCAAATTATGAGTTCCTTATGATTTTATACAATGTTTTGGTTATTAGTATTGCTATTCCAAGCCGACACTACCAACACTTATAGATAGAATAGCATTATCGCTTTTTAGGTGATGGTATATTGGGATTTTATTTAAGTGAGTTGATGTCGGTACTAATGATCTATGATTCTAATAATAGTGTTTTAGAATGCATCATTCATGTGTTCTGGCTCCATCTGTTTGGCACACATAGAACTTACATACATACATACATACATATACTCTCGGCTATAAATCCCAAGAAGGGGTAGCCAGAGCTAAGGAACTAGAAGTTCCTCAGCCACTTTTGGAAAGATGAGTGGGGAAAAGATGGCAAAATAAAGGTTGTTGGTGATGGGTCTCCAACCGTATCGCCCAAAAATACCTTAAAAGTCCCAATACCGTCAGTCGCCTCTTACGTACACCCACCTGCAGAAATGGGGTAGTGTTATTCTAAGCCGACACTACACTACATAGAACTTGATCTCAGAAATAGGAAGCATGGATTCACATCAAAGATTAAACTTACACCCGAAATTGTCTTCGCTAAATTCAAATGCTTAAAAATTAATGTTGTTAAGACAATAGCAATACCGTATTTATTTCCGTTTGTGTAAGAGGTTACTTCGGGTATTGGAGCTTTTGAAGGCTGGAGGTGCATCCACAACAACCATTATTTTTCAATCTTTACGCCTCCTTTTCCTAGGGCTCGTGGACTATGAAAGAGATTCGATGGAACGACGGGCTACACTTGAATCTGTGCAGAGGTGTCATATTGACTGCAGGTGTATCGATGTGTTATCGTTTGTATTAAAACATCACTATGTCTGTCCAACTCCAGGACCAGAGCACGAATCCTATCCAATTGCAGCGAGGAGTGAGACAGGGTGATGTGTTTTTTCCGAAACCGTTCACTGCTGCATTGGAAGATGTCTTAAAGTGCTAAACTGCATTGAAAAATGGCTGAGGATTCTAATGCTAAACCCTTTTTGAGATTTACAGCCGCGGGTAAGAGTATGTGTGTGCTATTCCACACCACTCCTCTCGAACGTTAAATGATTCCAAACACACAAAGCATCCCCGCACATTATCGCGTTAGCATACATTCGCATGCTCAGACCCGCTGGAGGGAATGCGGCAGCCCCATATTTGATGATTACTATTGAATATGGATTCCAGATGTAACCCTAAGAAAACTGCGCTATCCGTAAATGCTAATTTTTCATTATTGAATGTAATTTCAGTATCAACACTTTTAACATTTGGTAAATTTAATACATTTTGCTTTTTTGGCATTTAGTACAAAATTGTTTGAAGCAAAGCATGTTTGAATTTGGGAAACTGCATTATTTACATCGTCAATATTTTCCGAGTTCCTTTTAACGTCAAAAATTAAAGATGTATCATTAGCAAATAATACTATTTCAGACCTTTTCTGGACCATGAACGGCAAATCATTAATATATACTAGAAACAAAAATGGGCCTAATATAGATCCCTGTGGAACACCCATTTTTACATGAGTTCCAGATTATTTTATTTTATCGATTTGCACTTTTACACATTTTCTATATAAATGTTATTAATTTATATGTAATTTATTGTAATGTAAGGTTATGTGATCGTGTGAGGAATGATGTGATTCGTGAAAGGTGTGGTGTAAAAGATGATATAGTAAGAAAGATAGAAAAAGGAATGTTGAGATGGTTTGGGCACATAGAGAGGATGGATGACAGTAAATTGGTGAAAGAGATATATAGAGCCAATGTGGAAGGTAATGTTAGTAGAGGTTGACCTCGGAGGACACATTTGGATCAAATAGGAAATGTGCTCAAAAGAAGTAAGAAGAATAAAAGAGCATGTATGAAAAGATTGATGGATGTAAACGAAGCCAGAGAGGTTTGCCAGGATCGTACAAAGTGGCGATCGATAGTCTCTGCCTACCCCAATGGGAACTAACGGCGTGAGAATATGTATGTATGTAATATATATGTACGCAACTTAATAATTTTCAAGTAGGTCATAAAGAAAGTCACTTTGCGTCCACTCCTTGTTTGTTTGACTAAAAAATGAAAATAACCCATGTTTTGTTTATCACGCACTCCATCTAAAGGTATTTAATTTAAAAAATGCATTTATTTTTTCTAAAAGTTAATAATATATATGTGAACAACATTAAGTTGTTGATTTAATTTAATTGAAAAGAGTAAAAGCAGGCACTGCTGGCAGTAGGAATGGTAAACGAAGCATAATGAACGAGTGGCTTTAAAAATTACCATTTGGCTAAACTATTAAACATCTACGCCACAGATTCCTCCGCACTCGTCCATATTCCATATACCTCCACATTAATACAACATATTACAAAACAACTCTAAATAAATCCACTGCAAAAACGAAAACACCAAAATGCATCCAAATATATCTTTTACAAAACCAGCATCGAAATCCCCTCCCTGTAAAATGAAAACTACAAACCATTCCAAATACTCGAGTCCCGCTCGCTCGTACTCGTATTGAAACGGGTAAGAAATAATCCCCCGATAAAAGAATCTAATCAGAACCAAACTATTACAAGTCGGAAGGACCGGATAATCCTCACATGGCTTCCAAATCCTCACAATTCGGACTTTATTAATTTCATATCGCGCACAAAAGAGCATGTTGCTACAAATATCGGGCACAAAAGACGAAGAGTAATTAATAGTAGAGCTTCCCTGAATCTCGCTCGTTAGTCCCCGGGGGCACATAATCGGGGGGACAATTCGGTAGTTAGGGGCGCGGGGGCATATCGTCGGCGGGCGTTTAACGACCAAATTATTTGGTAAATGTTGCTAAATAATAACATTAATGCGGGCAAGGGGGCTCTGTACTGCGGCTTGCAGACTTGTCTTACTGGGATAGGGTGGATATGATTCGTTTTTATATTGTTTTAAATAAATATTATGCGTAAAGATGAAATGAGTTCCTGAGTGAGTGAAATTATAACACTTGTTATTATTTCTATGAATATTATCAAAAGATTTTCATTTTTATCCTTAATTAGTTTATTTTCAGCCGTTCATAGATTCTCATCTATAGCCAACGATTATGGCCAATTATTATCATTACAAAAATATTCTTCGTAAAACAATAATATTATATCACCAAGTACGAGTCGGCATCAAAAAGTATTTAATAAACAATCTTTTAATAAACCTGCTTCTTTCCTAAAAAATAAACCAGTCTTATTTTATATAGCTTCAACATAATAATTTTATTTATTTATTTTAAACCCAGTTTTACCCAGAGGCTGAGGAATTTCTCATTCTAAAGCTTTGGCTACCCCTTCTTGGGATTTATAGCCGAGAGTATATGTATGTATGTATGTTTTACCAGAATTGTTAACAAAACATATGTAGACCCAACAATCCCGCCATCTCAACCATAACAATAAAAAGCAATAAATCATAGTAATATCCGCACTAGTACATCGTCGGCGCGGAGGGTTGAGCCCCTCGCGTCGGTTAGCCAATGAGCGCTCGACGATCCTGCCTACGCTAAGCTTACACCAAACAACGACAAGTATTCGGAGACGCGAGTGGAGCTTGCATCACATTATTTAGCGCTTTTTGTACAATGTTAGTTTTTTTAGGTCTAGTAAGTATATTTTCTGAATATTCGAAAAATTTACCTATTTAATTCTTTCACCGTGCCGTGTAGTGTCGGCTTAGAATAACACTACCCCATTTCTACCCGTGGGTGATCGTAAGAGGCGACTAAGGGTATAAGGGATTTTTAAGTGATTTTTGGGCGATGTGGTTGGAGACCCATCACCAAAAACGTTTATTATTATCATCTTTTCCCCAATCAACTTCCAAAAGTGGCTGAGGAATTTATCATTCCAAAGCTCAGGCCACCCCGTTATGGGATTTATAGCCGTGAGTATATGTATGTATGTATGTATGTTAATTCTTTCAATAGTAGTTAAAATTCATTTTCGTGAAAGTAAGCAAAAGTATGAGTGCATGCGTAAGTTTTAATTTGAATATCCTTTGACTAACTTACATATTAAAAAAATAAAGTTGTACATACATTCAAATTGTATATCTTGTTAGTGACAGTGAACTCAGCAAACACTTATCAGCAAAACCGCATCGAAATAGGTTCTATTCAATGCGAGATTATCATGATAAGATCGTGCTACCGTGTGAAAATCTCTTTTTATACTATTAACAACATTTACACGTCAGGTGAATGAAGTAATTTAATTTATAAGCTAGCTGCAGATTATAAATTTACTAATTGTACTATATTTCTGTTGGCTCCAGTTTATCGCGCAATTTTAATGGGACTTTAACTGGTAGATGAGCTAATGTAGTAAGGAGTAACTTCTTATAACATACATAGATACTCACGACTATGAAACCCTAGAAAGGGTAGCCAGAACTTCAGAAAAAAATCCTCAGCGACTTTTTGAAACTTGAATGCGGGAAAGTTTATAAACTAAAGGTCTCCCATCGCACCGCCTAACAACTTCTTCAAAAGCCGCAAAACCCTTAGTTGACTCTTACGAACACCCGTGGGAGGAAATGGGGTAGTGCTATCCTAAGCCGACATTACACAGCCACTTTTTTTAAATATTCTTTTTACCAATGACAAACCGTGCCAGACTATTAAATAAAAAACATACTGACTCTATCTCTTTTACTAGCTCGTGGTCCATCCACCATCCACGAATGTCGAATGATCCTAAATACTTGATAATTGAGTGGCATAATTGAGTGACTTCTTACATATCCACCAGAATGGAAACGCCATTTTAATCTATTGTCACTTGTGTCATTGTTGGCCAAATGATTGCTTTACCAAAAAGTGCTGTTAACGCTTCAATGATGATAATGGTTCTTTTTGTTTAATTAAGCTTAGGGGTTCTCAGGATTGCACTATCGTTATTAGGTATTTGGTTGAGATACTCAAGAACTATACTCTAATACTAATATTTTAATACTATAAAGTAAAGCTCTTTTAAAGTAAAGTTAGACAACCGTGATAGATAGCCCAGTGGGTAGAACACTCGGTTATCGTGCAAACGACTAGTGTTCAAATCCTGGGTCGGGCCTACACCAATTTGTCTTTTCTAAAGACATATGTGTGGTTAATTTATCATAGTTATTAACGGTGAGGGAAAACGTCGTGAGGAAACCCACATGGCTGAGTTGTACTTAGTCATGTGACAGTGTATTCGTACAAAACGGCGATAGGCCTGCCCCCTATCACGTGAGTACACTGTCCATGCAAAACGTGGGTACTCTGAACACCAGGTGACAAAGTCACGTGATGTTTAGAAGTATTAGTACCTCTGCCAACCCCTTCGGGGATATTCGGCGTGAACGTTTATGTTTTGTTATGTTATGTAAAGTTCTTTTCAGGGTTAAGTTCGTTTTATGTCTATAGATTGGTTTAAATAAATAAATTTATTCTGAGACGTATTCCATTAAATAGACTTGAATAACACTTTCCATATAAGAAATTTACAGCTTAAGCTTCACGTTACTAAAATATTAAAAGGCCTGGGAAATGTACTACAGGTTTAGTACATACGAACATAAAATGGAATTTATAATTACCATAGATTTATTATGCTATTATGATCATTTCAGAGATTTGGTTTTGAGGCTGGTAATTCATACCAATATAGATAGATACGAAGCAGACAAATAACATACATACATACATATACTCACGGCTATAAATCCCTAGAAGGGGTAGCCAGAGCTGAAGAATTGAAAATGCCTCAGACACTTTTGGAAGTTGAGAGGGGAAAAGATGGTAAAATAAAGGTGTTTGGTGATGGGTCTCCAACCGCTTCGCCCAAAAATCCCTTACTAGCCCCAATACCCTTAGTCGCCTCTTACGTACACCCACGGAAAGAAATGGGGTAGTGCTATTCTAAGCCGACACTACACAGCAACAGACGAATAAAATTGGCAGAAATAGTTTTTATTTACCGCAGGCCATCGTTCGTAATCACTACTTAAATTTTCCTTGAACTGCACTCACTAAATAGCGGGCAAATCTATCGCAGCTTTGTACGAATACACTGCCACATAACAAAGTACAACTTCGCCATGGGGAATTCCTTCCTCACGGTTAACAACAATTATTTATTAGCTACACATACCTACACCATTTGCTGCTGTGTAGTGTCGGCTTAGAATAGCTCTACCCCATTTCTTCCGGTGGGTGTACGTAAGAGGCGACTAACGGTATTGGGGCTTTTAAGGGATTTGTGGGTGATGCATTTGGAGACCCATCACCAACAACCTTTATTTCACCATCTTTTCCCCACGCAACTTCCAAAGGTGGCTGAGGAATGTCTAATTCCTTAGCTTTGGCTTCTCCTTTTAGCGATTTATAGCCGTGAGTATGTGTGTGTGTGTGTTTGTGTGTGTGTGTGTGTGTGTGTGTGTACCTACACCATTTGACATTACATAAGACACATTGATGTAGGCCGACTCACGGTTCGAACCCACTTATTTTTTACACGAGAGAGACGGGGTGGTGCCTCCCAGTGAATTATCGCGGTCTGTATGAGCGTTTTCTATGTTTCAGTCTTGATAGTAGGTATCAAAACACATGACCAGCTGCAAATCATCACAGTTGCAAAGTCCACCAACGCACGTGCTAGTTTCACGAATCGTATTACGGAAGTAGGCTGTGGCGTTTAAGAGTGGACGCTCTGTGTCAGATTTCATCTATTTATCTTTGTCTTGGGGCTCTGTGGTTTGCTTAGGATCATATTCTATTAAGAACCAACTGACATATGTTTAGTATAAATTGTATATAGAATATATATCTATAAATTGTGTATGTATATGTATGTTAATATTTAATATAATTTATATTTTAATATATTTTTGGCTAGGCTGTCTATATTTCTGACTTAAAAAAAGAACTTTTACGTCAACTATCCTTATATACAGAATTACATACTCTAATTGAACCAGAAATTATTAAGCTATCTTAGAACCTGTAAAACAATTATAAGCTACAGTGCTTTATAAGCCTTCAACTTCCAGAAGTCCCTGAAGACGCCTTTTGGGATTAATGTAAAAATTAGTCTCACTAATTTAAAATCTGACGAAAGTTATCACTAATATGGACTTTTAAGTGATTTGTACGAATGTTGATAACGCTTTTATTATGCATATGAAAAAGGCTTGAATATAGTCGTAAATTTAAATGCCCTCAAACCAAACTGCACTCAAAAAAACACTAAGTTCTGTTTCTAGCTTTCTGTTCACACAAAAGAACAGGCGCTTGCAGTTTCTCTAACACTCAAAATAAGCCAAAATAAAAATATAATTTGCAAGTTAGATCCATTCACCGATACAATTCTAAGCCCAGTAGCCTAATCTTCATATCTCCCGGACATCCGGCAAACTTGAGGCTTTTAATTTTTTCACACATTACAAGAAAAAAAACAATTACTTGAAAAGTTCCCAAGGGTTAAGCTGTTCAAATATTTATGAACTATTTACGAATTGACAAAATAAAATCTTTAACAATAGCTTTCTCTAATTGTTCTCTTTGTAAGCTCAAACCATCTTTTATTTGCGGTTCTCTAGCCTTTATTGTGTGCTACATAAGGTTGATATTCGTTTGTTAAGTATGTAAAGTAGTGTTGGGTTTAGTGTTGTCACAATATTGTTGGTCGTGAGCACTTCTGACCACTCGAGTCCGCTATTATTTCCGGTTCAATGAAAATGGTCGACGTTTCGAAATAGAATCATATCGACTATGTTTTGACAATGCGATGATGAAACATTAATCTTGCTAAACGATACAATAAAGTAAGTAACAGTTGTTTCCTTTTTGTATGAAATCATAGGAAATGTTCTGGGATACTACGTTTGCTTACTTTAATTCTGAATAAGTGTACCCTTATTTAGAGCTTTAGAATCAAGGGTCGCTAAAGAGCTTATTCCATTTGTCTGAATGAAGACGTCTGAAAGCCACAGAATCTGAATTCAGACTAGTGGAATAACGTTCAAACTGAAATTTGTGTAGTGGAATAACAAGCGTCTGCGGCAGTAACTTCGAAGGACGTCTGAATTCAGCAACGACAAAGTGTAATGGAATAAGCTCTTAAGCCATCTGATAGCAAGAAAAAGATTAAAACCCAAGATTATATATAGTCATTACGAATAACACCTACTGGAAGAGATTAGGCTATGATATTTGAAACGATACTAAATGGTAATAACAAATATTACGAAATAAAAATCCCTTGTTTCCAGTAATCATCGTGGTGACAAATACAAGTCGTAATTCAAAAATCAGTACATACTATTTATTCCATACCTACTTCATAATTTATTCCTCTTCCAAATAAAAAAAAACTCTTTGTCCAAACTTCCAAAATGAGTAAATGACAACTTTCAAAAATTTGAATATCGAACATCATTAAGCGCTAATTCCAGTAGCGAGCTAAGCCACGCTAACATATGTAATCTCCACAATGGCGCAGGAAGGGCCGCCACCACATGCTCTATAATCCACTTAAACGTCACTAATCCTTACACCGAGTTGACATGATCATTGTACCCACAATAGCCTCTCCACTATGGAGTGAACTAAACGGACCGTTTATAATTTAATCATTGGTTTTTTGTGCGGGTAAAAACTGTTGCTTTGTGCGATAAGTAGGTGTTGATGTGGGTTTTGGGTTTTAACATATTTTAAATATCAATATACTCACAAATGTAAACCACAAAAGGGGTAAACGGAAATTAAATTAGAAATCTATAGGCAGTTTCGTTCGTTGAGTGGGGAAAATATTGTAAAATAAAGACAATGGGTTAGTGTTATTTTAAGACTTCTCTTATTAGTATGCAATATATAGTAATAACATTAATATGCTTGCTGTGTAGTGTCGGCTTAGAATAGCACTACCCCATTTCTTCCGGTGGATGTACGTAAGAGGCGACGAACGGTCTTGGGGCTATTGATGGATTTTTGGGCGATGCGGTTGGAGACCCATCACCAACAACCTTTATTTTACCATCTTTTCCCCACACAACTTTCCAAAAGTGGCTGAGGAATTTTTAATTCCTAAGCTCTGACTACCTCGTTTAGGGATTTATAGCCGTGAGTATATGTATGTATGTATGTCTGTAACTTAATTAAATCCCTGATTTTTAACATCGTCTCCCCAATAAACTATCAAAAGGAGCTAAAGAATTTCTAATTTTGAAGCTCATAGTCCCCTTTTTTGGATTTATAGCCGTGAGTGTTAATGTAATGTGATAAATTTTATCCATGTTTCTCAAAAGTTTAACAAAGATACCTATTAAGTTTTAATGGTCGTACTATGAGAGTTACACAGGAGAATTAATGCTGAACTAGCTGTTTTACTAACTTATTTCACTTATTAAAATAGCACTACCCCATTTCTTCCGGTGGGTGTACGTAAGAGGCGACTAACGGTATTGGGGCTTTTAAGGGATTTTCGGGCGATGTGGTTGGAGACCTGTCACCAAAAACTTTTTATATTACCATCTTTTCCCCTATCAACTTCCAAAAGTGGCTGAGGAATTTTTCATTCCAAAGCTCTGGCTACCCCGTTTAGGGATTTATAGCCGTGAGTATATGTATGTATGTATGTATTTCCTTTTCGTTTAATAACCTCTTTCAACATCCAAATGTGGCTGAGGAGTTTTTAGTATAAACTTACGTTTTAACGTTTTTTTTATAAACTTACATACTTACCTAGAAGGGGTAGCCTTCGGAATTAGGCCCTTAGCCACCTCTTACAAACACCCACGGAAATTGGGTAGTGCTATTCCAAGTCTACATTACACAGCATTGTTAATCAACTTCCAAAAATATTAAGGATATATTTATTTTGAAGATACTACTGACTTTTCAGTCTCTAAGCCATTAGTTTACGTGAAACACGTATTTAAAAAAAATGCATAAAAGACCATATTATTAAATAAGATTTGTGCGAAATTCCGTGAATAACAAAATATTTCAGATTTAAGATATTCAAAACGATATCTGACATTTTCTGTCAACAATTGAGACCCCGTATCTATCTTGTTATCTCAACCGTCCCCATCTTGATAAGAGCGTCTTAATAAAAATATTTACCGAGTTTACAAAACCATTCGTAGGTGGTAATACGAGGATATGCTTATACGAACCATCCCTGTTATTGTTACGAGCAAAAAGATTTTAATAAAATCATTGGGTTCTAATTCTCATTGTTAATATTAATCGTGGTTTTATTAAAGTGTCAACTGAGGTGAATGGGGGTGCCAATTTGTATAGTGTTACCGTTTGAGGATGTAAGGCACTTGAGGTGTTGGCTTACACAATTGAAGATCTACGGTTTGCGCAAAAAAATATGGTAAGTTTATTCATCTGCTACTCAGGTAGCTATTTATGAATATATTTGGATTTAATCGGCTTTGAGAATGAGGAGGTTAGCACTTTGAATGTTTCATTGTTAACGTTTAATATTTCTTCTGTCTTTATCTATTTATTTGAAAGACTTAAGCTAAATAATAAAAATATAAGTAACAGTACATAGCATCGATGCCAGTTAAAAGTGTTCACCAGTAGTTTAGAAAAAGGAAAAATATAATAATTACGCCTAATTTACAACCATTCTAGTGAAACAAAAACGTATTTATATGTATATTAACAAGTACAAAAACTATATACATATAAATAATAAATTTATAGTAAAAAGAAACTTTTTTTAACTACCACATAATATATAAAACTCTTCTCGTCTTATACAAATAAATGAAAAATTATATCTTTTTGAATAAGTGTTTTGGCTGTTTAACTTATATATAAGATTAACGTATCACATTGTTAGTCACCAAACTCCTTTGACACGGCTTAACCAATAAAAATAAATTTTGCATACACATTCGGTAGGTCTGAGAATAGTTTTAAAACTATTTTTATACTCCTCAATGATAAGGGTGTAATGTGCACCTCTAACATTTTATTTCATCGACTAGGAATTGCCTAGAAATAATTTATTTGGCAAAACAAAGTTTGCTGGTCAAACTTATCCCATGCTTCAAAGCCTCTTATTATTTTAATTTGTAATTATACTTATATTATATATTGCCGTGTAGTGTCGGCTTAGAATAACACTACCCCATTTCTACCCGTGAGTGATCGTAAGAGGCGACTAAGGGTATAGGGGGATTTTTAAGTGATTATTGGGCGATGTGGTTGGAGACCCGTCACCAAAAACATTTATTATAACCATCTTTTCCCAATCAACTTCCAAAAGTGGCTGAGGAATTTTTCATTCCAAAGCTCTGGCTACCCCGTTAAGGGATTTATAGCCGTGAGTATATGTATGTATGTATATATATATGTAATTATACTTTAGGGCGCATTTTAAACGAATAGCTGGGTGTTAGCAGGACTCTAACCGGAATGACTCAAGTTTATAACGAGATTTTCCTTCAATCAACTTATTTTTTGAACCCATACTAGAAGTTAATTGCAACTGCTACTGATGATTAGGATAATTCATTACACATACATACATATACTCACGCCATTAGTTCCCATTGGGGTAGGCAGAGACTATTGATCGCTACTTTGTACGATCCTGACAAACCTCTCTTGCTTCGTTTACATTTATCAATCTTCGCATAGTTATCAGTTTCACCATGTTGTTGTACATCTATCTCACATGACTATAATTTATTGACCTCTCCATTCAAAGGTTGTCTGGAAGAGATCGCTTTTAGTGATAAGACCGCCAATTGTACTTTTGTTATTTAATTCGGTGTCTGTTCCATATTTTATATGCAATAAAGAGTTTTCTATTCTATTCTATTCTCATACATGCTCTTTTATTCTTTATTCTTCATACTTCGGACGCCTGCCTTTTTGAGCACACTTTCAATTTGGTCCAAATGTGTCCTCCGAGGTCGTCCTCAACTCACATTACCATTCACATCAGCTCTATAAATCTCTTTTACCAATTTACTATCATCCATCCTTTCTATATCAAATCAAATCATTTATTTATTGAAACATCATAAAAAAGAACAAATGGGCTTATATAACCTTCATCACACTTGTTATAAACGAAGAATTTATACAATTTATAATAAGCCGTATGGATGCTCAAACTGTCTTAACATTCTTTCTCTGTCTTTGTAACAATATCATACATACATACATATACTCACGGCTGTGAATCCCTTGAAGGGGTAGCCAGAGCTAAGGAATGAGAAATTCCTCAGCCACTTTTGGAAATGTGAGTGGGGAAAAGATGGTAAAAATAAAGGTTGTTGGTGATGGGTCTCTAACCGCATCGCCCAAAAATCCCTTAAAAGCCCCAATACCGTTAGTCGCCTGTTACGTACACCCGAAGGAAGAAATGAAGTAGTGCTATTCTAAGCCGACACTACACAGCATACAATCTTTCACATTTTTCACGAATCACACTATTTCTTACTCGATCCCAAACTTCACAAACTTTTCTAAGGGAATATTATGAATAACAAAATCACTGGATACATTTCAGTATTACGTGAATATATAACATTCGTTTAAAAAACATCAATAGCTTTTCCTGAAACAAATACGAATTGTAATCCTCATTCTATGACCAAATTGAGCTTTTTAAAATGACCTTGGGGATCCTAACAGTCCTTTGCACCTAAGTTTTAAAGGTAATTATCATATGTACAAATAAAAGAAATATCTAATTGTTCGTCAATCTAAAATCCAAATAAATATCAATAAAAACTTAAAAATACGATATTTGAAAGAAACATTTAAATTAACAAGCCACCTCAGACAAACCAATAGCTACACACGTATCAGCACGCGGTACCGAGCCGGGGTGGGCAGAGGGAGGTAATAAGCTTATTTGAGGATAATCCGCGCTACCCGGGAGGAGGCTTTCTAGGTCGTCTGTGATCAGGATTATTTTATGGCAATTCGGTTTGAGTTTATTGAGTTTTGTGGAGAATTATTTTGTTAGTAATATACATGATAAGATGTGTAAATGGGTGTTATAACAGGCGGCTAAAGATTTTCGACGCTACGTAAAGTATCGTAACTGCAAAACCTTAACTTTACAGGAGAGCAATTCGAATCTACCACTTAATATAGTTTTTGGCGCGTAATTGGTACAGTTTCGACAGTATTCAATTGAAAAATGGTCTTAAAAATTAATAAAAACAAAAAATAATTAATGTACATCATAGATACTCACAGTTACATTTTAAATATGAAAAAAACAAAAATTTTTATTTTTGCAGTTACGATAGTTTACGTAGGGGCCGTCGTTTTGGTTTTTTTTTAGTGAAAAAAACATCTTTTATCCCATTTTTGGGATTAACAACCATGAGTATATATATTTAGTTAGTTAAGATCCTTTGCCTTTTCTATTTGTTACATTTAGATTAGAATATAACAAGTTTAATTGAATAGAAAAATTGAATGAATGAATGAAAAATAATTTATTTGGCAAAAACAAAATAAAAATTACAAACAAAAAACATACAACTATCATATTGCCAAATAAATTGAATGTGGGAATTATTATGTTTCCATAGAATGATCGGTGATTGAATACCTATTGATGGCACAGTTTTTTTTCATTTCCTTATTTCATTTGCACTAAAACGGCACTTTTTGGAAGAGATGAAACAACCACGATTAAATAAAAGGATTCAATAAATACGGAGTAAACACTTTATTTATTTCCTTGTGTATATTTTTTTTTATTAATAACCATTTATTGTCAAAATATCTACAGATTTTGTAAATAAATAAAATGAGTACACATTCCAACACATAGTTAAGTCGAGTTGCAGTATATTTTATTCGATAATCAATTAGTACTTTTTTCTAATTAAAAATTAAGTCTATATTTACACGCATGCTAATTTATGTACCAGTTAAAGTACATACATACATATACTCACGAAAGAAACAAGGAACTAGAAGTTCCTCAGCCACTTTTGGAAAGTTAAATGGGGAAAAGATGGCGAAATAAAGGTTGTTTGTGATGGGTCTCCAACCGCATCGCCCAACATCCAATGATATAACACAACACAGCTGATGATAATGTATAAAATATTTCAAAATATAATATAAAAACTATTTCACAAGAACATAACTAAATAGTATACCATAACGTTAATTTTTACTAGTCTTCGATATATTATATCTTGTCATATGAACATGATTAAATGTAGCCTAATATATTTAATTGCACTATGCTTGTATAATATATGGTATGGATAGGTAATTTTAAACAGTATTAGTGTAGTGTTGGCTTAGAATAACACTACCCTATTTCTACCTGTGGGTGATCGTAAGAGGCGACCAAGGGTATAGGGGCTATTTAAGTGATTTTGGACGATGTGGCAGGAGAGCCGTCACCAAAAACATTTATTTATTATTACCATCTTTTCCCCAATCAACTTCCAAAAGTGGCTGAGGAATTTCTCATTCCAAAGCTCTGGCTACCCCGTAAGGGATTTATAGCTGTGAGTATATGTATGTATGTATGTATGATTAAATCATTGCATAGTTATTGGCCCTTGCTTAGTGAGTAGCAAATCAATATAATCATAATTTCTTGATTTGGGGATTAAAACAGTCATAATTCGTTCTATTGCAATCCTAACAACATTCAAACGACTTTGCGTTCACAAGAACGAAATAAATTGAAAGAATAAAATACCGTTGTTGTTCACCCCAAACGGAAAGTTCATTTTTTACAAACTGGCGCAAGGAATTCAAGAAGGTTATTGAACGTGAACGGTGAGGTAAAACCGTGAGGGAACTCATATGGCTCAGCTGTAGTTAGTCATACGTACTCACGCCATTATTTCCCACTGTGGTAGGCAGAGACTATCGATCGCGAAGTTAGTCATGTCACTGTGTATTCGTACAAAATGAATACGCCACATATAAAGAGGCCTACCCCTATCACCTGAATGCACTGTCTCAGCGGGTACTATGAACACCAGGTAACAATGACACGTGATTTTCAAAAGCATTAGTACCTCTGCTATCCATATATACATACATATACTCACGGCTATATTTCCCTAGAAGGGGTAACCAGAGCTAAGGTATTATAAATTCCTCAGCCACTTTTGGAAGTTGAGTGGGGAAAAGATGGTAAAAATAAAGGTTTTTGGTGATAGGTCTCCAACCGCATCGCCCAAAAATCCAATATAAAGCCCCAATACCCTTAGTCGCCACTTACGACACCCGTGGGTAGAAAGGGGTAGCGATTCTAAGCCGGCACTACACGGCTCTGCTATCCCATCTGCAATTTACAGCGTGAATGTTAAGTTGACTCGAGTATTCGTCAAAGTTTCAAACATCATTACTAAGATATCACGCAGTCTGTTTAAAACCGAAAAGCGACGGTCACAAACAAATTTCCCAAGCTGAATTTCAGCGCTCGCAGAATTCCCCTGAGGGGGCTATTTACATAAATTATCATCCCCTAACCACCCCCACACCCCACTAATATCCTCTTTTGAATAGGGAAAATATTTTCCGTACAGTTTTCTATACAAACTCTCTCGTTTAATTCAATATTCTGGAGAAGGCGAGGCGTAAATTAACATCAACTGGAAAGACCGAGTATTTTCAATATTGTAATATGGCGCGCCCGGGGCTTTAACTTTGCAATCTTCGCTGGTATATACTCACTGCTACGTACTTACTTAGTTATTATGAATTGTCTGCGCTTGTATTTTATGCCGTGTAGTGTCGGCTTAGAATAACACTACCCCATTTCTACCCGTGGGTGATCGTAAGAGGCGACTAAGGGTATAGGGGCTTTTTAAGTGATTTTTGGGCGATGTGGTTGGAGACCCGTCACCAAAAACATTTATTATTACCATCTTTTCCCCAATCAACTTCCAAAAGTGGCTGAGGAATTTCTCATTCCAAAGCTCTGGCTACCCCGTTAAGGGATTTATAGCCGTGAGTATATGAATGAATAATGTATTTTATAAAACGAAATCCGGGCAGTTTTTAAGAAATACACAGGTGCATCATATATATGGGACTTTGTAAAGTCATCACCAACGATACCTTATTTTTTACTATCTTAAAACATACATACATACATACATATTCTCACGCCGTTAGTTCCCATTGGGGTAGGCAGAGACTATCGATCGCCACTTTGTACTATCCTGGCAAACCTCTCTGGCTTCGTTTACATCCATCAATCTTTTCATACATGCTCTTTTATTCTTCATACTGCGGACACCTGCCTTTTTGAGCACATTTTCTATTTGATCCAAATGTGTCCTCCGAGGTCGTCCTCTATTAACATTACCTTCCACATTGGCTCTATATATCTCTTTCACCAATTTACTGTCATCCATCCTCTCTATGTGCCCAAACCATCTCAACATTCCTTTTTCTATCTTTCTTACAATATCATCTTTTACACCACACCTGTCACGAATCACATCATTCCTCACACGATCACATAACCTTACATTACACACTTTTCTGAGGGATCTCATTTCTACTGCATTCACTCTACTTTCATGCTTCTTCTGCCACACCCAACATTCACTGCCATACATAAGCGTAGGAACGAGGACAGCATCATGCACAGCCATTCGGGCCTTTTCGGACACCGACTGACTATCTTAAAAATTAAAAATTAGAATGAAATAAAAAGCGTTTATTTACTAGACACAAGAATAAATGCGGTGGTAGGTTTTTTTAGAGTGGTTCGTCTTGTTCTACCTGTCGGGGTGTAAATATTTGTCCCCTAACAACTTCCAAATATCTCTAAAGCTCTGAATACCTCTTTTTGGGATTTATGGCCGTGAGTATATATATATATGTATGTAACATAATAACATAAACATAAACGTTCACGCCGAATATCCCCGAAGGGATTGGCAGAGGTACTAATACTTCTGAACATCACGTGACTTTGTCACCTGGTGTTCAGAGTACCCACGTTTTGCATGGACAGTGTACTAACGTGATAGGGGGCAGGCCTATCGCCGTTTTGTACGAATACACTGTCACATGACTAAGTACAACTCAGTCATGTGGGTTTCCTCACGATGTTTTCCCTCACCGTTAACAACCATGATAAATTAACCACACATATGTCTTTAGAAAAGACAAATTGGTGTAGGCCCGACCCGGGATTTGAACACTAGTCGTTGCACGTTAACCGGTGTTCTACCCATTGAGCTATCACGTCGTTATATATGTATGTATCAATATAATTTGCATTCGATATACTTGCTGTGTTTCGGTTTCGACTAGAACAAAACCATAACTTTTTCCCGCGATTGGTGTAAGAGGCGATTTAGGTTTTTGAGGCAAATGATTGTTGGGTGATGTGGTTGGGGATTCATCAATATCAATCCTTTAACCTTTATTTTACCGTATTTTCACCGCTCATTTTTCCAACAGCGGGTGAGGAATTTCATATAAATTTTTAATCGTCTGGCTTCTATATACATACATACATATACTTACGGCTATAAATCCCTTGAAGGGGTAGCCAGAGCTAGGGAATTAGAAATTCCTCAGCCCATACATCCTTTAAAAGCCCCTATACCGTTGGTCGCATCTTACGTACACCCACCGGAAAAAATGGGGTAGTGCTATTCTCAGCCGACACTACCTAGCAAACTGTCTGGCTACTCTTTTGCAAAAATATGGGTAGTAATTAAATAAGCTTCATCCACCTCAGAAAATATAAGTTACCTTCGAAATGACTTGTACATTTCTCTAAAAATATTATTGAAATATCACAATTATCATACGATATAACCACCTCCTTTTTTTAAGTCGGTAAAAATTTGGAGTAAGAGTTAGTAAAACATACAAAATAAGCTCTACTGAAAGAAATCAGCCACGACACATAAAATAGATATAAAATTAGTATCATTTGTTTTGTTATAACATAACATAACATAACATAAACGTTCACGCCGAATATCCCCGAAGGGGTTGGCAGAGGTACTAATACTTCTGAACATCACGTGACTTTGTCACCTGGTGTTCAGAGTACCCACGTTTTGCATGGACAGTGTACTCACGTGATAGGGGGCAGGCCCATCGCCGTTTTGTACGAATACACTGTCACATGACTAAGTACAACTCAGCCATGTGGGTTTCCTCACGATGTTTTCCCTCACCGTTAACAACCATGATAAATTAACCACACATATGACTTTAGAAATACAAATTGGTGTAGGCCCGACCCAGGATTGGAACTCACGCCCTTCTGTTTTTCGGGCGGGTGTTCTATCCACTGGACTATCATGTCGTTATAATATATTTTGTTATAATATTTTAAAATAAATCTATGACTTTAAGCATTATATTTTTTTGTAAATATCAGATTTATAGATTTTAAATATTAATATTGCCATTAAGTTAATAGGAAAAATCTAACAAACGGCATAAATTATAAATAGTAGTGAAAGCAACACACTAATTCAAATTTCAACACATATACAATTTTAAATTTGTTGATAGAGGCTCAAATGTTTAATAGAATCAACGCCCATAACTTCCCCTACATTCAAATTAAACTATTACTATAACTAAAGGGCTGCAACAATGGGAGGTTTTCCTTTTTTTCTTTTTTTCTTCTTCCCTGTTCTCAGGATAGATGGCGCCAGACTTGCTATGTTACTGGCAGGAACGGAACGTAACACCGTTTTTCACACTTGGATGTAATGCTATCGTAAAACGGAACGTACATAAAAACGTTCTGATTTGAAAGTCTAAATTAACATCAGTTTAAGCCAAGATAGCTCAAAAGTAAATAAACAAAGACGGTACTTATATTTAACATTCTTTTTGTTGTTTTTACTCGCCAAAAAGTTACTCTATGGTGCTGTGACACATGTTTTTAACGTTGACATTGGCGAAATTATTGTGTGGCGAAATTGTGTGGTAAGTAACGTAGTTACATCAACGCCATCTACAGAGCTCTAGGAAACTATGTTGTTTTTTTATTTCTCAAAAAGAAAACCTCTCATTGTTAATTTAACAAAAGCAGAAAATCTGTTAAATAAACAATGCAAACATAAAATAAACGTTGGATGTATTGAAAGGAGTTAGTATATCAAACTAGGTACAGCGGACAAAGAGGTTTCGAGCAAGTAGGCGGAGCGCTCCGCCTACGACTTTGTAGTGTAGAGCCATAGCCCATAAGCCCTCGGCAATTAAAATAACAATGAGACGTTCTATCTAAAGAAAAATAGTTATACAAAAGATTTCAAATATAAAACAACCTACGTAACTTTTGAATATTAAAACTAGTTGAATCATACAGTTAATAAAACAATGTACATTTTAATTAATGCTAAAAATGTTACTGTCAATTTACCAAGAAATGATTAATCAAAACGAAACGTTTCAATCTGTTTTTTTATACAACAGTAATAAAAACATTTGGGTTGTATCGGAAATCGAGGAACGAGCGTAGTTTATTTAAATTCAGACCACAGAGGCACGTTCGGAAAGTTTTAAACAATTAATCGCTGTTGGTCAAATGGAAAACAATTTACGTGGAGCGCTCGCCGCAACGCAAACATGGTTGAGTTTGTTTTATTTTCACTCTTTTCATGCGATGGCGTTACAAATACATTCGGTTGGGAATAAATTCGTAAGAGTATTTTGTGTAAATTTTTTGATAAAGACCTTTTTGAACAACACTTATGTAATGCTATTATTAATACTTAATTCTATTTATTAATACTTTGTTGAATATTTTTGTTTTTATTTAAGTATCTGACACAAATTATAAAACGGAGTTACTTCATTAACTCATCAAAAAGTTGAAAAATTTTAAGTTGTTAAAAAACGTTATTTGTGACATACAGAAATATTTACCCCTAATTTTGTTACAGTAAAGTAAAATACACTGCTTTCACGTAAACCGTAAACAAGATGGCGTGTTTAAATGGGCGGGAATTCGTATTGTTCGAAAACTCTCCTTTTATTGACTGAAATACGTTTTTCTCTTTCTAACACGCACTGAAACGCTATTTCTGTTGCACTCTCCTCTGCAACATGGTTTGTGTAATGAATGCGTCGTAAGGAAATATGACTCTTATGTCTGTGCGGTAAAGACGAAATCATTTTCTATCGTAAAAATGTTCGAACCTTCGTGATATGTGAGCTATAGTAAGTTTGCGGTCTCTCTCGAACGAATGATGTTTATATATATTTTTATGCTCGTCTCTCTCTGCCACGTAGCTGCAAATTGTGTTGTGTTGTGATATCTGTATAAAATAACAGGGAAGCACTCGCTATGAAGTTGTCATTTGTACGGTTTTAAGTACGGATAGCAACTATATTATCGTAATGTTGTAAGTTTTTTATGAATACGCATAACTTAATGAACATGTTTGTAAGATTTGAACTGCCTTAACTTCACTCATTGCAGACTTTCTGAGTAAAGATATAATAAATAAAAATAAATAGTAATTTAGCAGAAGCAACTTATTACAACAGTTTTCTAACGACCCCGCATAAAAAAACTAAGTATTTTGCAAATAGTGTTATGTGTTTGTGTGTGTGTGTGTGTGTGTATGTTCTTGGGTGGGTGTGATTATGTAGTTCCATGGCTGTATTGTATGTGTGTGGTTGTATGCGAGTAAATGTCAAATGTGTGCATTGCTGTGTAAAATTGCGTAATTTTTGTACCAATAGAAAGTTTACTGTTTCGAAATATATCTACTATTTCTCTTTCTATTTATAGAGTTAACTTAATAAGTTCTTAGTTCTCTTAGATCGTCTACCATAATATTAATAATAATTACAAAAATGCAACAAATGACCTCAAATTCATAATGGTTTAATGGTATTACCGTTATTTCTCAATACCCTTAATAGTCTGTGCAATCATATATGTGCTAATTATGTGAAAAGGCAAACAAATACAGGAATCTATAAATAAAACATCACGTGTTTTTTTAAGAAATCTAATCGCCTTTTGTTAATCTATTAATTTGGTTCGATCAAATTTAAATGTGTCAGAGTTGTGCCAGACTTACCAATATTTTCAAAATCCTCATTCTGCCAATTCGAACCTATATCTGTTCAATACTTACATACTAGTACGACTAGATACTTTTATAGTACTTCAAGATAATATAAAAGAACTAGCTGACCCCACAGACTTCGTACTGTCAAAAGTGTAGACTTTCACGTCGTCAAACTGAAATATTTAACTGACCTGTTGAGGGTCTCTGTCATGGGATGAGAAAAAAGGTGTTTTTCATAGTGTCCTCACAATTTTTTCACTTTATAAATTTTAAGTTTATAAGTATAGTAGTTTCGGCTGAGCATTGATTCTTAGTCAATTAGTCTGTTTCACCATTTTTAAAAAAAAAATATTGAACTCTTAATTTTTCTGGGATAAAAAGTGTCCTATAGTGTTACTGGGATCATTATCTGGCTTCCTGTAAATTTTATTTTAAATACGTTCTGTGAATTAGTCTTCATTTAGCTACAAACACACAAACATCTAAACTTTCACATTTATAATATTAATAGGATAAGGCTTAAACATAAGCTTCTCGCGCAGGTGACCTCGCTCGCCCCGGCCAGCGCAGCGTCTTGTCTTGCACTTGCATGCACGCGTGTAAATTTTGTTACGGAGTAATTTTAAAATTGTATTATCTTCTAAGATGTTTATTTAAATTAAGTGATATTAAGGACAATTTTGTTTTCAATTAAATACTCTCAATCAACAACATATTTATTTGGATAAAGATTAATATTATGTTAATAAAACATTATGGCAATTATGCATTAAATTCGACCAAATTTATTTACCATAAAAATGGTTATAGTAAGTGAAACTTAAAAGTTAGACATATACTGTCGCAAGCATTTTTTTAGATCACATAAAGAGAAATAATTCTTTAATACATTTTTTTTTGGTAACTTAAACCGTTTACGCAGCACACACAACGGAAGCCTTAGTATGAATAATTATCCCCGTTTTTGCAACATTATTCGCTGATAGTTTGCTCCTGTTGGTCGCAGCGTGATGATATATAGCTTAAAACCTTCCTCAATAAATGGACTATCCAACACAAAAATAATTTTTCAATTTGATCGGGTAGTTCCTGATATCCTAGCGTTCAAACAAACAAACTCTTCAGCTTTATAATATTAGTATAGATATGTAGAGGAAATGTAAAGATCTTCCCGGCGCGGCGGTGGTATGCCTGGAGACCAAAGTTTTAATGTATTAAGCTGCGACTTGCATTTATATAGAGAGGATGGATGATAGAAAATTGGTAAAAGGGATCTATAGAGCTAGTGTGGATGGAAATGTTAGTAGAGGACGACCACGGAGAATACGCTTGGACCAAATTGAGAGTGTGCTCAAAAAGGCTGGCGTCCGTAGTATGAAGAATAAAAGAGCAGGTATGAAAAGATTGATGAATGTAAACGAAGCTAGAGAAGTTTGTCAGGATCCTACCAA
Organism: Bedellia somnulentella; assembly: GCA_963576735.1. NCBI lineage: Eukaryota > Metazoa > Arthropoda > Insecta > Lepidoptera > Bedelliidae > Bedellia > Bedellia somnulentella. The sequence goes on from OY755182.1 coordinate 17,971,678, forward strand.
GTGGCGATCGATAGTCTTTGCCTACCCCAATGGGAACTAATGGCGTGAGTATATGTATGTATGTATGTATGTATTGAATTTATGTTGCGTAGCGTAGAAATATCGATCCTATGGTGTACGTAAAGCATTGTATCGCATCATCCACAAAATCGCTCGCTCGATGCCTTAAAACGAGAGTATATTTTTCTGGTCACGTGTTTCTATTAAGTGTGACACCACTGTCAGCATCTTCCTATATGTAGCGATGTGTGTAAATTGCTACCCGTTCAAAGCTGGGGCAGATCGCCTGTCCGTAATATTTATGGTAAAAATCCTCACGTACTGCAATAGTGCAATAGGCATGTTGACTCAAAAGTTATTAGGTTCTACAATGCGCATGTTGCTAAGAAATGTATAAATTGAATTTTTTATCTTGTTGTAAGCAACCTGGTTTTTGATCAAATAAATAAATAATAAAAAAAATGTGAAGATGAAAACAAAATTGTGTCAAAAGTGTGACGAGACAAGGTTAGTTAGTCTAAGTTAGTTTATCATACGTCTTATTCACTTGCTAACGTTCTTTTATTATTATATCGTGTCATATCCACTTTATCCCCCTACGGGTTCTCTTTCTACCATGTCGAGTAATATCCAACCCACTTAAGAGTTTAAATGAGGAAGGTGGTTTTTCTCAGAAAAAGCACAATCGGGTTAAGTAAGGGACTCAAGTTCGTTACTATTACACGAAACTTAGTAGCAAGTGCAGGAATACTCCCACGGTATGGTAACAACACAGGATTATAATAACTTAATGTTGCTATTAAGGGATTTCCTTTGTTTTTAGCACAATCTTATTCAACAGAACTTAAAAAACACAACCGCGTTTTTAATATGAGGAAGGAAAAGCTATCTTTAGTAAGTTATAATTAACCATTTAAAAAGGAAATGTGTTTAAAAAGGTTGGAGTGCAAAGTGTGAAGAATGAAACAGCGTGTATAAAACTCGTAAGGTTGCTGAATACAAAAATAGCTCAACTAGTTTGCCAGGATAGACCAAAGTGGCCATCGATAGCCTGCCTACCCTAAGGGAAACTAATGTCGTGATATTTAGGTATGTGTGTATGTTGATGAAGAGTTTGCAACAATACTTTTTGCTATTCTACGCAGTTAGCCATAAGAAGCTAGCTAGAGATAAAGAAACGTTTACTTTTTGATTGAATTCTCGTTGATTTTATTACTTTAAACATACATATACTCACGGTCATAAATCCCAACAAGTGGTAGCCAGAGCTCTAGAACTAGAAACTCTTCAGCCACATTTGGAAGTTTGTATTAAATTATTTAAATATTTGAGGTAATGTGTTATATTATAAGCCTGTTAAAGAAGGTGTGTTATTTACAAGAACCATAGATAAAAAATTTGGTTGAAACATCATTCATTGCCTTCGATGCATAGAGTTGTAAATTTTTTATATTCTTGGCAGGTTTTTGTTAACGTTTAAAGTGCATGGTGAGATGATACTTAGATCGGATAGTTTCGATCAACTCAGTAATTTTGGAAACAAGATACAAGCGAATGGTATTTCACACAAAAAACTAACTACTAATCCAAAGAAATTTAAAAATACATAAATACCAATAGTTTGTTAGCGGTTTCATTATTTCAGAGACCTAAACTTGTATTGCCTAAGATTTGGCGCCATTATAGAGAACCAAATATCTATTTTATTTATTTATATTTTCAAATATTATTACTATATTAATACTAGGGTGAGTACAACTCGCAATTAACATTTTTTTAATGCATGACATCCGATCAAAGTATTCAACGAGCCAAAAATAAAAATTATGACTTACTCTGCGAACGGTACCAAATAGCTCAAGGCAGGGCGCGAGTTTGAAAGCGGGAGTGGGGCGCTCTAAACAATAACACGGCTGGAGAGGCCGGGCCGGCTGGGCGGGGCGCGGCGCGAGCTTGCCAGTCGTCCTCCGAGCCTCGCCATGTGCAGTGGAGCCGACGGAACCTGGCCGCTCGGCAAAGACGCGCCGCCCGTCAGCGTGCTGGATCACTACCGCCTGCAGTTCTACAACTATGCCGTCGCCGAAAGATTGCGACTGTACCCGCAAGCCGTGGCCCCCTGCTACGGACCCTACGGCCCTAGACTTGCACTCTCCATGTCTCTACTTCAACAGCGAGCTCTTCAACCCGAAGAACCCAAACCGCAGCACAGCTACATCGGACTGATCGCGATGGCCATCCTCAACTCGCCGGATTGCAAACTCGTCCTCTCCGACATCTACCAGCACATCCTCGATAACTACCCCTACTTCCGCTCGCGAGGACCTGGATGGCGGAATTCCATCCGACACAATTTGTCGCTCAACGATTGCTTCGTGAAGGCCGGACGCTCGGCGAACGGAAAGGGACACTACTGGGCGATCCATCCGGCTAACGTGGAAGATTTTCGAAAAGGTGATTTTAGGCGTCGCAAAGCTCAGCGGAAAGTGAGAAAGCATATGGGATTGGCTGTGGACGATGACGGGGAGGATTCTCCGTCGCCGCCGCCGCAGTCGCCTCCGCCGACCGCGTTGCCCGTGTTGCCGTTTTGGGGAGGAAGATTGGGGAGTGGAGTGGCGAGGAAGCGGCAGTTTGATGTGGCGTCGTTGTTGGCGCCAGACGAGGGTCCGGAGAAGCGTCGACGAGATAGTAGTGGGGAAGAGGAGGTGGAGGAAGATATCGACGTGGTGGCGAGTGATGGTGAGGAG